>JAJIZL010024792.1:122234-140827 GCA_023969395.1 Amblyomma maculatum
TTTTTTTTTTTTTTTTTTTTTTTTTTTACAGTGAGCCGCCAGATGACCGTCTGTGGCAATGTTGCCCACTTTATTGCTGTGCTCTTGGAGACGAATATTCAAACATCTGCCCGTTTGGCTTATGTAGTGCCTACCACATGAAAGTGTATTTCTGTAGAGAAACTCCCTCCTGCAGGGCACTTGTTTTTATGTTTAACTCTAGGTTTCAGCGTTCGCGTGGGGCAGGTCTTTTTGCAGACACTCAAAAGCTTTTTTGGGGCCGTAAATACCATTTTGACGCCAGACTGTTGCCCTACCTTCCTTAGATTGTGGGAAACCTTATGCAGATAAGGTATCACGGCTACCTTTTCTTTTTTTCTGTCTTCAATTTTCTTTTTTACTTCAGCTCTCTGTTAGTCAGTCATGCGCGATCGACTTTCATTCAGCGATACAGGCCTTCAGTGACTGAAACAATAACTTGTTTAGGACAACTGGCCGCTTCCAAGCGCCCTACCTGCTTCTGTACACTTTCTTCAATAGCATGTTCGCACGACTTACAGAGAGCGCTCGAGATGAAGGAAAGAACAATACTTTTCTTTACAAACTTTGGGTGCACAGAGCTGTACGGCAAAGGTCGCCTGTTGTTAGCTCTAGGCTCATACAACCAGCACGCATGATCGTGGTTAAAACGCAGCCGCAGAGCTAAGTACTTAATGCTATCTTGCGCGGGCAACGCATGGGTGAAGGTGTAATGACCGCGTTTATAACGAACGCTCGCGTATTACGAACGAGAATGGTTGTACCGTCACGATATACGTTAGGGCGATGACACTGCACTTTAGATGCACCGAACGTGGCCGCACAGCTGCGAGCCAACGAGGAGGAACAAAAAACGCGGTGGTGCGATTCCAAAATCCCGCGCTTACTTCGGGCGTGGCGACAGAAAAATGTTTCCCAGGTTCCGGTGCCAGGGGTATCCGGTGTGTACGACGAGAAGCGATGGCTGTGACCGACGACGAGACCCACTATCTTGTAATTTCTGTGATTTGCCACTAGTTGCTATCGCCTGATGCTGCAGTCATACTTATGTATGGCCAAATGAAATGGATAATGGCAGCTGACGAAATACGGATCCAGAATCGTGGTTGGTCTGAGACAAGGGCAGCTTTAAGCCATAATACTGCACGCCGTCGGCGATCAACCACTGGCAGCAATCTCACCACTTTGAGTGCTAGTCGCGTGGTATGCCTTGCTACGCCAGTCGGTTCTCCTGCTACTACGTTATGGCGGCAGTGCTCATACAAAGGACACTGCGATTTATACGTTCCACGCGCATGTGCGTCGCACTATAGATTCATCACTGCATTCTTAAAACTTAGTTGACGACGAGACACCCAATGATGCCTATAGTGTCAGTTGCTGTAAACACGTATCTCGTAGTTGGTGAATCACCTCCCTAATACAGGTCGTTGGCAGAAAAAGTCTGGACAAGTGTCACATGGCCAGGTTTCATTCAGCATAAGAAGTATACGTTTATGACAGAGCTTTTAAAAAAATTCACCCCACTTTTGCTTGAATTTGCATTTTTGTTTTTGTAATAGGAAAAGTCCAGTGAATATGAGACTCGCATAAACTAATACGATCCCCACAACCTCCAAATTCGGTATGAGTTGGCTCGATAGTTCGTGAGGGATCGGAATTATATGACAACGCCAGGACGACAGGGCACCGAAGAGTTCTCCTTCAGCGATCGCGTGACAATGATCAAAACTTATTGCCGTTACGCGTGGGTAGCCAGATGATGTAGCAAAAGCAAGCCCGTTAGAATAGTTTTGGTAAACGCGAGAACGAGAGAAGCAGATTAGGAGAAGCCTAGCTCGTCGTCACATTTGAGGAAGGCAATGATACATAAGTCCCCTTGACACAAGAAAGCTAAAATTAAAATAGCCTCGGCTAGCGCATACGCAATTCAGTTTGCGAACAACAGTCCCCGGACGAACCTCAGCGTGCAGTGCATGTGCATAAGTGTGAAGCAGTTGCACGCATATACCGTGCAACTGCTCTTCGAGAACGACATTTAATAGAAGGTGTTTCATCAACAGCGGTGGATGCATATAAAAACTATGGCCGGACTCTATACATACTCTCGAGATCAATCCACGATGATGTCGCAATACGAAAGCAGAACTGAGTAGCTGCGTGGTAGAAACGACTACCAGGAAGGGATGCACAGAGTGATCTAAGCACTGATCTAGCCTGACTATTTGCGTTGCCAGGTTCGTCCTAAATAGATGAAGCATATCACCGTCGCCTGAATTCTAAGCCAAATTCAGGCCTGCAGGCTTAATCCAAACGAGGAATGGTTGGTCCGTACGAAAACTAACCACGTGCTAGTGGTCCATTCAGTCGTCGAGCAATAGAGGCTTGGCGCTTTAATGGACTCGTAGTCGTGAAAAACAGTTACTTGACAAGGACTAGTAGTAATAAGAGTAACCATGCATGCGCTGACTTTAGTGCCCTCTGGTATAGTGTATTATCGCTGGCTGCGTCACAAGAAATACGCTCACCGGGGTCTGCTTGTGATCTGGTGAGCAGGGAGATGCACTGAAGGCACATCCTCAATAGACTAAGGCTTAAAACGTGAACGACATTGGCAGGGGTGACATTAATTGTTCATCATTTTCGAAGCGCAGCGCCGTAACGTTTCACGCTCGGCCGGCCAAAGTAAAGTTCGGCCCTGCGCGGCGTGGCTACCGGGAAACGAATAGATGGTATCTCCGTATCCGATCGAGGAAGCTTGCACTGGCTCCTGGCGGTTCTCAGCTCGTGCAGAGCGGCCCACTGGCGTTACGTGCTGACTTCGCGCGCTCTTGCTTCCAGCCTTTCAGGCGGTAGGGGTGTTTTAGCGTGTTTTAACGCGCGTGACCGTGGTGTCGTTGCTAAGTGCATACGATATCGAAGCGTTTACGGCTTCCACCGCCTTGAGCTGCAGTGAGTCTTAAAAAAAAAATATGCCTTCGAATCTCAGGAGGACATCTCCATGATCTGTCGTGCGCTGCTGACGGGCCAAGTGTGGCGCCTTGTCACGCCAGACGCGGCGTTTGAAATTGCCGCTCCTGCCGCGAGGGCCGGAGATAAGAAAGCGCAGTTATATTATATTTCCTTATTCCTTTATATGCTTTACTCCTGTCCCTCAGACTATATAGCTCGTTTGCTGCGGCTATGTACGAAGCGTTCAGTGCCTGCGGCAAATGATAGGAGATTTGATTCTCTGCTGTATGGGCTGAGAATAAACGGTGATAAATTAAAATAGGCCATTGTGTGCATAGTGTTCTTTCCTTATTTAATTTTTCGCTGGGTGGGCGGGACAAACGTTTTATTATATTCTAAGCAGGCAATCGAAAAGAGTAATTTGGGTGCGATGAAACCTGCATGGCACCCCGGGCGGTGTAACGGGATGCTTACTGAGCATGTGAAATTAGTGTATGTCAAATAAATGGATTGCGGTAATCATACTATCGAATCTGAACCTTGCAAGCTAGCCCAAAAGTTTCTAAATATTTGTATGGAGTGTATTTGGCTGGATACAACTCTACTATTCGATTATCTACTCCATGCACACAAATTTTCCGGTTATAGTTTTTCAGCACCGCCAGAATGGCGGTACAACGGAAGTGAGCGCGTTTGTTGCGAGTTTGCGGACACGAATCGCCTCTCACTAGTTTGCTAATATTTATGCGTAGGTGATGACAGGCGGTCCGGTAAATGGAGGATGACTACGAATGTAAAGTATACCTTTTTAGGATGTGGGTTACCATGGGACATCCATGCGCGGCGGTCTTTGACGAAGTAAAGGACCCGGCTCGAAAGGCAAGAGGCGTGCAGCTTAAGCATGTCAGACAGTCCTTTGAGTAAGCCCCGGCCATTCTATATATCAAGCAGTCCCTACTGCTGCAGGCCGCTGGGAGCCTGAGCAGCCGGCCTAGATGGTCACCACTACGGCTGCTCCAATATGAAGCTTCCACCGACAGTCGATCGAGTCTCGGCAAAAGTGAGACCAGAATCATAACGATGACCCGCGCTCGTCACTTCATAACGTTTCTAGTTCTGGTGCGCCGAATTTCCATCTTCTGGCGATTCGCGACGAGCTTCTTTTCGTGCTGAGGCAGCTAACGACGAGGCGAAACGGACCAGCAGCGAAGGCTCCCTGCACGTCGGCGTAGAGGTGGCCAACCTCCTCCCTTTGCCTAACATAATTCTCTTGAACCTCAGTCAGGTCTGCTTCCTTTCTGTTCCGATTTAGTTTAACCGCGCACGTCCCGGACCTTCTTCATAAAAGATGCAATAGCGCAGTAAGCGTGATCACATCAACCGAATGTATTCAGGAGGCACTGTTTCTTACATTAAAAGGGGGGTACAGTTTTGCCCACTTTCACTCACTCACTCACTCACTCACTCACTCACTCACTCACTCACTCACTCACTCACTCACTCACTCACTCACTCACTCACTCACTCACTCACTCACTAATTGGTCGCAGGTTTCCTAAAAAGAAATTGCCATAGCAAAATAATTGTAAAGCCGTGGACGGGATTGTCTCATCTTCATCCTCGCGTCTGAATCTGATTAATGGAATCGTCAGTGAGCAATGGGGTACCCATCCTTCCTCAATAGTCAGGCTTCACGAATCAATCATGATTAGTCGCATAATGCGTCAATTAGCTTCAATTTCTTCCGCTCGGCATCACAGCTTCAACGTCTCGAAATCTTGCACAGAAAGGGCTTAAGAAGAGCCATTGGAGTTCCTCAGGCGGCAGTGAACAATGCAGTACTTATGAGCCACTATCGAAACCTCTTGGCCTTGACGCTTCACAGAGGTTACTAATGCAGCTTAGCCGCCTCGGAGAGATGGTATCTGTGAGAGTACTTCTCCAGCAGCTCCGCAATAGATCTTAGTCTGCAGCCTACTTGTCACTTAATACTCCTGGTTTCCTAGGCCATAATGTTCGAAGGCAGAGCAAGCGACAGAAGCCAGCCGCCATTTCCGAGCATCGACTGTACGGTCACTGTTCCTCACGAGCGCGCAAACCGCAGTTCTTTTTTGGCGGTAAAGTGTTCGCTCGTACTTGAACGTTTCGAAACAAGCAGAATATACCCGCCTTCAAATTTTCTCTGATGGTTCGGTGGAAAGGTAGACAAAGCGAGCGCAGCAGCTTTTTGTCATTTCTTCTTTGGACTTTACCTGATCCGTACGCTTTACTGAAGCTGTACCTACATAACAGCCGAAAGTATTGCCATTGAAGCGGGTCTACTGAAGCTATAGGTTTTTGTCCTGCTCAACCTGTTGCGATACTAACGGATTAAAATCCGCCCATCAAAGGTTAGAGCACGGGTTCCTCGTTGATGCTGCGTCTCTTAGCTCTACGCTTGGTACGTAATCTGCAGAGCAAAGGTTTTTCTATACGTTTACGTCTCCAGTGGGTGGCATCACACATATGTGTAATAAATAGGCTCGCCCATAATGCGCTGTCAGGTAATCCTTTAAGAAAAGTTTCTCAAGGTGCCAAGTGACTTTTCGGAGAAAGGGTGCTCAACCCGGTGGAGCTCACTTCACAAGCCATTTGTGACAAATGGACTAAAATGATCCCAAACCACTCGACATCGCATTCGCACGGGCTCTGCTCGTTTGCCTGCGTGGATGCATGAGACGAGCCTGGCATCACCTCCGACGTGTTTTACATGTGTGTGTGTGAGGTGGGGGGGGGGGGGGGGTCATAAAAAATTAATTATGTGCTGTTCATTGTACAAGGCGGAAAAGCGTGTGCTGTTCGCTTCACTCAAGAATACAGAATTCCGTCACAATATACTTGTCTACCCGCGCGGAAACCAGACGTGTAGAAGGGATGCTTCACGCCCTCTTTTAACATTTTTGAATAACTCTGATCTTGACTCCGAGTTCACAAGAGGAGTGGAATATTTATGAGTGATTGTGTGCATAGATGTTGCAGCCGGGTCTTAAGTATGTGCCTGAATTGGGGAAATTATTAACATTTAAGTGCCGCTTCGGTTGAGCACCTGGCTACAGAATAAGCGAAGCTGCCCCCACCTGTAGCATACAACACTCCTGAACCTCTTGCAATGCAAGAAACAGTTTGTATTGTCGATGTGCAGGCTTCGCCTAGGGCCAGCAGCGTCAAGCAGCTGATACCGTAACAGCTCTCTGCACGTCGCGTCAACGCGGTCGGCTCCATTACTTTCAAAGAGCTTGTTAGCGATATTTCGTGCATTAAACGCTCTGGTGGTTAGTGCAATCTCAAGCATTATAATAGCGCGTTCGGGTATGAAAATATTTCCAAATAAAAACCAAATTCCAGTCAAACTAATTCATTGGCATGTCTCCTAGTGCGGTCTGACCACGCATCTGCCGATTGCCTCAAAAGAAGCGACAGAACGCGATGAGCGCTGGCAGTAATACTGCAACTTTACTGCTCCACCGTTTGCCACAGACATTGCCACAGAGCTCTTTTCTATGAAATGACTGTTTAACGCTTGAAGTCCCTACGTGCAGAGTAAGTGTTCAGGGCGGGCGCTCATCCGGTTGGAGGCCAGCAGTTAAGGGCGTCACCTAGTACAAGCAAGCCAGCTTCTGCGACTTACGCGCACGTCACCCATAGACACTGGCAAGAAATGTGAGGTTAGCCCCGTCAAATTAAGCCGGGTCTTTCAACTTGGCCGTCAGGAGTCAAAGAAATGGCGTCTTACTGAAGTGTGAACGGTACCCAACATGCGACTGAGCGCGAAGGAAAGAAAATAATCGTGCTTACAAACCGCACGCAGAGAAACAAATTGGACTTCACTTAGTTAATTTATGTGCACAATTAACATTATGCATTCACCAATGCGACTTGGTACTTTGACCGCGAACTGCATGTTGGACCTATAGTTCTACAGATCTACAATGAGGGTATGCATAATTACGTGACGTGATTGATGACCTAGACAGAAAAAGTAGAAAGGTAGGCTTGAAAATCAATATGCAGAAGACTAAGGTAATGTTCAACAGCCTCGGGAAGGAACAGCAGTTTACATTAGGTAGCGAAATACTGGAAGTAGTAGGCGAATATGTCTACTTAGGACAGGTAATAACCGCAGATCCGGGCCATGAAAAGGAAATAACAAGAAGAATAAGATTGGGATGGAGCGCATTTGGCAAGCACTCGCAGATTATGACTAGCAGCTTACTGGTATCGCTCAAGCGGAAAGTATACAACAGTTGCATCTTGCCTGTACTCACCTATGGGGCTGAAACGTGGAGGCTAACCAAGAGAGTTCTACTTAAGTTGAGGACAACCCAGAGAGCTATGGAACGAAAAATGGTAGGGGTAACATTAAGAGATAGAAAGCGTGCAGAGTGGGTCAGAAAAATAACTCAAGTTACAGACATTCTAGTGGAAATTAAGAAGAAGAAATGGACATGGGCAGGACATGTAGTGCGAAGAGAGGATAACCGATGGTCGCTGAGGGTAACAAACTGGATTCCAAGGGAAGGAAAGCGTAGCAGGGGGCGGCAGAAAGTTAGGTGGGCGGATGAGATTAAGAAGTTCGCAGGGGTCAAGTGGATGCAGCTAGCATAGAACCGGGTTAAGTGGAGAAATATGGGAGAGGCCTTCGCCCTGCAGTGGGTATAATCAGGGTGATGATGATGATGATGATGGTGGTAATTACGTGGAAATATCTATCTTGATAATGGCGAATATTATGTGCGACATGGTCCGGGACCTTCACACACGACGAAACGGAGAGCCCTGGTAGCATCAAGATCGGTTGCATCGTTATTGGCACTGCAGTTGAGGCATTTAGCCTAATCATAACCACCTTGCTGTGGTGGTGCAGTGGTAGGGGCGCTCGACTATGTGCCCAAGGATGCGGGATCAAATCCCGGCTGCGGCGGCCGCTTTTCGATGGAGGCGAAAAGAGAGGCGCCCGTGTACTGTGCGATGTCAGTGCACGTTAAAGAACCCCATGCAGGTACTGGAAATGGAAGCCCTCCACTACGGCGTCGCTCATAGCCTGGGTCGCTTTGGGACGTTAAACTCCACAAACCAACCAACCTTAATCATAACCAATACGTACCGCAAGTAATGAAAACAATATGCAAGGCGTTAAATGATTTCAAAGATGGTTCATTGCTTAAGGCGTGTCCTTGTGACGGTCAGGATGGGGCCGCAAACGTTCTGGGCTTTTTTTACGATCTCAGGAGTGCGTGCTTGGCTTAACAATGCATGTGGCTAATTGATTTCTGAGAGGTAACGAGGTTACATTACTCCTGCGAGCAGTGGCTGCCATGCTGATAATGAACGCCGCCGTTGTGGGCCCGCCATGGCGGAGCCTGGCCAGGTACGGTGAAAAGCCCGCGTAGTTTATATGCCTTCGCCTTGGAAGCAGCTCATTTTGTCTCGCGCGAGCTCGGATCTTTTATGCACCGTGGGAGAGATATTTTATCGCTGATAAGCGCGGAGGTTCAACGAACACCCTTGTTTGTTATTGAAGGCATTCATTTTTACCGCAAAAAGAAAACGAGAAAAAAAAAATGTACCGGCTGCGTAGCAGTGTCGCGTTTTGTGCAAGCCTATTATTTAAATAATCTTGAGTAAAGGGATACGTTGCTTATCTTGTAGTTGAGCTCTAGCAATAAATTTCACAACGGAACGCTGGCGTAGCACCTGTAACACGTACGATTCGTATGCACTGTTTTAAGTCGTCCACTACACGGCTACTTTGCAAAGCTACGTTCCGAAAACGAGCGCGCTAGCTGATCTTTACGTGCCAGTCGTTCGCCTGGGAAACCTTTACTTCACCCGGTCAAGATTCGCGTTTGTTTTAAAGAACTGAAATGGACGGAGAAGAGATTTGTATGGGCCCATGCGCCGGCATCTTTTCGGCAGCCTCCTCTTTATACGGTGGGCGATTACATGGTGCCTTTGTGTCACGTCATTTTTTTTTACGCTCTTCAAAGTCGTACACACGCAGCTGTTAGTATGTACTCCCTTGTTGTTTTCTCTGTTGTGCGCCTCGGAGGTTGCTGTATACTTATGAGACCGCGACTGGGCTACGTGGTTTGCTCTGTATACTACTCTGTTTCTTTCCTGCTGCAATCGGCGAAGCGTAGAGCCCGATGTTTTTTCGGCAGCAACCAGACTCATCAGCCGCCCCGTGGTAACCTTCGCGGACAGCTAGCTCCATCAGTATGTTGTTTTTGCCGTACCTAGTTATATTAGCCGCATATATTACATGCACACAAGCACGAAAGAGTGTGCTTCGGTGTGCATGTAGAACAACATTGTGCTTACGAAAGACGTGCTAAAGAACGCCGGAGAAGACCGATGGTGAAAGTGCACATAGCGCCCGTAAAAATATATGAAAAGGAAAGTTTTCACTACAGTTTTATTGTTTAACAGTCCACCTGTGGTGCCGTTATGAGCAGCCTGAAGCAGAATGGGAAAGTACGAAACGCCATTTTGAAGACAGCGTATTTCTTTTAAACACCGCGGAACGGAGGAGGAGGAGGGGGGGTGGGGGGTCGCATGCAAGCAATACGTACCCGATTATTTTTCTCCTTCCACAAAGCATCAGTGGAGGTGGCCGATGGTGAAAAATTGACGAGTGCTTCGAAGAGGAGTGCTAAAAGATGGATCGTCATTTCGGAAACAATCTATCCTTAAAGGGCTCCGATGAATCTGTGTAGTGATGCCGGACTTACACCCAAGGACCCCACTACCTGCGGGGTATTTCTCCGAATCTCGTAAGCTTCCCGTGTAATTTGACATGCTGCCGCATGCGATAACGCAAGCAAGCTGCTCTTTGTCAAATGTATCGGGCCCAAAAAGTCTGCTTATAGAGACATGCTGTATATGACCTGGTGTGGATCACTCTCTATAGGTTTCCTAGTATTTCAGAGGTGAAGAGAGCTATAGCCCTGTTTTTTCATCATCTCGGAAGGGAGTAGGACTTGCACGTAAGGTATACGAGATCCCCCACTACGAGGCTTATAATCCAAGTCATTGGTCTCTCTACTTTCGCCAAAAGACTGCGCACTGAGGCACGTGGACGCTAGGAACCATCGTCCTCCGATTGTCAAGGAGAGTGGACAGCAACACTGTTACCTGATTTACACGAGAAAGTTGAAACGCCCGCTGACGCATACGTAGAGGCGGCGTGTGAAAGACCGCACATCCAAGTATAGCCTTCGGAAGGCGGACATGGACGGCATAACAACCCATTGCTGGGCAAGCATGGACAGGCGGATAAATATTGCATGTATACAAGCTCGCGAGCAAACGTGGAACCCCGCCAAACGGTAACGGGCAGGGTAAGGACATGGCCATTTCTTCTAGGTCTGTGTCCTCGTTTGTTTACGCGGTTGGTACGACGCACTTTACACTCGTTTAGCAACTAAACCACTTGTCCGCGTTAAGTATAAATACTGATCGGCAGGCTAAGTAACAGAAGGACATATCACCAGGGCTCAGTGTCACGGTGACGAAGGCCCGATCGACACTCCTCGGCATCGTCGGCGCCCAAAACGCGAAGTAGTGTCGGGGCCCCGGCAGGTTCCCCTTGCTCTTTATCGCGCCTCTGAGTGCGGCGGGAGCCGTACGGGAGCCGTATATGTTGTACTCGTTTACGCGTATACCTGCGTACATGCGCGGCCCGCTGCGTGCGTGTCTGGGCCGCCGCCTCTTCTATCGCGGGACCACTTTGGGCCGGCGTGTCCGCGACGATAACGCGCCTCCGAGCATCGTCGGCTGTAGCGCTGTCTTCCATTGAACAAGATTCTCCTGTGCCTGGGTCTTGTGTTTTCATGTGAATGGCGCGACCTTCCTTATAATGTCCCTTCCTCCTGTTGCTCTAGTTCGCGAGCGCGCCTTGGCTTCTGCTACAGTCATCCTACCGCGGAGTGCTTCTCCGTTTGCCCTTATCACGCCTTATATACCTGTAGTCACTTTTCACGACATCGGTCATGCCAAGGAGACTCGCTCGGGCATGTCTGCAATGAATTTCCGTCGATTGGGGCCCACAGCTACCGACTTTGGCTGCCGTTAATTGTTATTTGTTTCGTTCTCATCTTGGGCGTCTGAAGCTTTAGCCTGTTTTATTTTTTATTTTGCGGTCGCGCTCCTGCACTCTCGGTTGTACACATGCGACATGCTCGCGGCGCTTTACTTACTGAGCCTGCCGCAAAACGAGGCTGTAAATCAACGCTGGGCTTCGATCTTTACAACCGTCTGTGTTTGATTTGTTTCTCCCCTCTACATTTTGTGGCACTGATTGCGAGTTGTCCGATAATTTTCTTTTGCTTTTCGCCCAGGCGTAACTCGGCCGAACACGCGAAGTTCTTACGCGATAAGCTTTGCTCGTTCGACGGCGTACTTTCTTTGGTTGATGATTTTTCGGGGACGTTCTCGCTTTTCTTCCAAATATGCGAGCGAAAATAAAACGTTCGGCTTTTTTCTCTGCCTTTTTGTTTCACGCTTCGATAACATGGATACGTAATTTATAATTCCAGATTTCGCTCTTATCTTGTTCCGAGAGATATGCGACACCGCGAAATTTTGGCAGCCCTGGTGCCACCCTACTTCGTGCTTTTCTACGGCAATCATTCGACAAAGAAAAGAAAAAAAAAATTTGCAGCGACAGAGATACATTCAAAGTCACGAGTGGCTGTCGTAAGCTAACCGAGGGTGAGAGCATACGTAGGTGAGCCGGTAATAATAATAAAAAGAAAAAAGCCGAAGGCATACTTGACAGAGCACAATGGTGGAGGGACGTGAACAGCCTTTTCGAGACTTACGTTCAGGTTCTTGTTGCATCAGCTTTTCTTTTTCTTTTTTTTTTTTCAGTACAATTACTGTCCGCCAGCTTAGGTGAACGCTCTGACCATTGTATACAATGTTGGCAGTGTAATCAGAGCAAAAAAGACCGATTCTTTTCTATGTGATTTCCATTTCGTGTGTTACTCCGTGTAAACGTCGCAGGCGTGTAAAAGAACGGAAGTTTTCTAAACAGTACTACCAGCATTCCTTCTTTCTATCCACCTAAAAAGATTAGAACAAGGCACTATGTCCACCGCTCGAGTTTGCGAATTATTAGTCTAGATCCCTATATAACATGCTTTATATTTGCATTCGTGTCAAACAAAGCGTTCTCACATTCTTCTGTGTTTAGTTTCATCAAGATTTTCGAGCATGCTTGTTTGCTGCCAACACATCAGCTCCATTTTCGAAGCGTTTGAACTTAGCAGCCACTGGACATGCAGTGCTTGTGTTTTCTATATTACGTTCACCCTTTGCTGCGTGTATTACCTTCATACCGCTCCTATCTTGGTCCTGTCCAGATCGATTTTGTCTCAAATAAATAAACAAAAAAGTTCGGAGAAGGAATTGAATGGCTGCACAGCACAAAGGAAGATGCAACGAATATTTTAAACTTGCTCAAACAACATCTCATCTAGGAGAGAAGTGGCCCGGAACTGGTATACTGAATATGGAGTTATAGTTGTGGCATGTATGCCAGGAATATGGGCCTTCTTCGGTTAAAGCCGCACTTCAAAATGACACTTCGTTGTATATTTATTGCGTTTTTCAGTTTAAAGTAGAAAGTCCAAGTTATATTCAAGACGTAGCCGCAAGTACAATTGAACCAAATAGACAGATTGGTATCCTAGCTCTATATATACTATCAATGGACGAATTTTGCACCGGTAGCCAAGAGCCTTTCATTGTTTACCCTCCTTGCCATTGTTAGCAAAGTTGACCAGTTGGCTTGCCCCAAAGAAGCCCCTTCCTCCTTTGGTTGTGCTATATGACGTGCAGTCTAGCGAACGTGCGTCGATATTCGATACTGAGGATGTTCCTTTAGTTCCAAACATTCCCGTTTCATATACCGACTGTACGCGGATGTACTGTACGCGCGCATGCTCGAGTTCCCCCTCCCCTTTCACACGGGAGGAAAGATGGGAGGGGAGGGGGGAGGGGTCCGTTCTGCAGTCTCGACATATCTTCGTTGTGCGCACGTTTAACAACACTTCTCACCACGCTGGTCGAGTCTGGTCGGGAGTTATCTCCGAAGGCGGCCCAGCGCGGCCAGGTGTGTGAGTGTATGTCCCTCGGCTTGTTCAGACGGCGCACTCTCTCCCTCGTCGTCGAGAGTGAAGACATTCCTTTCCTTCTCGGACCGTCCAAATTGGTTCACCACGCGGGGTGCCAGAGAAGATCGCTCTTCGCGCGCCGGCCACCCACGACAGATCTGTACACATACACACACACGCACGCACAAGCTCGCGGCACAAACGGAAAAGAAGCCAGCATCGAGTACAGCGGCCAGGGCCAAAGAGCGCTCAGCTTGTAAAGCCGAGAACCCCCCGCCGGCATCTAGACAGGCGGGTCAAGACGGCGGCGGCAACAGGTATGCCCGCTGGCCCGCTCCCTCTCTGGCGAGGCCTGTCGCTCGCTTGGAGCCGCTCGCTCGCGTATCCTGCTGCTGCTGCTGCTGCTGCTGCCTCCGTATGCATCACCGCAGTGGCATACCGGCCATGTGCAAAAGGGGGTGGGGCCGCGTTCCACGGCCCTTCATTTTTCACCTCTCTCCCCCGGGCAGCCAGCTGTACGGTGTGCCACCCTCGCGCGTCTGCCCACTGCAGTTCTCTGCTCACCATTTAACTCTCCTCTCTAACTCACTCACGCAAGCGTCGCTGCCTCCGTGGCTCGCTTGTCCCGTCTTGTTGCCTCAGCGCCTGAACGGGCTCTCTATCCTGTACAACCAAGTGCGGAGATCTTGCGCTGCTTTCGAACGTGTTTTGGACTTGCTGCCCTGCAGACGCCCGGCTTAGCAACAGTACACGCAGAGTAGAATTGATCATCATATTTAATAACAGAAAGTGAGACAGTGACATCAATTTATGAATCGCGCGGTGCGCGTCAATACACTGAATCCCAGTGTCTGCATCTTCGCTCTATATTTTTTTTTGTCTCTGGCTCTGTTGTTTCATTCACTTTTTTATGCATCGCTTCAGTCGATAATTCATCTTTATGCTAATCATGCAAGGAGCTGAACAGGCGGATCAGCACAGTGGTACAGTGGAAAAATTTAATGGCGAGCCCAGTTTCGTTTGGCTGTTTTTGGGGGAAGCGGCACTCGTTGCTTTTCGATACCAGTATAGGACGCATTTGTGACACTGCCGGACAAAATTACGCCCTGCAGGACGTAATTCACCGAGTAAATTAAAGGGCACGAATTCACGTACAAGAACGTCGCACTATGTCGCTTTAGTACTTGGTTAGCACTGAGTTAATGGAAATGTTAATTCAGTACAGTAAGTAAATTTCATTACAGTTGCCGAGCGTTTTGATCACGTACACGCAGACATGTTTGCGCTCTAAACGCAAGGCAAGCATATGTAAGAGAATTGAGGTGACCAGGCTACAATATTTGAGGAATTTTGCTTCAACTCAAGGAATACCAGCAGTCAAATAACAAGCACCTTCGTAGGTTTTATGCAGGAAAAAAAAGGACTAGTCCAGTGTTCTAAAAGACGCTCCAACTTTTTGGCTGCTCTCTGCGTTCCTAAATGACGTAAACGCTGAAAAAAAAACAAAAAAAAGGCAACATAACATTTATTTTTAAAAGTTAGCCTTATGTCAGCCTTAAGGAAAAAACGACCATCTAACCGTGCGCTTCAGGGAAGTGTTTGCTGCTTGTCAGTCGCGAACACTCGCATAAGTTGTGAAGTACTTCATTTTAACATTTGTCGTTGGCCACGCTTTCTTCGACAGTAGCTGAACCTTCGGCTTCGTGGTTTCGAAGAAATAATTATTCAGCATTGCTGATTAACACCACCATTATCCTGCTGTTTCGTCACAGTACACGCAGGCCCTGGCAGCGTTGTGAGAACAACACGGTAGCACGTATGCGGTTTAACGACCGAAAGCAATATGCTACGTGGGGCACCGTGGTGGAGGCCTCCAGGGCAAGAAGTGCAACCACCTTCATTATCTTGCACTGACATCGCACCGCACTCGGGCCGCTGACCGTATGCATCCACCATGGACGCGGCACCCGAGGCGGGAATCGAAGCCGCGCTCTTAGCGGCTCAGCACTCGAGCGCCCTAACAATTTGGCCACCGCAGTGGGGCATTTTTTATGCCACTCATTTGCATGCTCGTAACCCACAAAAATGCTGGAACGTCTCAAATATCTCTAAAAGAAATTATATTCGACTGACTTCCCAAAATAGTTTTTTATTTTTAGGCCACAAGCGGTGTGTTTTTCAATGAAGTCATTCTTCTTCATCGTTTGTTACTACTGTGCTGTTTGCTTTTGCCTTACCCAATATTGCGATTTCAATATAGAGTAAAGTACGCGGCGCAATATTAGTTTTCATCGGGGAAAAAGAAAAAGAACTATTTAAACTAGTCTAGCATTTATGAGGTATGCTGCTTAAATTTTTTTTCTGATAATTTACTAGTGCTACGCTGTTTACATTACCCAATATTATGATTTCAGATTGTCAGAAATGTTTACTCAGACCTTGCTCAGCGCATCGCTACTTGATGACTAGAGGATCGCCAAGGTGGTTACCTCCCGCAAGAATGTTCATAACTCCACTAATTGCAGGCAAATGTACTTAAAGTCAATCCCGTGGAAGCTCATTGAGTGTAATATTAATTCACATCTCGTGGATTACTCATAATCTAATTCAATTTTTACAGACTCACATCATTCCTGCGAAACTCCATTATTTGCCAACTCGCCCAACAAGCCACTTCACTTTCCAATATTTGCGTATACTAATTTCTATTTCGCGCGAACGTTTTCTTAGTTATTGGGCCTGTATTCATGTTAAGAAGTATTTTAACACCATGCCGCACCAACGGTTCGTGCGACATGGTTGGGGTATCACAATTTAGGAAAGCGACTTTTAGGACAGCAGTATGTTAATTAGTTTGTTAGCACGTAATATGTGCTTCATACGCTAAGTAAACTAATTATGGCTATCTTAAATTTGCCTGAGTGTATCTTAAGTAATCGGTACCCAGTAATGCAATTGTTAATAATAGTTGTCGCCTAATTTACTACAATATGCTCAGCGTTTCACGGAGATCAGTAATGGGAATCTGGGACCTCTTCTCACATCTGTCATTGTCCCTCGTCAGTTAGTTTCAAAATAACACTTTTCATTGATGCCTTTGTTTTGTACCGGGAAGTTACGAACCTAGGTGGTGCATGTGCATTCCGAAATACTTGGATGACAGTGTGGTAACGCCTAGGATTCCCTTGTCCCCTCCCACCAAGAACTGCTCCCAGATGTTGTCTTTTCTGTTGACGAATGTAACGAAAAGAACAAGGAAACGTTCCGACAGCCTGCGTTCCGCGACCGCGGCGAAGCTACGCCCAAGCACACGGGAACCGAGAACTCCAGCTGCTCACCACGGCCACTGTCGGGAGGGTGGATGCCCAGATGGCTTGGCCGATTGCTTTCGCTGAGAGCGGACAACTGGCGTCCAGCGGATCCTCGCTGGGGCCACAAATCACGGCGGGGGTGCTACTGCGCGCCATCGCGCAGCAGCAGGCCCTTGCCCGCCTGCCTGCGTGCGTGTGTTTGTTGTGTACGGCGATGAGGAAAGAAAAGGCCCTCTCGAGAGTGGGAGGAGCCGTTTTGGTCCTGCCGCGCAACACGCGGCTTTGTACGTGCGTGTGTGGGCCGTGTGCGTGCTTTATACGCAGTGCATGTAAAAGCTCTCGTGGAACGGACCGTTGAGTGTGACCGGCAGGCCGCGTGTGTGCGCGCAGTCCTTTGCGCGTAGTTCAATTGAATCACCTCCAGCACGCCCACGCTGTTCTTGTGCGATTGAATGCTGGTGCTCCTAAGGCTCGCTTTGCGCAAATCTGCTAGCATCATCGACTGGCTATTGTTCTCACCCTGCTTTCGCGTATGCGCGTGACTGCGTTGCGGCCGGATGTCCCATCCGTGCGAGCCGAGCAAATGCGCGAGGGGCACCACAGAATGGCCACAAAAGCCTTGGCAGCCGAAATAGCAGCGCTTACGGTTATTTTGGGGGCCCTCATTTGCTCCACCTAATGAAGGGTAGCGTTCCGGCGGCGAAATTTCGCACTATATTTTTGGCCGTTGATTACCTGGGAGAGCACAGGTCAGCAAAGAAAAATGTGGCGATGATCGGAAGCGATACGAGGAGCACGAGCTAGCAGTTTTTTGTTGCATCCGCAAGTACATCATTTTATGCATGGTCCAAATTGATTTCAGAGAAATAAAACGCACGCGTAGGTAGCTCTTAAAGCACAAAATGCCATACCGAAACGAAAAACGCCAATTGCAAAAATATGGTAAGACATGCAGCCACTAGAAAATTCCCAAATTTGGTCCCAGCAAACAGCATTGCGACTTCATTCGAGTTACAGGCTTTGGCACCAGAACAAAAGTAGTGCTGATGCACATCTGAGTTCCAAATGCGTCTGTATGCTTCCTTTCAGGCTTATTTTAAGCATGAGCTAAACCAGAAGTAGCTCCAGCCACGCATTTGCAACGAGGTACCACAAGGCTGACGTATTGTTCTTTCTTTTATATCATTCAACTAGGCCACCAAGGCCTAGCACACAAACATAACCATTTTTTTAAAACAATATTCAGGTCGCTGGCGAAGGTACGAATATGCCGCCTAGCGTAGCGAAATTCGAGTACCGTGATATACAAAATAAAGGGAGAAAAACGGCAACGGCAGAGCTATGCGAAAGGAGAGCTGCGAGCGCGAGTGGCGGTTTGCTTGTTGCAAAGAATGCACCCGCAATTTCCTCGAATAGCCGACTAGGACGTGCTTCGGCTCGCAAGAAAATGTGAAGAAAATGCAAGAAATGTTTGCTCCACAGGCCGGCGACGGTTCGCTTGGAGACTGCTTTTTTCATTGCTCAGCTCTACTGGCGTGAAACTATAGATTGCCGAGTGACAAAATGTGGAAGAACGTCTCCTCGTCGTAATTCGTTTCTCTCTCTCTCTCTTAATAGTTTTAATGCGTCAATCGTGCGTGTCCCACGAAGGTTTTGCGACATCTGAGGACTATATATTTTTACGCGTTTTTTTTAGTTTGCTTCTTTTGGCGAAGGCATTTCTTGTGAAGTATCACGAACTCTGGGGAGCGAAGTTTGAAAAACACAAACTTGCTTTGCCCCACTAGCGATGTTTCATGAACGATGGTCATGCACGCGGAAGAAGCAAACTAAGCGCGTTTCTTCAGGCATCGACAGCGCGAACACTGCGAGAACATCCTGTGCCCTTGGCAATAGGGCAATTAAGGTTCCGAGGCATACGTGATTGGAAGAACCCCAAAGAATGAATTAATCGGGATTAACCGTACTTCCGTTAATTTGCCCACAAACAAAGAAGATCATCAAATTATCTACAAACAATTTTGATGTACCGTAGCCGAAATCAATTTTTGCGAAGGTATCAAGCTTTATTATGCTTTTGTTAGCACGCACCTGCGCTTCTCTGTTTATGGTAAGGCCTGGAGAGCCTGTTGTGTGTGTGTGTGTGTGTGTGTGT
>JAJIZL010024792.1:141227-161252 GCA_023969395.1 Amblyomma maculatum
TGTGTGTGTGCGTGCGTGCGTGCGTGCGTGCGTGCGTGCGTGTGTGTGTTAATGATACTTGTCATCGGGTTGTCAATGCGCTGAAAATGGAACGTGGTTCGCCCTCTATATGCTGCCTCGCAAACTCTCATTAATTACTGCCAGAGACAAGTACGCCCACAACAGTACCGAACCACATTCGACACAGCCACTGTCAGCGGAAAAAATTTCACCCATGTCTGGTGGCCAAACTATGATGGAGTCAAGGAAAACGATCCACGTAGCCAAGGTATCCACATTCAACATATTGAGTCAAATTTTGGTTAGAGCCCATAAAACCTAAAAGTCGGTATGTCGCCAATTAGCGACAATTAGCATGTGGCTGTCAGTTTTCTACAGATAGTCCGAAATATGTGTGAATGACTAATGACATCGAGCGGTTTTTTTATTCAGCGAATGAATTTCTCTTTTCTCACCGCTGTACCCCCCCCCCCCCTTCCTTCAAAAAAAAAAAAAAAGGAATGAAACGCGAGGAAGTGTTGGCGCTTCCTCGCAGCTTGTACGCAGCACTGCTGATTTTTTTCTACCTTGAAATGCTTGCTTGAAACACGCCTACTTCGAGCATTGTACGCAAGCTCTATATATTAATTGGTATGCGATGTTCAAACGGTACGTTGCGACACTGACTGACGGATGATGGAAACTCATCACCAGATTATGGTGCATGCAGATGAAAACACCTTGCCTCATGTTGTAAGGGCTGAGCACTCCGATACCCTAGAAACGAGTACTTATAATTTTAATTCGCTGTTGAAAATCGCATAAGACTCTCTGCCGTTTGGTGTGAAACCCTACTTTATCGGAGTATCCCACGGTCCCACCATGCTCATATGTTGGTAAAATGCTTTAGGTGCGGGATATTTTTTTTTTTTTTCAGGAGTTGCCGCCATGTTGTATTTTATTTTAGGGGCTTTACGCTGCACCCTGCCTTGCACCCTACGTAGAACAGCAACGCTACCTTCTCATCGCCGACGATCGGATTTTAGGTTTTATCACTAGATGGCGCCACACTGTTTTGAACTTCTTGGATGAAGCGATAACATGGTTCACTAAAACTTTCGTCGGTGAGCCTTACGTCAGTGTGTGGTAACAGCTTTGGTCATGGAAACTGAAAGAAACGCTGCTCTGCGCTAAAGGTGTCTAATTACTGCCTGGCGCGAGATATTTATTTCAGTTTTCGGAACATGGTTTTTGGTTGTCATGAAAGCGCAATGAAAGACAGTGACCACCGAAACGATGCCATTATTTAATCATTTTTGAGGGCTCGTAGCGCCATCACGTTCGCTGACCACGGTTGCCAGCATCGGACTACATAAAAACATTGACTGCTGCAGTCGCCGAGAAGTTATCTGTAAACATTTTCTACGGCGTTCGTAACGAAGCCGTTGCAGAATCGGGAACCCAATAGTGCACACACTTTCCGTGGTGCTGAAAGAAAAAAAGAAAAAAGAACTGAGTGCTAAATCGGGCTCGAAATTCAATGTTCGGGCAGTGGTCGGTCCCTTTAACTTTAGGGGTAAGGAGCAGATGCAGGGGAAAACGTTACTTGTGCGCCATAACGCTAACTAATCGCAGGAAATGCCCCGAATTACATATATAATGCTATGTGCATGCCCTGTCCACTGATATCAGTAGCACGCGACTGGATCGCGAGGCAACGTTGAAACCAATTCGTCCTCTGGCATGCTTTTGCTGTTTATTCTTTCTGCTGACTGTATACATCCTGAGAAAAGTCAGTGGAATTGTTCTAATTCACTCCACTATCGTACTGAATATCTGTTGACACGGCGTGACAGCAAGGCTTTAAACTTGCATCGGAGGTAGCGAGAAACAGGAGGTTTCGCTGCCAACTAATTGTGAACATGTTCTTGTTCAGCTGGCCACTTGCCAGCTCTATGTCTTCCCTATACAGGCTGGGAAATTTTAGTGCGACCGTTAAGGCTGCTGCCTTACCGCACAGCCAAATAGCATTGAGAATCGTGCACCACCGTGCTCAGCTACCTGCCTTGCGTCTCCTGCTTCTCTGCAGACACTTCATAACTTTTCACGGCATTTATACTAACCAGCACAGGTTGGAGTGCGGAATGTACACACTGCTGGATTCGCTGTGTCACATTTCTCGAGAAACGAGCACGACGGGCCCCTTCGCTTTCTCCGAGGCAGTTAAGCCGTCGTTAAAAGCCTCGCCATGCATCGACGACTTGAGCCTCAATCGTTTCGGCATCACTGCCATCATTTGCGTATTGTAATTCCGTAGCACCAAAATGACTTCCACAGTGTATGTGGCTAAACTATATTGATGCAGCTCGCTTATAGCCGAATTAGCGTTGACAACTTTCAACTTGCCTTTCTGTTTAATGACCTCGGGTTCTTTTACGGAGTCTTGTCAAGCTGTGGGCCGTCGGCACGGGGTTTGAAGAAGGTATATATCTTCCCTGCGTATAAGTTCTCACCATCATCATCATCATTAGCCTGACTATACCCACTGCAGGGCGAAGGCCTCTCCCATATTTCTCCAATTAACCCGGTTCTGTGCTATCTGCTCCACTTGACCCCTGCGAACTTCTTAATCTCATCCACCCACCTAACTTTCTGCCGCCCCCTGCTACGCTTTCCTTCCCTTGGAATCCAGTTTGTTACCCTAAGCGACCATCGGTTATCCTCTCTTCGCGCTACATGTCGTGCCCATGCCCATGTCTTCTTCTTGATTTCCACTAGAGTGTCAGTAACTTGAGTTATTTCTCTGAACCATTCTGCAGGCTTCCTATTTCTTAATGTTAGCCCTACCCTCTGCGCTGTCCTCAACTTAAGTAGAGCCCGCTTGATTAGTAAGTTCTCAACTGAAGAATATATATTCGAGGCATCTGCAGCCTCAGATTCGAACCTGGAGGCAAGGTTAATTTAGAACAGCTAGAGCAGCGTTGCCCACCTCTCTGCTTCCCTGTTTTCGGAGGCAAGGGTGTATACCATGGTTTGTCTTGCAAGAAGGCTGCTTCGTCACATTGAATAATCATGACGACTTCAGACGTTCGTTTCACGCGCCGCCATGCGAGGAGAGCTGCTCGGTGGTGAGGAGGTGCCTTCGGACGAAGCCTTCCAACCAGGGCCGTGCCGGTCCTTGCATCTCTTCATGGATGCGGCCAACGCTTCTCCAGGCAAGCGCCACCGCGGCTCGCCGTATCGCGCAATTTACAATTCGCTTCGCCCTCCCTGCAAGGCAAGCATAAACAAAGGGGCACGCTAAGTTTGTCGATTTTCCGAAAAGCGAAGGCGCGCTCGGCTCCTTCCCCTTTGAGGCCCGATAATAGAGTTCTCTGCGCTCCGTCTCGCTGTCAGACAGAAAGGCGACTTTGGAGTGAACGCCTTATACGTGGAATTTATCAAGTGCCGCTAGAATTCTCAGATTCTTCTTGAAAGCTGCTGGAATATGAGGTGTGCGTGGCACGTATACATGGCTGCCCTTGACAATATTCGTAGTCACGCGTGATTTCCGTGCCTGGTGCAAAAAAAAAAAGAAAACAAAACAAAAGTCTGTTATTTCTATTTCCTCCGGCGCCGCAGTCACTCAAGAATCTTCACTGCTGCTCTGACGTTGTCAGCGATTTATTTCTCCAACAAGAACCTGGTGCGCGTATATGCCCCCTCTAAGCTTTACTGCGAACATTTCGCACTACAGTTAAGGCCTGTTTCCAGCTCATCGCATGCGATTTCTGTCCTTGGAACTCTCCCGACTCGCGCTGAAATGCACACCCCCTTCGCAAGTATAATTTTGCCGTTAAGATTAACGATGCGCACAAGTGCTGTGGTTTTTGGAAAGAGGTTATAATTTTTTCAAAGCGATAGCGTTAGCACACTTATGTTGGAAATAATTGTCGCAGCTTTGAAACAATCACGACCATGCCTCTGTCAGGTTGTCAGGTGGTAATTTGCAAATTGCACGTAACCAACACCGGGACCTTTGTACCCCCTTTTGAAGCCTCACAGCCTGGAAAAATCATGTATACATGTCCCTGTTAGGTGGTAGCGAGCTATGTCGAGGCAAGGATTGGTCGCAGGCCTAGTTTTCTAAGAGGAAATCGCAACAGCACAGTAAATGATTGAGAAACGAGCATTGTTGTTTCTCATTTCTTTGCATTGGCGACAACATATAGTGAAGTATCGTGTTGCAGAAAAATGACGCTCAAGCGTATACGCTACAAGAAGCTCTCTGACCGGCTGTGACTTTTTTCCTTTTTTTTTTTTTCTGTAGAGGGGAGGGGAGGCGGAGCATAGAAGGAATTATTTTTTTCTCCAACTATCCTGGCTGTTCTCACGGAGCTTCTTTTATTTCAAGTGCCGCTTCACTTTTCTCTTCTGAATATTTTTCCACCTAAACAATATAGCCAGCTCCTCAAGAAAGCCATTGCGTCAGGTCTGGTCCGCAAAACACCCCAAGTTACTTTGCTTATTTCTTCGCAAGCATGTACAACCTTTTGTGGAAAGCATCAGATGGGCGAAAATCGTAACGTAAACATCCGGACGCGTAAATAGTGTAGTCAAGGGGATGCGGAATACCAAATTCTTCTTTACGTGATAGTAGTAACCCTGAAAGGTATAGATATTGACCGCGGGCAACGAAAAATGCTTCCGTTCCGTCGTGGGGGCGCAGTGGTTAGGGCGCTTGACCGCTGCACCCAAAGATGCGGGATGAAATCCCGCGGCCTCGGCGGCCGCTTTTCGGTGCAGGGGAAAAGCAAGGCGCCAGTAACCAAGGCCCTCCACTACGGCGCCTCTCATAGTCTGAGTCGCTTTGAGGCGCTAAACCCCACAAACCAAAGAAAACATCCTTCCGCTATTAAATCGAACGAGTGCTAACAAGCTGGCTCTTTTGAGAAATATTGTTTACTGCTTTCGCTAGCTGACATAAAGAGTAACAGAACTGCGATATGCCAAATTAGGTTGAAAAAATCGCCGCTAGCTGTTGCCCACTCGCTGAAAACCATGATAATTCGCAATGCAGATACTTGTATACCGATTAATCTTGATCAGCTTATCCCTGAGTCACTCGGGCACCGGTTGGTCAATAATCATGCTGGAGTTTCATCTAGGCGCTTTTGCTAGCGAAGAATAGTGAAGATTTATGAACTGTTTACGGGTGGAATCAACTCACACCTCATATGGCTGGATTGCGCATATTGTCAAGCTCACCTCATGGTTTCCTTCCATCATACCAGACATGCCACTGCCCCTACGTGCGTCTATAGCTTTGTCACGACCGCTCATTGAGCGGTCGTGGCTTTTGTCTGCGGCAGTTCTTGGGATGAGGAGGCGCTTCTGAGGAATCGGGCAGATGCAGTCGCTCCGCCTTTTCCTAGCTGCATGGAGACCGACGCCTGAATTACCTCCAGTTTCATAGTTTTCCTGATCTTATGGCTACGACGGGAAGTGCCTATCCTTACATTCTGGTTGTACACCTAAATGGACTGCTCGAAACATGACCCTAACTAAACAGAACAGAAATATGCTCTCGGGGATGCACAGTAACCCAGAAATCTCTTCTGGAGCGCCTGCAAATGCTACTGGTGATGACAGGGTGCATATTTTTTTGTATGCGCATATATCAATGCCGTGAGGAAAGGAAGATTCGTCGGTGGCAGTTGGAAGTTAGAGGGGCCTACACTATAAGACAACCGATATGCGCAGTCGAGGCGCTCTGCTGGGATACCACGAAGCATAATTCCTCTTGACTTCAGATTGCGCTCACGCCACGTGTCATGTTCATGACTGCGCATTCTTGAAACTTGTAGGTGCATCACGCACTCATTTACTCACTCTTATCCACTCACCAATCCATCCCACTCCCACTGCCCCCCCCCCCCCCCCCCCCCCCCACACACACACTCACACACGCACTCCACATCTCTCGCTCTTTCATTAATTTACTGACTCACTTCGTGTTCCTTGTGCACTTGAATGATTTTATGTCTAATTTCCTCATTCCTCCATTCGTCTATTCCAGCCACTTAATGTATTTTGAAGCGGAAACAACGAAAGTAGTTTATTTTTAAAACTAATCAAATTATTTTTCCACATCCAGCTGACCGCTGATTATAAGCATTGCAAAGTCCTATAGAGCATGACTTCGGTCCCACGGTCATAGTGTGCGCAGATGATCGGATAGGGTCGGTGGAGGGAGATATTCGATACACGGAACTCCCGACGTGGGCACCCGCCAAGCCTGCGGCGCAACAGCGTGAAAGGCTTGCGCGGGAAGAAAGTGCGGCCTATTTATTTTCCATCATCGCTCAGCGGAATTCGGCCACCCCAGGGAGGGAGCTGCCCGATCGCGAGGCCGGAAGCTGCCACCGGCGAGCCGCCGTTAATTGCCGTATTTAGCCCGGCGGAGGCCGATGCGGGTCTCGGGCGGCGGCAGACAGCCGCGTCTGCAGTGTACGCCGTGCATGGCGGGATTACCTTGCACGTGGTTGCGGGGCGACAAGGTGCGCATCCGCGGGAATTACAGCTTCTCGCGGCCCCAGGTGAGTGCGACGCGTGGTATGCGGGGTTCAATGGGCGCGTGGCCTCTGCCGGCCGCCAGTTCGCTGCCGCGTCGGCGTTCATCCGAAAACAACCAAGGTTCTCGAAAGAAGAGAATGTAGCGTTTGCTTTGTACTTGTGCACGCTGAAGTTGCGACACACAGCTGCGTTACATGAGCCTCAAATTGGCCCGTTCTCGCCTCTTTGTTTTCCTCTGGCTGCGCCGGGCTTTCTTAGCAATTGCGAAGGGCCCTCACGGTGGCCCGATAACTATACATTTCCGGGGCAGCCGGATTTCTTGACCGGCAACTGCGGCGTCGGGATGACGTAAGCCCAGGTGGCGTCTATTGTTGTTGTTGTTGGCCACCCTGCAGCTGCTCGCCGATTGCGCCCACGTCCATGCCGCTCAAGCCAGGAACGGGCGCCTAAAAGCTGCGCCCTCAAACCGAGCCGAATACGAACAGAATAGTCAGAGGACCAAATTATATTCTAATGTATTCGTGTGAGTATTCCATACTTGTTCGAGTATTTTTAGATAACGTAAAATTGTAAAAAGAAGCGCCATCTTTGACGTTGCGGAATACGGTACGTGACAGGCGCATATCTAAAGGCGGATCCCGACGGAGCCCAGGCCTCCCTATACACCTCTCTTTGACGGTACTTAGACAGTCTGTAACAGGCTATGATATTTATTTTAAGGGAAGGTGTGAGTGAGGAGTGTGTGAGTGGTTTTGTTGCGGCTTGATATCGATTGACTCGTTCGCTTCCCCGCACCAGCTTCACCGCACCAGCTTCTCCGCTCAAAAGCATTGTTGGTGCAAAGGACAGCTCTCCTGTCTTGTTCACACCGGACATAATGGTCGAATAAAGACGTTGTCCCATATCTATCTCCATTTCTCCGCTGCCGATTATCCCTTCACTTGTCTTAGCACGCTTCGTACCGACAATAGTGCTAAGTCATTTCCTGTGCTCACTGCTGTTTTCGCATGAAGCGGCTACGCCACGCCGCGCTCATTGAGCACGCAGCAGTTGATTATTTTGGTGATGGAAAAACAAATCTCACGCCATCTGTAATCTCTTTCAGGCTGACAGCGCTTGATATGCGAATAATCCTCCGCAACTTCGGTCGGCCTAGCCCAGATGTTCTCAAACCTGGTTCCGCGGGCTGCTTCCGTGGGTTCCGCGAGCTCCGAAGAGACTGACCCACACTGTCTTACTCCCTGCTAGGGCAGACACAGTGCCCAGTGTGTTGAAACCTATTTTAGAGCATTAGATTGTCTTATCCTCGCTCGCTCTAAGACGTGCCCATGCGCGAGAAACGTCGCCTGATCGTGACGGCGAGGAGGGAGAGGGTTCCGTGGCACATATTCATGGCTGTTGGGGGCTCTTTGGCCACACACGCGTGCGGCGCATAAAGTCACGATGGTGTGGATTTTATGCGCCCGTTCTTCTCTGGCCTGGCAGTTAATCCGGATAACGCGCGGCTTATGCGCGCTCGTGCAATGGCGGCCATAAACGGCACCCTCTCATCTGCATACACGCGAGCGCGTTTAAATATATGGTCACCGTCCGAGCCGACAAGGACCGCGCTGTTTACATGCGCGTCCTTTTGTCGGCGGCTGATATATCTCCCGCCTGCTTGGATGTGCAGGCGGCCGCGCTGCTGCTCAGTACATTTTTCTTCTCGCTCCGGCTAGCGGGCGCTTTTTCAGCGCAGTTTTTCCATCTATGAGGCACAGTCCTCGGCAATGGCGGTGCAATGGCGGTGACCGCCTAACCGCGCGTCTGATACTGCAAAACGATCTTCGTCGCGTATTACACTCGTTGCATGCATGCGAGGATGCGTGGCCGCAAAAGCCCGTTTGCTGGCCTTCATTCATGCATGACCCGTACGCGGCGCCTCGCGCGCGCTAGTGGTGTGCGGACGAAATAATTATTCGCATGGAATGGCGCGTCTAGGGAGCATAACATCGCCGACGTGGTAAATCGCCCGTGTGCTGTGCGATGTCAGTGCACGTTAAAGAACCCCAGGTGGTCGAAATTTCTGGAGTCCTCCACTACGGCGTCTCTCATAGCCTGAGTCGCTTTGAGACGTTAAACCCCACAAACCAAACCAAACCGAATCAAATGAGATGTTGTCCGCTAATTGGAAGGACGTTATATACAGGCTACGAGTCGCGTATTAAGAGCGAGGAGAACCAAACAGTTGTGCAGCGCTAGGCAGGAAGTTGAAATCAACTTGCTTCCTACATCTTTACTCTGTTGAGGTCGGTGCGTGCTTCAGCCCTTTTATTTTTTGATGTGCAAATTGGCTTCGGCGCACGGTAGCGAACACGTGAATGCATTGGGCCTTCAGTCAGCACACATGAATCATTCCGGATTACAGTGTACAGCCAGCTCGAATAATACTGCGCAGTTTGTGAACGTGCACCACTTATTTTCATTGCGTGTCGTGAATTTAGCCTTATTCGTTGGTTCCCACACACCGTGAATCGTCCATTCATGTGGGGCCGGGGGTGTGCAGTTATTGCAAAAACAAAAGAAAATAAATAATGCAGCACGGACCAACGGCTGGTCATCAACTAGTAATAAAGAACATAAAACAGTGGTGTTGAATATTGGAATATTAATAATGTGAAATCGAAGGGATCCGAAAATTGGTTTTATTTAGGTGGAGATCCAATGAGCGCGATCCCGGCCAGCCTGCCTTCCATATAGATAATCCTGTCGGTTAGCAAATCCCGTCATTTCGAACAAATCGGAAGTTAAAAATAAACAATATCGAATGAACGAGTATTCACTTGGCTATAATGAGGCCAGTTAAACGGGAGAGAAATACGAATGACTCATCATAAAATGGCATTATGATATAAAAATTGTCATCGCATATGTCCAGAACAGTTGCGCAGAGAACGTCCAAGGAGTCGAGTGCGATGGAACGAATATGAGCGTCTACTTAGCCGTGTCTTCTATATTACCGATCCGTTGTTCACCCCTCAGAGTATTGCCACTTCGTCGCAGTTATACGCGTACGCGCTGGCGCCATATCTGCGTCGAGGGCGTCCAATTTACCCTCTGAGATTCACACCACCTCTTCTCCTCAGTCGGGTCGGCTCCTTCAGCGCCGCACAGCGGTGCACCGACAACGCCCAGCAAGCGCTGGAGCACCAACGTGCACCAGCTTTATGCTGCTTCAGCACCGGCCGCTCACAGCGCTGCGCGCTCCTTTGCAACGCTGAGGTTGCCGGTTACTTATCTGCAAACTTTTGTTTCGTAAAATGCGCCATACATAGCTCGAATCCGAGCATTGTCTGGCGATTTTGCTATTGTTGCCCCAGACTTTGGGGAAAAGAAATTTTATTTGCGGGATGGTTTCAAATTTGATTAAACGCACACCGCGTCAAGTGGCAACGTACATCTGCGTGGAATGATCAGCGTTGATTTGTATTGTTTATCCGGATGCCGCGCGAATTCATATCCTGAACTTGACGCCCGCGCCTCCGCAGACCTGTCGCAATAATGCTGATGTAACTCTGCCTGTCGCCCGGTAGGCCTTTGTTTGCGGGCTAGGACCTTTTCTTTTGGCTTCGCTTCCTGTTTCATGCGACCAGCTGCCGCAATCGGCACAGTGCGACCCCGCTGTTTCTCAAGTGGCCCGGTTTGGCAGTAAAATAACGCGTCCGAAACCCCGGCAGTGGTTTGAAGTGTTTTTGAGACAGCGCACTTCCTAATTGCCATGCTTCATGACGTTGAAGAAAGGGGGCAATATTTGCTTTATGACAACGTGTGACTGGGATGTCAACGGTCGCGTATACGGCAGCAACGCTGACCTGAAATCCACGTCGCTTAGCAAGAAAAGGGTGTGCTAATGGTAAAAGTCTCGAGAGTGAAAAGTCTCGATGAAACTTATACGGGAAAGTTTCTGGAGCAGGCATAGTAGGCAACTGCGGCAAGCTTGCTCATGCTGTCAGAATTGATTTTCGTGATCGAATTTCCGTGAGGGAAAATTTACTTATACAGTGGTTCTGCACAAGTACTTCAGTTCAAGCAC
Source organism: Amblyomma maculatum (assembly GCA_023969395.1). Taxonomy (NCBI): domain Eukaryota; kingdom Metazoa; phylum Arthropoda; class Arachnida; order Ixodida; family Ixodidae; genus Amblyomma; species Amblyomma maculatum. The sequence continues at coordinate 151,834 of JAJIZL010024792.1, forward strand.
TGGAAAAATAAATGAATAACAGTTGTGCGCCTCTTCTCCCCCCCCCCCCCCCTCCCTCTCCCCACCCCACCCCTTTTTTTTTCGAGTTTTACGATTTCGAAAACCTTAAGGTTGGCAGGTATGCAGTTAGCCGCCTTGCAGCTAGTATGCTGCCGTCAGCTATTCGCCCGTGTAAAGAAAGAAAAAAGGGATTAGATGGTGAGAGGCAGCCGCGCTGATGGCGGTCTCGCTGACATTGTAGTTTTATATTCAGGGTTCGCACCTTTCTTCTGCGTCAGCGGTGCTTTCTTTTCCCATCCGTAAGGTATGAAAGAAGGCAAGCTTCCGCATCTTTTTAAGTTCGTGGCTGTTCGCTGTCCTCATCTCGGGTTGGGTTCGGCCGTTCGTGTACCTATATACGCCCGCGTACGAGCGCTTTTATGCCTGGCCGAGTGTAAGCTTGCTCGCGCGCAGGGAAGGGTTGAACACTTGTTCGGGCTTAGCTCTTCTTTACTTGACATTTTGCTGCTCGCTTCTTCTTTCAGGACTTTTCATTCCGGGTCGGAAAGGCGAAACTGTGATTTGCAAACAAATAGAAAAAAAAAAAAATCTCAAGGAAAGAAAACATCGCAAAATGCAGCGCCCTCGGTCGAGCGTTTACGACCAGTGCTGTCAGGCCGTTGTCGTATGTCATGTCGTCGATCTGCACACCGAGGCAGTAAAATGGAGGCAGTCGGTGCACGCGTGCTTCGCTGGTTTGCCATGAGGCAAAGTTTGTCGAAGTGCCTCTGCTCGCTGGCAGCGAGCAGAGAATGGGGCGAGGAGCCTCGCGGGCTTTTTCTCTCGTTGATGTAGAGCTTACCCGATGCGTATACCGGAAATTAGGGGCGTTTGAGCTAGAACAAGAAGCACCATTTACGAGGTCAGGGGCGTGATCTGCAAAACTGCTATCCCGTCTTAGGTGGTCTGGTGAACGCGCTCGACAACGGTGTTTAGGTATGAACATTTGTCGCTCACGTGCGTAGGGCTGCCCCAATGTAACTGAACAAACGCGCACAGGTAAATGGGATTCGTGCCACCTAGGCAGCCGTTTTCTACGTCCTGTAGTTGGTCAGTCAAATAATTCTCAGTGAGGGTTTCCTTTTACGACAAGGAGACGCTATAGTGCTGTTTGGATCGCGAACAAGTTGATTGTCTAGAGCGTGTTCAGATTTCTTTTAATCCGCATATCACTCATTCAAAGGCATTCGCGAGATTACTGTCACACCGACGAATGCCAGTCCTACACGCAGTTCATAAACTTATTCTCTTAACTTCCGCATGCAACCGTAATAGTTAGCAGAGGGGTGCATGCAGAGCAAGTGGGAGCAAAGTCTGCAGCTGGCTTGGAAGTAGTGCATACAACGTAAGCGCCCTTTCTTTCCCAGGGAGGCCTATACCACCGTGCGCAGTAATAAGCACTTCCTCAATCGCCGTCCCCGTTCACGACGCGCGAGACGTGCCCGTGTTCCCCCGGTTTCTCGTGGGAGCGCCTATTGAAGCAGGCGTGGCAGTGCTGAGAGCAGCGAGCGCATCACGTCAATGACCCCGGCGGCAAACGCACTGCAGCCATGCACGCGCATACGTGCAAACGCACGCGAGACGTCTTGCCACGCGGGGTGTCCGCTGCGCGGAGAACGGGTCTGTCGGAGGAGGGCTGGTGAGGTGTCGGTGCTCGCTGATGTGGTCCCTCCCGTCTTTCGCCGACTAGGAGACGGCGCACAAATGAGCGCGTTCTCATGAGGGTCCCTTTGTCTCCCGCGTGCCGGCTCTGCCGAAAATGCAAAATACGTCGCCGGTTTAGCGCGCCGCCATTTCCGGCGTCTGACGCAACGCAAGCACGCCCACAAAACCTGCATGCGCCCAGGAGCCCGCAGTGCGGATGGCTGGTGCCGAAGGACGGGTCCGCTCTGGCGCCGCTGCGCACTACCTCCAGGAATCGCTTTACACGTTTACATTCTTGCACAGTAAAGTAAACGAGCATGAGCGTAGGTGGCACTTGGGGTACTTTGCAGTTTCGCGTGAACAATAGCGACATTTAGCAGAGCGGAAACGTACTAGCGTATACGTCTACGCTAATACGTCTCCGCTATGCTGAATCTCTCTAAGAAGGCACGTGATATAAGCAAGAAAGCGAATCTGAGGCGTATTTACTAAGTACCATTTCGTTTTCCTTCACTTTGGTCCTCTGTTCCTGCTGTCGCCCCCTCGACCTTTACAAGGTCGTCCACACTTAGAGCGAACACTAGTCACTCTATTCAAAGCAACATTGCGTCCGACTAGGGTGCCTGGATGCCCTCTCTAGGGGCGAGAGAGGGCATCCAGGCACCCTACGTCCGACCCGGCCGCACCCTGCAGCCAAGTGGCAGTGTTTCCACTGAAGTGGACAACCTTGTACATGAGACCGGCTTATATATGCTTCTAGCGATTCATGACAGGCGTCGCAGCCAGAGCCCATAGGTATGCGCACGGCGTGTTATACTCTTTGTACTGGATAATATTGTGGTTTAACCTTGATGTAATTAAATTCCGCAGAGGTAGTAATTCCAAGGTTACATCTGTGAAATTTCCGGCGACTATATTCTAATGCGGAGTGAGCAGATGAGTTTTGGCTCTACCTTTTGCCACATAGCCGCAGCAAGTTTTCCTCGGGTACAGTGGGATATACTGCATGACCTTATTTCAGTCGAATACTAGGGGCATTCTTTTTCTCCGGGCCTTGCAAGCCATAGACTGAATACGACAACATCCACACAAGACGTGGGCGTCGCGCCGTCGCGGGCTGGCCACAACGGGAGTGAAAAGAGAAGACGAAAAGAAAGCACTTCCACAACCTTCCACCACCGCCAGCTCAGGACGCTAAATAATTACGTCAGCCATTACCCGCGACGGCAAGCAAAGAGTCATCTGCGGTGAGAGCGTAACAGCTGACGGGACAGAGGCGAACAAAGGAAAGTATTGCGGTTTATTCGCTAGGCTTGCCCGAGCTGAATGCTTCTGCGTTTAATGGACTTCAGGGGAGAAGAACGCTTGCGTGTTCCGGGCGGCTGGGATCGCCCTCCAAATAATAATCGTCAGACAAGCGCCGAAACAGAATACGAAGACGAATGAGGTTCATGCACGCTGTGTCTGATGAAGTGCGCATAATGTCATTGCATGTTTCGCCCTCGTTCCTGAGCTTATTTGCCGAAATACTATATGCCGGGCTGAACAGAAATTGGTGCATGTATACGTGTGTACATGTATATGTTGGTCGCCAGTATAGTTCAGTATTTAAACTCGGCAGGTGCTAGCTATGCAGGCTATAGCTAATTCAAAATACAGTCGAAATAGACGGTCCCTCAAAACTTGACTTTCAGAAGCCCGGCTGCGATCATGGGTGAAGGGGGGACAATGAGTGATGAGAGATCTAGGCGGCAATATGCTAAGTTGGAACCCTTCACGCTCAGAAAGGTAAGCATCAAGTAATTATAACTCTACTGCTAGTTTACATAACAAAACGTGCGCGTGCAATGAGAAAGCTTCTTACGTGGCTCCATCCAGCTATCTGAAAAAGCTCTGTAAACTTGAGTGAGCTGCACGATTACCGATTAACCCATCTTAATCGTTCTCGGACGTGACAAAACTTTCGCGATCTTAGAGAAATGCGCATCATATACGAGAGCGTCACTGTGAGATTTTCCATTCTCACGTTCGAAGCTTCTGTCTGATGCAAAGAAGCCTGTCGATATGAAAACTCGAAAATGGCACACTTATTTTTTTTTTTTTTTTTTTTTTTACGGATCTGACTTTGTTCGTTCGTCCTACTATTTTACTCGCGGTGTACTGGTGTTATCCGCAGCAGGGACCTTTTTGAATCTCTGCATCCTTCTAATGTCCTCGTTAAGCGTGTATCCAAAAAGTTGACCGCTGTTATTCTATTACGCACAGGGAATCAGGTATTGGCTTATTTATATTATTGATAATTGGCACCAGAAACTTGCAGTTGACCGTTGCAATTACCTTAGTATAAAAAGGAGGAACATAAAGCATTTCCCTTTACACAATTTCGACCTGAACGGCGAAGCGGACTATGTCGGACAAAATATTTCTCTCCTATCGCTACGGTGCATATCGCTGCAAAAAATGCATCCGCCCACCACCAACACCGAATGAGCAAATGACCTGTAGGACAAGCTTCAGAATAAGTCTGCGCCGGCACACGGTCCGGACTTGGTCACTCGCGAATATGCGCTGTTTGGGTTGGCGGTTGCGTTATGCGCAAGTGATGCGCGGTCGAGCCGTCCCTCCTGTGTACATTCTCCCTGTACGTACATCCAGCATGGGTTCAGCTCACAATGCTCTATACAATGCTCTGTAAGCGCCGCCGGGAAGCGGTGAACTCGGGCGACTGTACATGCCCTGACCGGTGACAGTGCGTCATTTGACTGCACAGCAACCATAGTTCTGCACAAAGAAAGTCACAAAATTACCATAAAGAAAGGTGTTAGGCAAAAAGACAAGATCTCCCAGTACTATTCATAGCTTGCTTAGAGGAAGTATTCAGAGACTTGGAATGGGAGCAGTTAGGGATAAGGGTAGATGGAGAATACCTCAGTAATCTGCGACTTGCTGATGACATTGCCTTGCTAAGCAACTCTGGGGATGAACTGCAAATAATGATTGATGACCTAGACAAGAAAAGTAGAAAGGTATGCTTGAAAATCAATATGCAGAAGACTAAGGTAAAGTTCAACAGCCTCGGCAAGGAACAGCAGTTTACATTAGGTAGCGGAGCACTGGAAGTGGTAAGCAATATTTCTACTTAGGACATTCAGTAACGGCAGAGCCCCAGACTACGAAAGGGAAATAACTCGGAGATAAAATGAGGGAGCGCATTTGTCAAGTACACGCAGATTATGACTAGCAGCTTACCAGTATCGCTCAAGAGGAAAGTATACAATAGTTGCATCTTACCTGTACTCACCTATGGGGCTGAAACGTGGAGACTAACAAAGAGGGTTCTACTTAAGTTGAGAACAACGCAGAGGGCTATGGAACGAAAAATGGCAGGTGTAGCGTTAAGAGATAGGAATCCCACAGAGTGGGTCAGAGAAATAACCCAAGTTACTGACATTCTAGTGGAAATCATGAAGAAATGGGCGTGGGCAGGGCATGTAGTGCATATAGACGACAACCGATGGTCGCTTAGGGTAACAAATTGGATGCCAAGGGAAGGAAAGCTTAGCAGGGGGCGGCAGAAAGTTGGGTGGGCGGATGAGTATGAGAAATTCGCAGGGGTCAAGTGTATGAAGCTAGCACAGGGCCGGGTTAACTGGATGAAAATGGGATAGGCCTTCGCCCTAAAGTGTGTATAGTCCCGCTAATGATGATGACGACGACTAACCGAAGTACGTGCACAGACTCGCTACATCCCGCATGCGTTGTAAACAGACCCATTTTTTTTTTACGACGTTTCGTTCTTTTTTTTTTTTTTTTTAAACCCACCAGGTTTCCAACCTCAGTTTCATTTGAAGCCAGGGGGTCGATCACACTTATCTAAAGCTCTCGAACTGTGTTGTGTGGAGAAAGTAAATTATTATTCTGAGACACGTGTACTGAATTTTACTGGTAACACTTTTCCGTCTGTACAACCCCAGTTTCATGCAAGCAGTACAGACACAAGTGCATTGCTCCCAGCAAACGGGCTTCGTTAGCATTTGATGAAATTATTGGGCACCACAAAGCTAGAGCGTTCAAGAGAAGTCTATGAACGGATCTGTGGTCAGTGCACTTCCACGTATTCACTGTTTCAAGAAGGGTAAACCAACAGAGGCTCTCTGAGCAGCCTGGCCGGTTGATTACTTTGTTAATCACGTACCTGAGGCTTGACTATCAAGACATTTGTTTTTTTTTTATTTAAGCGCACATTATGCAGCTTATTTATTTAAATAAATGAATATCACGAGATCTTATGTTGAATGCTTCTGAAACGGTAAGTAACCCTGGCAGATAAAATGGTGAAAGGTCAGAAGGAGCGGTTTACCTAGGCATGAACTTTTTTTTTTATTTTTCCGCAGTCATGGAAACGGAAGAATTGAACAATATTTTGTTCAGGGCAAATATACCTTGAGGTGCAACTCGAAGTACGCCAGTGTTCGGAAGCATTTGTTCCGCCGGTACTTTTACCAGTACTTTTTGCAGGAACCATCTTGGTACCCTGATTTGAACGTGCTCGCCTCGCTACGTTTTCGTTTATTTGTTGCTACCCTTCTCTACCCTTATTTTATCCCACCGTAAAAGCAAGTGTCTTCGAACTTTCCCCTTTCGTCTCTTCCTCTACCAACTTCGCCAGAAGGATGCGTTTTCTGACAACTTTCACTGGGCGAACACTACCTCCGCGACCAACGCGACTCTGAACAGAGCTCAGCGTCATATAGACAGCGCGGGTACTCTCCAGTAATAAGCACAGCGCCAGAGAACAAGCACAACGTGGAACGTGTGTTTTCATTTCACCCACAGAAACGCGTCCAGCGGAACTCCGCTGAAACGAGCCCATCCCACCACTAAACTACCGACGAACCAGCTGAGTGCTTTAAAGTGCACCACTTGGCAGGCGCGAGTTGGGGTCCCTCTGCTGGCAGTGTTCTCCCATGGAGCCCACAATCACTTTCGCGCCTCTTCGACACAACGCCACGACAAATTGCTGATTGCAATGCCAGGTCGACACCGTCTCCTTCCGCCGTCTGGCCTGGCGGGTGCGCGCCACCTCCCTCCATGGCAGTGTCCGCACTAGACGACGGACGAGAGAGCGTCTTGTTGGAGGTGCGGAGGGATTGCTGAGCGCGAGGAGACGACAACAAGCTCCACTCTTGACAAGCGCCTTTCTGGTTCCAGCAACAGCCCCCCCTCTTCTATTTCTAGAACCTACGCGACCGTGGTTGCTCCATCGCTTGTCGCCTTCCTCCTTTCCATATACTTGAGTCGGGCGGGTGTGACGGCGTGCGAAACCAATTATCGCATTCGCGCCTCGCTGTCACGACCGGCGAATAGAAACAGCGAGACCGACCTAACGTCGTCGGGCTCCAGCATACCGGCGGCGGTGCCTTTCATTTATTTTTTGAGCCTGATCGCCGAGCGCGCATACTCGTGCCGGGGCACCGTTTGCAATTAGCGAGCCCACCCCGCACTGATACACGCGCGGCGATCTCTCTTCTTGCTCCGCGTTGCGTACTACGCGAGCCGGGATAACGACCGCCGTCGACCTCTGGGGATTGACGTCTAGCGCGATGGCGAGCCTCGTCTTCGCCCAGCAGATGCTGCTGCCCGCTGCCGCCAGCTTTCCCCGGTGGTTTCACCGCCTTCTTTCCCCTCTGGGGCTTGCACGCGCGTCCAGCCGTGTCGAATGGAGTGACGACATTTCAATTACGGGAAGACGGAGTATTGCACGCGTGTCCGGTGTGCCGACTTCGCGCCTTCGTCTCTTCCGTACATGGGCCTGCCATATCTTGCTGTCATCCGGCCTCTTAGCGGTGCCTGTTCTTCTCTACGAGGACAGCTTTATTCTTAACTTGGTGAGTACGCCGCGCGTTTGTCGGCAATGAGTAAGCTCCTCTCTCGACAGTGTTTATTATTTTTTTTTGTGGTACTAGCATTCACCCTGCGCTCGTGCAAAGCTGTTCTTGCGGGCCCAGAGAACGTGGAGTAGCTAAGAACGAAGCACATAGGGGCCAAGGTGCCCTGTTATTGATTATTCCAGACGGAATTCAGAACGCTGGACTCAGTACGGTCTTCAGTCCTGGCGAGTTCTATCAATCTGGGGCTTCATGCGATGCAGCTGGTTGCACTGAGCAGAAACTGACGAATGGCTATGCACGCAGGGTTATCGCAGATGCTTTTCTCACCGTGAACTGAATCGCAGTTTTCGCAATTTTAGGTAACTTTCAGCATGCTTAGAGCGCAAGACGCTTACTCATCCTCGATTTTACGGAGTAGCCAGAACTTTATCAGCGCGACCTATAAGCAAATATTGGTGGGTGAGACCCTTGTCCTGTAGTGCACATATCTTGGCTGACGGTAACAGCGACTATCTTTGAGTACAGGCGGCCTGTATTGGCCACTGCAGAGACCGCAGTAGGCAGAGTCATTGTGTACAGTAAAATGGTTACCAAATGAGCATCATTTTACCGCGTAGTTCATAATTTATTGACTCTCAAATGACATATTATTTGATAGTCAACCTTGCTGATGAGGATGTAGTCACCACTAAACGTGTTATTTGCTCTGTTTGAATTTACACGGCCAGAGGCGTGCTCACTGAGCTGATTTCTCCACCCTTCTTGGGAATAACGTTCTAACCGTATGTACACTGCCCTTTCAGACACGCATTATGTTCTATCACTGGGGAAAATCGAAAAACCTTTGTACGTATACGTGGAATAAGATGCATTGTACCCAAATTTAAGAAACTAAAAATTAGTTTGCGTGGCCATTTATGCACCTTAAGGCTCAACGGCACATATTGCGCCATAAAGTTAACAATGCTTTACATAAACTTTGTAGAACGCATTATTGCTGCCGGGTCAGTTAAGCCTGAGGATAGGTTATACTGAGAGCGGAATGACAGAAAGCAATCATTTGTCGCGGAATTCAGAGGAAGACGCAGCGCATTCTGAAGCACGCATCATTATCGTTCGCGAGAAAATTATTTTTAAAAAATTACAGTTACGAAAATAAGACACTAATTTTCTAGTCACCTCTGTCTTACAGGAAGGACTAAGTTTCAATGTCTCCTTCATCAGCACCATCTGAATATCAGACATCTGCATTCGTCATCATCGTAAAAAGCAGTTAATTAGATGAACTTCGATCCTTGCTACCACTCTTCCAATGGTTCCGGATGCCTATACAAAAGCACGTGTACATTTAGGTATTTGAAAGGGTAAACAGGCTACTGAGAAAATGTAGGGCACAAAACCGCGTTTTGGTAAACTTCGAATACTTTTTGCACAGATGTGCGGTACATGAACGCGAGTATACAAATTTGTTCCCATAACAACATGTACTTATGAATAAGTAATTAGTTTCATTACGATCGGCATTTCATTTGTTACTCAAACACGTCTACAACATTTGTAACGGCATTACACTGCCTAAAAAAAAAAAAAAAAGGAAAATCGACTGCACTTACTCAGTGCGACGGAGAACATCGTGACGCTCATATTGTTTTCTAAATTGTTTTCTGAATTCAGCTGGATTCAATAGAATGTCACTTTGTTTCGCATTCGCTCCTCTAACAATTAAATGAAAAAAAAAAAAGTACTAAACACACTGAAGATTCCTTTATTATTGTTTTTTAAACTTGCGATTTTTCTCCTCTCCACACACACACACACACACACACACACACACACACACACACA
>JAJIZL010024794.1:12524-25684 GCA_023969395.1 Amblyomma maculatum
CAATCATACACTCCTCTAGGGTGAAAGGTGCTGATTACGAAGTGTGTATAAACTACAGCTTGCACCGAAAAACGCATTTGGTTGCAAAGTCGATTGCAGCGGTTAGTAAATCCCCATTGCGTTACTAATAGCTGCAACCGATTTCTGGTATCAGTCAAACACCGTGTCGAAATAATGACACCTCATGCGAGCTTCTCCTGTATGAACTGCATGAGCTTCTCCTCTGCGGTAGACTGTTCAAGCAACAAGCTAAGGAAACTTTAAAGCAGCCCATGAAACAAGGCCTTTTTTGTTTTAAATTAAAACCACCATGCAGTGCCGGTCATGAGACGTATATATACAGTACATGCTCCCGATATTGCTACATATTACCATGTTTGACCGATAATTGCAAAAAGAAAGAAAAGAAAATTTACGTAAAATAAAGCGACGGTCTCAGTTACTTTCACGCAATGTTAATGCGATCGCGCATCGCTCCGTTACCAAAACAGTGTAATGTAAGCAACGTGAGTGCCGCTGCAAACTGATCGATGATTGAAGCAGGTTACCGGTAACAATACGGCTGCCCTGATTTGCATGCTGCCCGCCGCCAGACTTTTTTGCATGACTACCCATGTGCTGGCGAACCTCACGCACATTAGGAACCAACATTAAAAGAAAAACCTACCGTTCAAATGATTCCGAACTACTCCGATATTTTGAGAGGGCAAAGAGAGTATAGATTCAAGATCGGGGGATAATAATAAGTACATCAAGCTGTGGACTTCCAGGTATGTTGTGTATTTTCTCACTCCTACCAAGAAAAAAAAAAACAGGATGCGCAAGTGAAACCATAGGGTTTGTTCTACCTTCTCTAAAGTAAGAATTGTATAGTGGAGGTGACAATGATGACGCAGTTTAGTGATAATGATGATAGTATGATGACAATGACGATGAATTCAACTGATAATGATGATGCTGTTAGCGATAACTAATGCAAAGAAGGTAACGGAAATAGTCCTGTGGAGTGGCTTTTGCCATTTTAGCCCTTAAGCATACTAAGCGCAGTCCGATATATCGTCTATGCATCCTGGATATGTGGCTAAGCGACAAGAACAGCTGAAGAGAATATAAGAAAGGCAGAATATGGCCCGAGCAGCTGCAACATAAAAAAAAAGGATTCGAGGCTCGCTTTCGCTATATCGTTCGTTTAACTGTAATTGAATCTTTTCTTTTTACTTTTATGCACCATATTTCGCAACTCGTGGGAAGCGAATTTATTTTTTGAGAATTATCCTCGGCTCTTCTATTTGGAGGATGAGCTCTAGTTGTGAAATTACAATATATAACCTCATATGAAAAAGTTAACGCATTTCGGTAATCATGCGAAATAATTAAATATTTTGCCTATTACCTGGCATTCGCCGTAACTCTTCCTCCTAATGCCTGTGAGCTAAAATAAATACTGTTACTTAAACATTTAGGTCCTGAAATAAAAGAGCTGGTAGTGCCAAGCGTCTCCTCCGAACAAAAGCGACACTGTAGGCCACTGGACGGCACGAGTGGCAGGCGTCCCAACGCATTTCTGTTGAGCGATTGTAACCCTGCTTCGACACCAGCCTCCCATGTTAGCCAGCACACCCAGACACTTCTACTTGGCTTATCACCCCGCTTCGGGGGCGCATTGCCTATTGGTCGCAAAGACGTCGGTCGCGTCCTGTTTTGCGGCGACCGTCGTGCCCAATGATTATGTCCCCGCCGCCTCCAATGAACCTTCGCTCTTCAATGAGGAGAACCGAACACGTGACTGCTTATATTTTTTTTTTCCAGCTCAACCCTCGAACGTTCACACGCAATTCGACTAGGAAGGTGCCAACTGAATCGTGAAGAAATTCTGCCCGATATCTCTGTCTGTGCTGTAGAGCAACGGCGTAAAATAAATATGCACAAACCCTCGACACGGAAGTGAGCCATTCGCACTGATCCAGCATTGGGTTATTAAATATCTACCCATGAAAAAGTGAAACCGGACCCGGCGGCAAAGCGACAGTCAGCGTCATTAGCTACAGAGGGGTGGGGAGGGAGGGGGGACTCTTTTTCGTGCTTGAAAAAGGGAGCCACATCGTTTCAGGAGGCTGGTGGCAGCGTGCCTGTTAGGTAACAGCTCGGTGATGATGACGCTGAACAGAACAGCGCCGACGCCTACTGTGGTGAATGAGAGATCGGCGGAAAATTTAACGACCCACCCACGAGCTCACCGGTCGTACTGCGGTGTGGACAATGGCATTCGCCGACAGAAAAAGCATCTCTCTATTTTGTCGTGCCTTTCCGCTTTTTTTCCCCTCTTTCTGCGTTTTTTTCTTAGTCGCTACTTTCATAAACTGTGTGTGCCTGCCACTTTATGACTTTTTTTCTTTCTTTCTTTTTCTTTATTTCCTTCTTTTTTTAGTTCTTTCTTTCTTTCTTTCTTTCTTTCTTTTTCTTTATTTCATTCTTTTTTTATTTATTTCTTTCCTCTCTGCTCCGCCATGGTGGTGTAGTGGTTAGGGCGCTGGACTACTGTGCCCAAGGATAGGGGATATATTCTCGGTAAAGGCGGCTGCTTTTCTATAGAAGCGAAAAGCAAGGCATCCGCGTGATGTGTGATGTCAGTGCACTTTAATGAACACCAGGTGGTTGAAATTTCCGAAGTCCTCCCCTACGGCGCCTCTCATAGCCTGAATCGATTTGAGACCCCATAAACCAAACCACACCTTTCATTCATTCTTTCTTTCTGCCTGTCTGTCTTTCTTCCTTCCTTCCTTTATGCGTTTCCTCCTTTCTTTCCTCCTTTCTTGCTTCCATTCTTGCAATCTTTCTTTCTCACTTAAATTTCTTTAATTACTACCTATATCTTATCATTTCTTTCCTTTTATTTTTACTGGCTGAAAGATTTGTCCTCTCTGTATTTGTCAAAATTCGTAATACAATGCTAGCTTGCAGGATATATTACTGCCCTTGCCGTGGTTGGTATGTATTAAGAGTTTCTGATTAAAGGTTACCCTCGCAGTGAACAATAGCCCACTTTCCGCTTCCATTTTCATCTTTCCTATGACCAAGGACAGCGTGATAGCTGCCTTAAAATTCTCGAAAGTGTTCAGTTCTTAGAAACAAGGCACTGTCTACATTTACAGCCAAGTGATAAAATTGTCTAAATACAGTTAACATTTTGTTCCTCAATATAAGATAAAAATATGTTGATGCAGGGTACCTCGCCTTGTTTTCTTGAGGACCTCTGGAGTTCCCCTTAGGTGTCGGGTTCAAATAAAGCGCAAGCTGAGCCACATCATCAATTTTCTAATGGACAGTGATTGATTGCACTGTCGACGCAGACAGCGACTGCATTAGTTCCTTTTTCGCTGCGGTTATTTGCTTTGTAAACAGCGATTGGGCTCCCCTTTCATCTGGCTACCCCATCCTCACCTTTTTGACAGGATTAGGGAATACCGTCGTATTTGGTGGGGCATTTTCTGCGCCCCCTTTACTGCATTCCTTCTCAAAATTTTTTCTTTGCCACGGGCACTCCGACTCCTGCTGGTGGCGACCTCGAGTGATCAGCGTACTACCGCTGCATAGCTCCTCTGTGTCGGTTCACATGGGTTCCCCCGGGGGATTCGGGATGTTCACCTCACTGCGGCGTTCCGCACTTTTCATTTTCATGCGCCCGCAATTGTCCCCGTGCCGTTCGCCACGCGGGTGTGCTGCATTGTGCAGGATGGGTTCGACATTCCTCCATGGAGTACATCAACTGCCACGTTTCTTCTTCGAATTTTTCCCCCAAATTCTTCTTGCCTTCCTCTCTCTTTGATTTCGTTGCCCGTGGATAACTTTCTACTCTGTTCTTTTGTGCCGAAGGAAAGAAGGTGTTTAGGGAAGCCACGATAAGGCACAGACAGTGGCACTTGAACTTTCTTGCGCAAGTGGCACTTTGTTGCTTTGTGCTTGTACGGTAGGTCTATTCTGGCGATGTGGGACTGCTTCTATTTTTTTTTTTGTACTTTTTACTTGGAGCATGTGCCCCATCCCGATCAGAGGAGATGTGACGGCTCGCTTGAGAAACTCCACAGGTGGTAATTTTGGTTGGGGCTGTGCGGGCTGCGATCTTTACTATGTGCATTGTTTATCAACAATTCAATGATACGCTCACGTTTTTTTTTAAGTGTTTGATTTGGTCCATCAAGGCATGCCGATGACTGCATGGGAATGTTATTGATTTCTTTGTGAGACATCTGTAGGCGCATTTGTTCTTTGTGAGCAAATGAAGTAAACGGGCCGCATATCATATTTTACACCTGATTCTGAGCGCTGCGTGAGACAGTTGAGGAAACTACACTACCAATGCGCAGTGAGAGTTATGAACGTGTAAGGGCAGCTGTTTGTCACGCCGCCGCCTTGCCTATGGTTCACAACTCGTGCACCAGTGATAGGTTAGCCAAAGACTACTGAAGTCATAACGCGCACAATCTTTTCAAATATGAGCAACTTGACGTCGGCATGACACCTGCTTGTGCACCTTCTTGAGTCTCTGCGTCTTTTCACTTGGACAGTTTAAGGCAGAAACATTTCTTGCTTCATGCTTTTTATGACCAGAACGTGTGCCCAGAAATTTGTCAGACACTGCAATTATGTCGATCACTACGACTTATCATGATTATGACTATGACTATGACTAACCATGAATGACTATGAATATCACTGTGCCTATGCATAACTATGACTGTCTACGTGATTAGTCATGACTATCTCTATGACTAATCAAATCATTACTATCTTGATTATTAGTCATAACCATGATTAGTCATAAGATAGCCGTTGTTACAGAGTCATATATGATAACATCTCAATGTCGATGACGCCAAACGTGCCCAGACGTCTGAACAAGGGTTGGTCCGTGTGCAACATTAGCATTACAAGTGTGGACACAGGCGAACGGCCACATCAACAAGAGAGAAATATTTTCGCATTTTGGCATTGCCTCAATTAAGGAGGCTTGTGCCTCTATAAATTTCATAATCTCCAATCTTTACTTTTTTTTCGGGCGACCGCGGTTACTAATAGAGATGTGCGCGGGCCGAAATCGTGAAGACGATCCCAGCCATGACCTTAAGTTGCAGACATTCCTTGCCCGACCCCGAAAAGGCCCGAGACCGGCCCGGCGTGGCCCGACAAACAATTTGTAGCTGAAGCGACGAGAAAGAGAAAAAAAATAGTATCTAAACTGGTAACTGTAACAACCTTTCTAACTACAACACAATATCTTCATGAGTGTCATAATTTCGCGTTTAAAAAAAAAAAAAACTCATTCACGGGTGATAGTTACATACAAAGGAAGCCCTTTTTTTTCTTCCGGCCACATTCTCCGAAATAAAATCGTATATAACACGTGGGAAGATTCTTAAAGTTAGCACACGTTGAGTGTGTATGTTTAAGGATATGTGATATTAAAATTAAACACTGCCTTTGACCATTGCAGTCAGTAGCCTAATTGGTATGTTTTCAGATCATCAAAATGCCTTCGTAGGTTCATACATACACCGTACGCTACCTCAAAATCTGCTAAACCTCCCAGTACGCCAGATTTCGGCACAAGGAATTAATAAGTATATATTTTTAGGTGAATTAAGAGATAATTTTTAATGTACTCTAAATATACCCGGCCACCTGCCTATTAAGAAAAGGAAATTGCACTACATCACAGGTTGAAATGAAGATCGTAGATAAAATGGTTAGTTGTATAGCGCTAGGTAGGAGGTTGCAAATGGTGCAAAATAATCACATACTCAAAGCTCGAATTCTGTGCGCAGTCGTTTATAATAATGCAGTGAAGTCCACTACACTAAAAGGCATAAACTTATGTGGACTCTCAATATAAATCAAACGCGATGCAGACGCATATATGACAGGGTTACCTAATGTGACACATACGTTGTGTCCAGCTCCAGAATTCATTTTCAGTGGCCACCCCAGCGAAAAAGCACATGAGTCACAATAACCTCACACAAATTTCTCATAATAAACTCATACTAAACTGATATAAATCTCATATAATCTCATGTAAATATCATTCAACATATAAGAAATGTATGAGATTTGTATGAGTTTAGTATGAGAAATCTATATATGAGGTTATTGTGACTCATACGATTTTTTCGCTAGGGCACCCCGAAAATAGCACGCTGCAGAATGCTATGAGTCTGCATATCTTCTCAATATTGATCGATTCTCCATCAGCGGGGCTCGTATTCGTAAACGAAACAGTAGAAAAAGAAAACAGAAACAATCATGAGAGATTAATGAAGTCTGCTGAATGGACAGGGAGCATTTCCGCGCGAGGTTTCTTTCATCGGCTTGGGCGTGCCATCTGACGCGTGCACAGCTTCAAAGACTCACTTCCGATTGCGTTCCTCTTGTTTCTTCTCTCTCTGTCTTTGAGCGGAAGTCGTGTGCCCGGAAGCAGACTGGCACCGTATGAGTCCATTGACTTATTTGGGATTTGCCATTGAGTCCGCGCCTCCATTGTGTGGTTGCAGTCGGCCACAGGAGGCCAATAAACCGAGCCCGGTGAAGCCAGGGAGCGAAAAAACTATGTCTCTTGTTTTCTTTATTGCACAAGTCTTCGCTCATTCTTTCTCTGGACACGTGATCCTGGGTAACCGTCCTTTGCTTGCAGGCGTCGGGGTATCTCCTGCTTGTTTCTTTCCGGTAAAAAGAAAAAAAGACTCTCGAACTCGGTAGTGTTTTGTGTAATTAATTCGCTTTTTATTTTTTCACATAGTTAACTACATATTCCGAGACCTATTTGTGTTTATATATATACCGACTGGCAGTGCGAAAGCTTAGATACAATCCCTGATGGCTGTTCAATTACTGTGCTCTTTTCCGTCCAATACTTTCGTAATTATCAGTGTCGCTATTTAATTCCATCTTATTAGATAGCAGTCCTCACGCGGAAAAAGAATGACAAACCATACATCCAATTTTAACTACGTCAGATGAAGTAGAGATCAAGCTGTTGATAAGGAGAAATTACATCTTGTGTTTGCGCACAGGTAAATTTGTAATGCAATCTGTAGAGCGTCTAACTGCAAAGAGCATCTCCACGAATACTAATTTAGACCAGCGATAGATTTAGTGGTCATGCTCTTTACATATGGCCTGCGACAAACAGAGCCTACATCAGTAATGCATAGCTTGACTTCTGACAGCTTGTGCGAGTCGTCTTTCGTTATAACAACAGAACTGCACGAAGGCAGCGGGACAAGGTGACATGAACACCTTGCCTTCGAGCAGTTCTGTTTTGTTATAACCATGAACCGACTAGCCTAACATCACTTCTTACTTTCGTCTTTCGTGTTTTTGAATGCGGTGCAGGCGCTTTATTGTGGTTCCTATTTTATTAAAGCATCAGGAGATAAAAAGGTCACGGCCACTCGAACTCCTCTAGATGTGGCCTGCTGAATCATAGAGCAGGCAATGGAAATTGTGGGACTCCGCAGATTGCACTATCGGCCGCTAAGAGGCGCCAGGCATCGGTGAACGCTCTAGACTAGAGCCCCAAAAGGTCCTCGTGACACGCGCGCGGATAGCGGCGGCAGCCGCTGGAGTCCGGACTAGGGATCCCACCTTCACATCCCCCTCCCTTATCTCTACTCAATAAAGTTTTTCATTCACACCTGGACACAAAACCTTTCGCTTTTTATTGTTTACTCCTGGTGTTTACTTCATCTCCTCTTTACAACTTCACAACGCACATTGTGCGTGCGTGCGTGCGTGTGTACAAAATTGCACGCTGTTGCGGTAGCCAGCGTACCCTATCGCGCATTTACGCGCACTAAACAGACGCAGTCTGACAATCGAGATTGAGAACGAATAATTTTGTTGAATGGATGCCATTCGCACCGGCCAGCACGCAACATTAGGGCCTGAATTTAAAGAACAATGTACTACCAACTGCGGCCTAAAGATCATCCTTAAAATTTTGAGTGTCTGTTCATTCGCATTCACTTATACGCTTCCACAGCGCTGCTCCGCGTAACCCTTTCCTACATAACCGCAATGATTTAAGTATGCTCCACATCCATTATTTGAGATATTTGGCATTGCTCCACTATCGTTAAGCCCTATTATAGCCGAGTTATTTGGTGAAGTTAAAGCTCTGGGCGGGCGGTAGCCCAGTATGAAGCCCTTAACAGTAGGGTAGGTAGGTGAAAACTTTATTGATAAGTCTTAAATAGGAATTACGTCCTAGGGTTGGTCAGGCTCTGGATCCCGGGTGGTGGCCAACAGTCCATAACGTGCGGCGACCTGTCCAGCCCACTCTACCAGCCACCTTTGTGAGGCCGGTTCGGAGCTGGAGACTGCAATCTACCAACTTTCGTTGTCCGTGAGATTCCAGCGAGATGGTGGTTGGAATTCTCGGCAGAAATATAAAATATATTCAAAGTTGGCTCTCGAAGCACCACAAAGAGAGCATTCTGGTTTGTAGTGGCCTGGGTGGATGAGGGCTAACAAAGTCAGTGAAGGGAATGTGCGAGCCTGAAGCTGTCTCCAGGTAGTTTGCGGTTCTTTTGAGAGGGAGATGTGTGGTGGGGGATAGACAATCTTAACAGCAAGAAATACATATTTGAATTGTAATAAATAATAATTGGATCACGGGATGGAAAAGGCGCAGTGTCTGTCACACTTGCTCTCTGTGGACTCCTGGAGCGCGTCGCAAGGAAAGGGAGGTAGGTGGAAGGAAACAAAGAGAAAGTGGAGCCGTAGTAGAAAGATACGGCGTAATTTCGACCACCTAGGGACCTTTAACGTGCACTGACATCGCACAACACACGTTCACCTCTCCGTTTGGCATCCATCGAAACGCAGCCGCCGGCGGTCAGGAACTGCACTTGTCCAAGTTTGGTTGTAATGGTTAACGTCCAAAAGCGATTCAGGCTGTGAGAGATGCCGTAATTGACCACTCCAAAAATTTCAATTACATATGGTTCTTTAACGTGCATAGACATTGCGCAGCAGACGAGGTATTTTCTTTTCGGCTCCATCGAAAAGCGGCCGCCACAGCCGGGATTCGATCCCGCATGTATGAGCACAGCAGTCGAGCGCCCTAAAGACTGCAGCATCACGGCAGATTTCAATTGTCCAGGTTCTGAAGAAGCCGTAATGCATAACTGTGAATTATGTTTGCTTTCATCTTAAATAAAGACACATAGTGGATACGAGGAATGCTGTTTTAGGCAGTAACTGCTTTTGAGCATGGAAGTGGAAACAGAAGCTTTTTTTCTTAATTTCTTTCCTTGCCCTACCTGCCGTTCATTTAGCGGTGGTTCCCCAGCGTGACACTATGATCTACTGCTGTGGACCTACCGGCACGCGTTACTAGCTGTCAGGGGCCTCCGCCATTCAGGATTATTACCTTTGATCTGTCCTGCCGCTTTCCAGACACACAATGTAGTAGAGCTGTCTGGAAGCCGCGCCCATTAATATTGGTACTAAACCGTGCTGCACTGCTGGGCTGAAACTCGACCCGGTACTGGTTCGGAACAGCAGGCTTCAGACGTTAATACAAGACTGTTAGAAACATAGCTTATATTCCCTTTCAGCGAGCCGCGTTCCCCTAACGAGATGCAACTACCGAGAAATGAGGTTCACCGGAAGCACATGTGAGTTTCCACCTCACTTATCACAAATTCTTTATGGGCAGGCTGTCACCTAACCTTCGCAATCATTTTTCTCTTGTATTATTTGTCGATCCTTAATTAAAATATACATATTTGTTATGCATGCATTCAGAAATGGCAGTTTCTTTCAAACTGTTTTAAAAGTTGTCAATGTGAATGCCGAGGTTCTTTTATTGGATGAGAAATACAGTAATAAGGAAAAGCCTAAAAATTACATGACTGGCTGCAATAATTGAAACTCGGCCAAGAACTATTCAATCTTTGAACCTTCGTTCAAGAAGCAGACCTGTATTGCTGAGTTCTGGTACGCAAAAATTTCTGCTCCACTTTCCTTCTCGACGACTTTTGATACGTTGTGAAAAGACGCTTCGCGAGTAAGCTTGCTCCTTTTAAACGATGTATTGGGTTTTATGGCGCATAAGCAACTAATAAGGCTATCGTGAATGAAATAAAAGCTATGTCGCCTTCAGTCGTCGATACTTAGTGGCAATCCGAATTTGCGGGCCGATTATCTGTAACCGGTTGTGCGCCAGGGTCCACTGACCTACCTGTCCGGCCGGCCTCTGTGAAGAGGAAGAAACTCATGAGTTGAATATTCTTCTTTGAATCGCGTATGGGGCTGACTTTTGCGGTGTCTTCGCGGTGTGCGGATGCTGTTTTCACCTTAAACTTTGTGCCTGTAAAGCTGTCTTCTTTATTAACTTTCGTGCATTGGGTGAACCATCAGAAACAGCCAAGATGATAAAAGTGTCCAATTGTTGTTCTTACTTCCACGTTCAATACCGCCAATGTCATTATCTATTTAGTTCTTTGTTGGCAAAGAGAGAGAGAGAAAGAGAAACTCTTTATAGAAAAGAGAGAATTTAGCTGGCGTTTATAATTCGCTGACATGCTACTTAGCGTAGGAAAGAGTAGAGCAATTCCAAATGAGAGGGACGTGAAAAATAAAAGAAATTAAAGAGGATGGAGATGAAATACAGCCAATCAATGTGCAGTAAAGTGCATCGCCGAGTAATGTTAAACTATTAAGTGATGAGATGCATAGTCTGAAAAATAGGCTTACTCCTTTGTTGCTTAGAAGTGCTTTCTTATCATAGTCATAGAAGGAGCTAATAAGCATAGGTTCTTACGACTGGCATGATGATAACGTTTGATGCGGCATCTTCTTTGACACGAATCATTAATTTCTCGCTGGGATCGGACTGGTAAAGAAATAAATAAAATCGTAGTTTTTGTGATTGCTAAACGCGCTCGAAGCATGTACGCTTTTTCTCCCTTTTGCCTGGTAACGCTTATTCTTTTATAGAAGGATGTCCCTACTTTCTAATAACTCTTGAAATTAACTTAATTACCAATTTTTGTAATTCTCTCGGAGGATGACAACCGGTTATAATGTTTCATTGTCAATATGAGTCTGAATGAGACTGAGGTCGGAAAGCAAGTCTAAGAACCTGAAGTAATCACAAATGCGGACTTCTGGTGTTTTTTTTTTCGCTCCGAAGAGGAGTCTCCGCGTAGCGATCAGCTCTGCATTTGATATATATTTGTGTTGGCATATACTGATTCATTTCTATTGGAAAAAGACCGTAGCGTGAGAAAGCCGCGCCGCTATTGAACGCTAGCGTGCGGGAATCAATTACCCTAGGCGTGGTTCCCAGAGTAAGCCTATCAGACAAATTGCTTTATGTTCAGTCTACTCAGAAAAGCCTCAGGAACGAGCAAGAAGACCGATCCCGCTCGCAGCGATTTTCATGTCCTAAAACCTGATCATGAGACCCCGAAGTAAACCATCGTTAAAAAGCCATTCCGACGTGGCATCACACAGATGATCCGCTATCAAAACAAGGGTATCTCTGTTGATGGCCACAAATCACGCTCTATTTGCTAAGAAGCGACAGCCAAAGTACATGTCGACGCCACAGTAGTCGTACCTGCGTCTTTGGGTGAGTGTCTCATCAGAGCGCGACAGCGCACATGAGCGCAAACAATGACAAACGAGGGCTTAATGCATTTTTCGATGCCAGTTTGCTAGCGTGCACGGAGTAATTTAGGCACATCTGGGGACTACAGAGCATTGGTGAACACTTTGTCAGCGCTTCAGAAAGTCATTCAATGGACGTTTTTGTTTATATATAAATAGTGGATCTTCTTGAGTGTTGTAAACATGTGTACTTGGCTGAAAGGATGCGCTTAGCCGACGAATAATCCAGCAGTTCTAATAGTACATCAAAACAATATGTCTGCGTGAACATTATAATGTGGAAGTACTATTGACAACACAAGCTTCTCGGACGCATCATCAGGAATCGCAGCCAATTGCTCTGCTGTTAGCTGGTGTCCGCAGACAACACTTAACGGCCTGAAAGCCAGACTGTTAAGTTGTGACTTCAGGCAGTGAAATCAAGAAACCGCCGAAGAATCTGATGCTTGTAAGCCAAATTTATTTTTCTTGCATCCTAGAAAATTTTGACCCAATACTAGATGTGAAAACGAAACTGTTAGGAAAGCATTAGTCGCATCTTTGAAATGCTCGTGTTGTAATCTCGCCACAGGAACGTGGAAAGCACTAACAATATAACTGGAGCGGCTTTCTTTTCATTTCTGGGAGAATTTTTTATAATCCAATTAGCTAAAGGACTATTAAAAGTGAATATATGAGTGTTGGTGCAATTTTTTTTATTTATTTTGGAAGAAATGTTATATTCCATTCAGGTGTTCAAGTATCTTGAAAAGCATGAAATATGAGTGTCTGATAATTTGTATCTGACAATTTTTTCAACATTTAGGCTAATACTAAAGACACACCGAGCGACACCAAGCGTGAAACAGTGACCCCGAGCTTAAGCACAAAAAAAAAAGAGAGAGCACGCGTTAAATTTGCATGCCAGAAGCAAAGGGACAAAGCCGCAAGCCAGAAAATCCTGGCATTAAGAAGCATAGATTCCAATGGCCAGAGGGAATATTTAATAAATGCAGATTAAATGAAGAGCGCAGTAGATCATCCAAGTTCACTTATTTCCCCGTCCGATTCGCGTAAAGGAAACAATTCGAATATTTATTAACATTTTTATTATGTGCAGATAAAGAAGCATCGCACCAGGTCCCCACTCCAATCTGCCCCATTTATTATACAGTAGCCTGTCTGATATTCATAATAAAAAAACACAATCCTGTATTCAACAAATAAGATAAAAGCAACGCAGTTGTGTTCAGTAAAATGTTTTAGCTACCCACAACTTTAAAGCTGAAAGACGGTTTACTTAATCGGCAGCCGCGCAAATGATTGGCAGTCAGAAAACCAAACGCATTTCTAAAAATAGCACTAATTTTCTCCCTTTCTCTAAAATGAGTCGTAAAATGTGCTCATTGTGTTCACGATGGTATCATCTTTGCCTCTATGCTTCAAGTCTACCGCAGACATTACACGTGCGCGCGCGCGCGTGTGTGTGTGTGTGTGTGTGTGTG
>JAJIZL010024794.1:43848-58848 GCA_023969395.1 Amblyomma maculatum
GGTATGGTATGGTATGGCATGGTATGGTATGGTATGGTATGGTATGGTATGGTATGGTATGGTATGGTATGGTAAAAACGGTTGACCGTCCTTAAATGGCATGAGCAATAACGGGGTTTAAGAGAGTCACAGCAAAAGCGGATTTCCTCGTGTAGTCGTCATGTGTAGGGCTCCCCTCTCTATGTAGTCGCAGCGGAGACGCTTCGCGAGGAGGGAATAGATCTGAAGGTAGCTGCCTCTTCGAAAAATATAAAACGGAAAGCACGCCTCATCGAAATGGGCAAAGAGTCGGCGCACCCATATCGGAACGAGCGCAGGGAGCAAGCCGATGGGGATGTTTAAAGGCTGAGCTGGCGAAGCCGACAAAAAACAGAAATCTCAGCAGCCAAATGAGAAAGGAATATAGCAACATAACCTTAACTTTAACTTCCCACTGAGACACAGGGTGGTACCACCATCGCGAAATCTTCGATGGAGCCATCTAAACATTGGCTCACCCCTGCAACCCCGTAAAGGCGGCTTATGAAGGACGCTGTAGTGGAGATGTTGATTTAATTTCGACTACCTCACATTCTTGAAATGACATCGGCCGCCTTCGATTTAGCCTCCATCAAAACGCTTCCACCGCGACCAGAATCGAACGCGGGTCCTCAGACTAAGCAGGTCAGCGCCCTAACAACTAAGCCGCTACGGCGCGGCGATATGAATTCTGGGGCTCATGCGCCCCTCTTAGCCTTTTAAACTGCGCACGTTTTTTCGCCTCCCCTCCGCAGCGCGTAGAAACAGTGCTACTACGCATGTGCTAAGTTTATCCCGTTGAGTGACATTGTGCTCCACGTTGCAGTGAGCATGGCAGTGAATCTTGATAAGGGTGGCAAAACCAAAGAACCGGGTGGATTGCAGCGGGAGCCTTGTTTAGGTGTGGTCACACCTTCGAAGAGCGGCATGAGGCTGCCTGATGTAGTACACGGACGGCGCAGCGGAAGGCGGAAATGGTGTCTTCTGGGCTGTGTTTTTTTTTTCCTCAGCGGTGGCCACGTGGGAAGCAATGTCTTTTGCATCGCTCGCAAGCAGCTAGGTGCCATTTTGTCGTTTCGAATTGCAGTATTCACACCCCGCTATGATTTTTCTTGCCGTGTCGAAGCACTGACTCTCGTTCTTTTTAAATCAAAGCTGCGCTCTCGCGAGCCTCGACCGCATGCTTTTCTTAGCACATGTGTCCGATGTTGTATTATTGCAAAGTGTTTTTCTCGATCAAGAATCAACCAGTGTTTTTGTACAGACTGGACTTATGACTCGTCAGGTGAGACTGTATCGCGGATCCGTCCTGTATAGATGTTGCACAGGTATTATGCACGGGGAAATGAAATTCATTATCGAATAAAGAAGCGGACGCACTTTTGTTACATCCGCAGGGCGGGAAAAAAATGAGATACTAGACAGGTCAGATTATTTTATCACCAACAAGCACGTTGGTTGCAGACCTTACATGTTCTCTTCACTGTCGCCACAAATCCCGACGGGAACAGCAAGGAAAGGGCGGGAGGTAGTTACTATGTTCAGGAAGCAGCCCAGTATTCTTTTCATTCTGCCATAGGAAGTCTGCGTTTTTATACAATTTATTTTCGCTGATCTCGCCTAACTGCGTGGCGGCACGTGCAGGTAGTGCGCATGGACACCGGCCGACATAAGCACTCTCCCCTCTATTTCCTTTTGCAACAAGTTTCAGCAAAAATGACGGGCGGCACAATTTATCTTCTGCATTGGGGGGAAACCGAGACCGCCCCCAATAATGCAAGCTGTGAAAAACGTAGGTCGCCCCTCTGCTCATGCTCACTATTTTATCCTCTCCTCCCCCAGCTCAACCTTCCTGATATAAAACCTACACACTACCAGTGCGAGGCCCGTCGAACTTCCCACCCGCACACGTCAGCCATGGCCTCGCCATCAGACGGCATTAGCACCCATAGCCGTGTTGAATTGGTTTCGTCGACAAAACGGAGTGGCTAGTGGAACCTTTACTGGAAAGGGAGCGGAAAAGGTGAGTCACTCAGGCAGTCGGTGGCTGGCGGGACTGGAGACTTGAGGCGCAAAACGCCGCAGGAGTGGGATTTCAAAAAAAAAAAAAAAAGAACAAACAGTTCAGAGCATACTCGTGGGAAATGCTTGCTACAAATATGCTTTCAAGTGTCTACGTACAATACTATGGCACGGTTCTAAGCAGATTTGTGGAAAATTATTCCGAAAGGAAAATAAGGCCTCGCGGTATAGATACCCAGATGTAATAAACTGATTCGGCCTTAGATCTGCAAACTGATTCTTGATTTGTAAACGAGATGTTTGGATGGGGATACTAAAAACATTAACCTTAATATTTTATTATCATAGTTTGCACGCACCATATATTCTTGGTTTGCACATATAGTATAAGTTTCTTCGAAGTTCTGTGATTGCCTACGGTTCTCAAGGATCCCATATCGTTATCACTTTTCTCACGTGTAAGATAATGTATCAGCATATGCTTTCCCACTTCACGCAAGAACCATCTGCTGAAAAACTGGAAAAAGAAGTGTACAGAAGCGACGTGAAATTAGGCACTTAACAAATTACCGCTACACGTAAACACCACTCGGATCACCCGCCTTCATGAAAAGATGTTTCATCACGTCTTTCTTAAAATCACTTTAGAACACTATAGCATTAAAGGCTCCATTCTCCGGAAAATCCCGCAACGTCTGATTTGTCGGCGTCAGCAGCGAAAAATCATTGTCACATGGTTCTGGCAAATTGCAGCTGACGTGCCGATCGCTGATTGGTCGTAGGATTGAGTGACGTCACGTGAACACGTGACATGGCCGATTCGACAAGAGCTGCCGACTAGGGTTTCTCAATTCAGATGGAAGTATGCCGGTTATCAAAACCACTGGGACCCTTGCATTCCAGGTGAGACATGCTACCCGTCAACCACGCAGGTGGTACGTTCGTACGGTTTATATATATCTATACCGGGTGGCTTTCATATATTATGGCAGTTTACGACTGTATTTCATATATAGATTGATAGGTATGTGTGAGATAACAAATGCATATATGAAAAACGCTTCCCAGACCACTGGGGTTGACACTGCTCGCGGCTTTGAATGAGACATATCCCCCCCCCCCCCCCCTTTTTTTTCGGGGAAGAACAAATTCGTGTTGAAGTCATTGGACTGGCTGGGGCATAAATAATAATATTAACCGCGTCACCAAACGAGCATGTTTGCGCGTGTCTCAGGTATTCTAACTGAAGCGAAGGAATGATTAGTATCGGTGGTGATACTCGACTCACCGTTCTGAAGTTCTCTTATCGCATCCGCAATCTGTTTTCCATAACGCCTCGTATTATGTGTGGCTCAGCACACCCAAGAAGTCAAAGATGAGAGAAGAAAGCCTAAGAATAAAAGAAAAATGTATGCTCGCCTCGAGATGAGTAGAGGGCACCTGTTCGCTGTCGCCGCATGTTGACTGTTTCGACTGTGCAAAGCCAGCCACGCAGACCGAGGTAATGCCGCTGCTCTTCGCTTTCACATATATGCGGTTGAAAGGCAGGGGTTTGCATACCTTGTGGGCGCATCCACTGTAACATACTGTTACTCCAGGGTAGCGGCCACGAATCGTAGCATACAGGGCAGGAAACTGTCCGAGTCTATTCGAGGGAACGTTGGGGGTACTAAAACCCGGGATAGACGCCCTGACCGCACAGGGGGTGTGTGCTTCTAGACTGAGGTGCTCGTGTCCTTCGCAGTAAAGTTCTGATTATTCGACTTGGAAAGCGTATGCTTTCGAAGCATTTCTCGTGTATTCGTCGACCAAACCGCCCGCAAGGCGATGTAAGTTGTTGTGACCAGGAAGACAGCGCTTTTTCGACTAATAGGTTAGCGATTAGGGAATGAAATTTTTTTGAGGTGTTAACATCAGCCCATATCATCACTCTACAGTTTATGCATCACTCTACAGTTTATGCGGCAGTCAAGGGATCTGGAATTAATTACGTAAATGAGCGTCTAATGTACACGGGCATCACACAAAACACGGGTGGCGCGCACATTAAATTGTGTTGTAAATCTTTAAAGCAGACAAGAAAATAGCCAATATGCTGGGCTAGTAGGCTTTTAGGAAGAAGGGAATGGTTTTTGGCAACAATGAAATATTAGAGTAGATTTAAAAATCTTCGCATAGATCCCGCCGAAGTGGCTTAGTCGTTAGGACACTCAACTGCTGATCTAAACTCTGGTTCGATCTCGGCAGCGGCAGCCGCCCTTGTTGGACATAACAACCAAAGCGTTCATGTGCTCTGATTTCTGCGCCTGTTAAATAAACTCCAGGTGCTCGCAATTTCTGGAGTCCTCTACGGCGTCCCTATAGTTGCTTTTATTGTTAGACCATAAAGGCCTAGCCAGAGCGAACGAAATCGAACCATTATTTGGGAAATAAATTGACTTAATAACCACATTGGACAGGTGATATTTTCGCTGACGTTAAGGAGAAAACATAACTTTAAGACGATATCTGAAATCAGACAGGCAAGTTTATATCTGGGACCGTATATTGCTTTACTACTTGTGCATAGCTCCCAAATTAACTAATAGCTCTTAAAATTCCTCTCTGTCTTTCTGCACTTAATGCACCTACCTAACGTCAGCAGGGACGTACTATCGTGGTTTCATTAGTTTGAAAGATGGCTCCTTCCGTTGTGATGTGCTGTTTTGAACGGCCGTTTTTTAAAGTGGTCAAGAGCATGAAGGTGTTTAGCAGTGGTATATCCCTCAAGTGCTACTACGTGCCACAATGCAGTCTTTGATATCTAAATAATTGGCAGCTGAATAAAAGTAATATCTATTTACATAAAGGAGAGCTTAGTAGCCCAAAAAGACACTTACAAATAGGCATACATAGACACACATTTTCTTTTCTTTTTGTAACTATGCATCAAATAGCCCAGCAATCAGTTTTAATTGTAATATCTATTATTTAAGAACTGCGATGTTACGCAAGAGGCCTGAACAGAATTGAACCAGATCGATCAGTTGACATTGCTACGAGCACTTCCAACCTAAAATATCTGTTGTCGTGATTCACATCACGTTTATGCCCTCTTCTTAAACACAAAAACATCGAAAGTTCTTTGTGTCCATACGAAGTAGAGGAAGTCGAGCTGCGCTCGACTTCCTCTGTTGCTTTGTACTGAAGGAGAATGAAAAAAGATCATGTTTCCATTTTAAGTGAAGCTTGCACCGGAGCGAGATTTCAAAGGCGCGTTAAAATTTCAAACAGGAAGCGCACAGCGATCTATCTGCGTCTGCGGGCGTCTGACACGAACCGGCCAGAAGCGCGATCGCTCAAGGCTAACTTGCCGTTGACATCGCGCCCTTGCAGCGGGTACGCCTACAGACGTTTAGAGAACTACAACGAAAACAACAAATCGTCGTCACTCTCCCCGGCACGGTGCGCCTGGCTGGTATCGCTTCATCGACTCCCCAGACAACGTGTCTGCGTCACCCTGTCGAGCAGGCACTTAATCTCTTTTTAAAAGCTTTGAAAACTTGTCATGTGGTCGCGTGCCCTGTTTTTCCCTCCAACACCCCCAAGCGAAGCGTCGTTTTTAGAAAACGAGCAGCGTTCAGCTCTTTTAAATTTGCTTCTTCGCTTTAGGCAGCGCATTAAAATAAACTTGAGAGCGCCTCGCGTTTTGGCAAGACAGCAAGGAATAAAAAGTGGCATAATAAGAGAGGGTACCCCGCGGTTTTCTTCGCGCTAGTCCCGCTCTTCTTGTTGTTTTAAATGTAATTAAGGTTCTTTGTCATCCTGATCTGCTCTTCCTCTTCCCCCATTATATTCCCTCCAGTATCTTCCAGTGTTCCTGGGAAATTCTGCGCAAAAGCGAGAAAATTTAAAGGAGAGGGGGAACCATAGGGAAAGCGGGATGTCTTTCACTTAGTCCAAAACTCGAAAATTTCACTCCTCACGTTTGACACTCTTCGCTGTCTCACAAGAACACAAGTCAGTTCCCATTCCCACGATAACGAGCTAACAATTTTAACAAGAACGCCAAAATTGCACGAAGTCCAACCGCTTGCTTCTAGAATTCTTCCCCGTACGCTTCTTCGTGAGACTGACGTTAGCGGGTATTTTTTTGTGGCGCGTCGTCAAGGAGTTCTGTCGTCTGGAGCAGGAAGTAATACTCGCTAAAAGCTTTCTAAAACCTTCTTATTTGTTTATAAGTAAACTATGTGCTAATCCTAAAAATTGGTCACAGTCCTACCCATTCTTGCCCAGTCCATCCGACCTGCCATACCACTTCAGAGGTTCGTTCTCATGGTGATCAAAAAATGTTCAAGAGACTTACGACCGCCTACAATTTTGAAGATGAAAGGTCGTTCGTGTAACGAAGCCTGATTTCCATTCTTCTTCCTGTAGTGCGGCCACCACGCGACCTCTAGCGTGATGCCGCTCTGAGCGCGCCCACTCGCCATCTCTGAAAACGCACAGGCCCTGGAGGAAAGAGGGGATTAGGGCATACAATTGGAGCCACATATGTCGATTCACGTCCCTATTGCTAATTACACTATGATAAAAAATTTTAGCACACCGCCGTCGCCGCTCAATTCCGGCAAAGTTATTGCTTGCCCGCACGCTTACCTCGGTCAAAGAGCGCGTGGTTGTAGGCCAGTTGATCTGTTACTCGTACAGATAGCACATACAGCTCGTTTCACCGGAAAGCTGCTACCGTCGCCGCCGGAGGAGTTTCCTGCCGGGGTGGCAAAAATTCCTTACGGTTCTACAGGATAATGACGTCAGAACTACTACACGCCACATTCAAATAAAGCTAGTGAATTCTGGAAGTTCGAATCAAGACAAATTCGGCGAGAAGATTCCTCTAATGGGGTATATCAGGTGGTCGAAGTAACACATTAAAATAATCTGCTCGTTATAAGGGTTCGAGCCTAGGCCTTCTGCGTGCCAGACGGGCATGCAACGCTTATGTCATAAAAGGTAGTTGGAACCAAGCGGGAAATGGGGGATCGAGAGAATGTTTTGTGGTTTTGTGCGTATAAATTACTAACGTATGTTTTGGATGTGTACTGATGTTGCAGTAATTATTTTAAACAACTGAATAAATAGACGTTTTCTTTTACTCCAGGAATCATCGCAAACGCTATCGTGTCTATACTCTTAAGGCGAAGATTTAGCGTCCTTTTAATTTTAGCAACAGTTTTAAGGAACATCACACTTGAGAAAGAAATCTTGCAGGATGTAACAAATTCGTGTACCACTGCACATGTTTCAGCAGATGCTAACTATTGATGATATGATTATGAAAATATTTAAGGAAAAGAATAACAGCAGCTACCAAGTGGTAGTGAGGTCGTTTGATACTTTCAGTACAGAAAGTAGGAACCGTTGCACATTGCAAGCGTGCTAATCCTTTGTATTCAAATGAAAGCAGCCTTCCGAACGTAGCACATACCATGATTTGTTATTCATTTTTTTTTTCTTTTTTTGAGCATGCATTGGAATAAAATTGTTGCCTTGCTTGCAATTGCAAATCAGTTGCAAGCGTGACCACGTCCCGTTCCCTGTGCATTACCCGCAGCTATCGGGCGCAGCCCGTCTGCGGAAACAATCAGCAAGGAAGTCGCCTATCAGTGTGCCAATAAACTTGTACCTTACAAGTATGTATTCGGTATTGTGTGTTCGCTGCATTTTATTTTTCTCCTTACGTTTTCATTTTCTTGATGTTTCTGCGTTGCTAGCGTACATAGTGTGCCGAAAGGGTTCTGTAGCGTAGGGTTGTGGATTTATTTCTACCACCTGGGGCACTTCAACGTGCACTGACATCGTAGAACACATAGGCGTCCCTTGCGTTTCATCAACAGCTGAAAGCGGAATCTGCGGCCGTGTTCGAGCTAAGATACGCTGGCTCAGTATAGCCGAATGCTCTGCTGATCCGCTGTGGCTAATACTAGAGCATTTAACATTGCATTTTCTGAAAAACTTAACAAAAATTTACCTGCTGTTCTGCATTATGTACATGGGGACACGGCTGGCATGTGAACGTTCAGTTCATTAGTAGTTCTTTTTTTTTTCTTTCAGATCATCAGAGCTAAGCTTTCCAGAAAACCAGCGTCTTTGCAGTTAAAAAGAGGTAATCAGTCAACCTAGGATAGCCTCGATTTTTCCTAATGTTTCTTTTCGGTAATCACAAATCGAGAAATCGTGGCCGAGTGCAATTTTTACCTAGCAGTTGATTATGACGCATCTTTTTTTCGCAAATTGTAATTCTCGGCTAATTAATATGTTAATATGCGTTATTAATTTAATAATATTATGTTAATATTGTCACATTAGGTGGTGCATACGCATACAATTCGTCGCGTCACGACACTACCTGCTACTCCCTCTTCTATCTTTTATACGGCCGTGATCCTCTGCTTCCTTTTGACAGCCTGCTCCCGTCTGTCACCACTGCCAGCTCATATGTTCGTGACGCCATAACCCGAGCTGATGCTGCCCGCGTTGTTGCTCGCAACCGACTCGCAGCCTCCCAGCACTCCCAGAAACGTCGCTATGATTCCTGTCATCGCAACACCGAGTATTCTTGCGGCTCTCTCGTGCTTTGGACCCCAGCTCGCCGCGTTGGCCTCTCAGAAAAGCTTTTGTCCCGTTATACAGGACCCTAACGTATTTTACAAGTGACACCAGTGACATACGAAATTACGCCCTTGCATCCCGCACGCCATACCTTTACACCACGCACCGAGACGATCCATGTTGCACGCCTAAAGCCGCTACACGGACCCTGGTTTGGACGCTAGGACGTACCGCGACGGTGCTTTTCAGAAGGCGGGGTAGTGTCACAATAGGCGGTGCATATGCATAAGGAAAGAAGAAGACTCTCGTGAGTTTCAGAGAAGACGACGTTCAACAAAGTCGGCTGGTGCCTGCAGAAAACATCTGTTTGAAAGCCTTGTCTTCCGTGTCCGCCCTCTGCTCCAAGCGGAACTACCCCGTAACAATGTGATTAAGATACGGTGCAGGAATACCCTCTCGAGAATTTCGCACTGTTTTGCTACATATGGCCATAAATGCACCCTAGCGGTACCTTTACCAAGTTGCTGCGAGCGGCATATAGAAAAGTTTAAAAAGATGGATTATTATGAAATCAAACATTTGCCCATTCACATCAGCATGTTGGTATCAATAGCGTACATCATTGCAGAATTTTCAGGTTGTCCTGTCTCCGTCTTTTTCTTTTGAACGCATAATTCCTGCTTATTTTTACCGTAACCATGCACCAACTACAGGCTACGCTTCTTATATATTTTCACACAAACATTTGTCGAAAACATACGCAGTGGATACCAAGGAATAATTCATCGCTCGGTAATACCCTGGGACGAACTTGAAATGCATTACTAGGATATGCATCGAACGCTTAGCCTAAATATGTTTACATATGTAATTCACGGCATTCCGCAATTACTCTCCATTTCAAACTGAAGTCTAAGAAAGTTGTACTTGCTGTATGTATAAGCCAGACAAGTTTTCTCGGGAATAATTATTAAATAATTGTCAATTAGAAGCAGGATTGAACATCAGATTACGTCGGGCACAGTAGTTTGCCTTCCTCAGGTCTGATGATACAGCCAAGATTATACTAGTTCAAAATCTATTCTGCCCATCTTTGGGTTGTGATAAGATCAGCCTAGTAAATATTATTTCGCCACTATTTCTTCCTCTGACCGTAAACTCGCTCTAGCCGTAGCATACAGAGATCATTCGTATTGGCAACCGCTGTGAACAAGAGCCGCTGGAAAAAGCAGGTTTTTGTTTTTGCGTTTTCCACTCTCTATGAACTATTCCCAACCACTTCGGTGGTGTCATGCGGCTTTAGAAGCATTTCATTCTGAGTCATCCCGCATGTAATAGGAGAGAGTACTGAAGCCAGATAAACCCATACTCCTAGCAAGTACAAACTCCACCGCCGAGGGCATGTGATTGTCCTAATTTTAGGGGCAGGGGTATGTGTTTGTCGGTGGACGTGCAAGTAAGACGTCTTGCCACCTCCACCCCACCAATGTCCAACTATGGCCAACTGCTCTTACTTCACGTCCTAATCAACTCGACGCGCCCAGCTGCATTGCTTGGCATTGCAATGGATTGTCTTTGTCATTCGTGAAATTAACTGGGGAATCATTTCGCGAGCCATTTTTTAGTATTGACAGAAAGTGCCAGACCTGCTCACGCTCTCAACCGTTTCTACCTAAGGGTTAATATCTACAATTGAGTATTTTGTTCATTTCACACCACCAAAGATGACACCGGCCTGAGCTCTCTGCTCTTTAGTCCTGCACAAGCCGACAGAATATTGTGCAGTGACCTGAAAGCCGCTGATGCCAACCATACTCCCCACACACCTCCTTACAACTTCATCCTCACTGCAGTGCAGTGCAGTGCAGTGGTTACGGCGCTCGACTACTGTTCCCAATGACGCGGGATCGAATCCCGGCCTCGGCGGCCGCGTTTCGCTGGAGGCGAAAAGCAAGGCGCCCGTTTGCTGTGCGTTGTCAGTGCACGTTAAAGAACCCCAGGTGGTCGAAATTTCCGGAGTCCTCCACTACGGCGTCTCTCATAGCCTGAGTCGCTTTGGGACGTTAAACCCCACAAACCAAACCAAACCAAACCAAACCATCATCCTCACTGCCCTGGTCGCCAAAAGTGATGCCACCATGTCAGCCAACTAAAGTCGCGACCATTATCCCCCTGTCAGAAATATATCATTATACAACAACAGCCAACATAAGGAGGAAATTCGTCTTGTTACGTTAGAATCCTTGCACCTGGGTACTTCATGGTACTTGTACAGCGGTAATGATGCCACTCGCACCATTTACTATGTAATGCTTCCAAACCTCACTCAGCTGTGCATAAATGAAGCAGTGAGAGTCCTATGCGTTTATAATATTCTAAATTGGAGGGTGAATCATCCTCCACATCAGTTTTGATGCTTCAAAGGGCTTTAATAGGGCTTAACGGGTGACTCGCTACAGGGCGCTGTCAAGTCCACTCTTGCGGTGACGTCAATGAGAGAAGAATTTGGCACTCATGGATATGAATAGAGTAAGTTCTTTCGATTGGTTTTAATAACTGAGAACACTTTTCAAGCCACGAAAGGCTAGTTACTCATTCAGTGCACAAAGGGCCATGGATTTTAACCGCTTCAACCGCTATAAAAATGGAGAGCGGAAAAAAAATTCACATCTGCCAATGGGAAACGCAGCCGAGAATGAGGGTCTCTTTAAATTCTCATCTCAAATAGGACGGACACCAGCTTACTGGGTCGCATACGGCAAGGGTTCCATCAGCGCTTATCGAAACTCAATGACTCTTGATGGAACGAGGAGGAGAACACGCGTGTTCGCTGTTGATAGAATAAAAGGTGGCGTAGGTCGCACGCTTGACGTTATGTGTTTACAATTCCCGCAATAAAAAGAGACTAAATGCACCACGGAGGGGATGATACTCGGGATGTACGATAGGGTCCGCGGTTTGAAATAAAGCACTGTCAGAACTAAACAAAGTGAGCGTTAAAGCGTACTGCGTACATCTTTTCCCATGAAGTCTCCCATTTACATAATTTAGCTTTATCCGCCTTCTCGCTACACAGCCTTTAAATCAAATAAACTGGTAAATAAACAAATGCCTTAATCACCAATTGACTGAAACGACGATGCCTTTCC
The DNA here is from genome assembly GCA_023969395.1 of Amblyomma maculatum. NCBI lineage: Eukaryota > Metazoa > Arthropoda > Arachnida > Ixodida > Ixodidae > Amblyomma > Amblyomma maculatum. The sequence continues at coordinate 55,629 of JAJIZL010024794.1, forward strand.
TGTCTTGCCGACGACGCAAATACATTCACAAATGCAAAACAGCAGTTGATAAGTCGACGAGACACTTATACACCTCTATTCCGCTTCGTGCTAAAATCAGAAAGGAACTTCTCCTAAACAGCAAACTGCACTAATTGTGGTGATGTTCGCTTGTAACTGGTATCAATAAAATTGATAAAAACATATGCTTGACATTAATCATTACATCCAACTGAATTATACGAGACAGCAAGCATTCACCTTGCACCAAGATGGTGAGCTATGGCAGCACTTAGGCTATGGCTGCGCCAACATCGCGTTGTTTTCCGTCCTGTTAACGCCCGTAAACCATGTACATGTTTCAGGGAAACATGGCCACTCACTGATTCTCGGATATTTTTGTACTCTGACTGGTTTCTGCAATTGGTCTATAAGAGGTATTTTCTACATGAAACATACTGCTTTGTTATTGCAAAATTTGAGTAGTTTGATAGATATTTTTTTTTCTGCAGTCTGTGGCCTCTTGTATGTTTCTTTACTTGATGTTACTGAATCTCTGCTGAGTAATGCTATCATGATTTCGAAACTACAGTCGCCCCGTCAAAACTGTGTGATGAGTGCGAGCTTTTGATCTATACTTTTTTACTTATGCCGCGTTTCTTTCCAAGCAGGATTTGACTGAAAACCTGAAAGTAATTATCTCGCCCTTACTCGTCTACACAATTCATACGACATGTTTACAAAACAATTATGGGGTACACTTAATTTCCGCTGTAGCATGGGCTACCACCCGACATACATAGCCCCGCTTTAACTAAGCCTTGTGAATTTCCCTGCGTGACTTAAAATAAAAGAGTGCCTGACTCGGCAACCGAGAGCACTGGAAGGTTGATTCTCATTCCACCTTCTCACCCCAAAGGACCAACTGGAGTTGTCAGCTTCTCCTAACTTTCTGATCTAACGTGGTCTTGTTATGTCGCCCATACCACCGAAGAGACAGTGCTCGGCTATGTTAGCTGCTGGCTACCACTGCTATACCCGTGGATTTTCGCTCACAACGCCTCCGCCCACTCAGGATTTTCGGCTTACCTGCCCCCTTTAAGGCACTCGCGGTAAAATACACGGGGTGGACGGCGGAGCTTTTACCACAGGTTTGTAAAGCGACAAATCTGTAACCAGAGTTTCGAGAATGAAAAAGCTTCCCACTCACTGACTGCCACCCTCTCCACGTTGACCATTTAGAAAATGAGGTCCAATATTATTGGGCGTCCAACAAAGCTGCTTGTTTGCCGGTCGATTTGAATGAAGCAGATGTTGAGGACTCCTGCACGCAAACGAATTTTGCCAACATCTTGTTGCCAATAAGGAGAGCAAGCAAACATTACTTGCACACTGCATGTATAACGGTTAAAAGCGTCATTTTCATAATTACAGTGGTCTTTGTTTACAAAGGTCGGCCCCTTCCATTTCAAGTGTGAATGACGATGTTGCTGTGAGTGGCTTCTCGCGTGCCACCGCATAGGCAAACATCCACTGCTGTGGAGGCTGTGAGCGCGTAACGGCGAGGAGAAAGCTCTCTGCGTTAGATCGGAAACAAAAGGTTCGTTCGCGTGCTCAGGTTTGACAGCGTGTCTCTCGTTCTTGTTGACACGGACGGCGCACTCCAGAAACGATTTGGTGCGACGCTTCTGGGGAGACACCTGGATGCGAACATCATACGCGTCACGCTAGAAAGCGCTCTCTCGTCCTTTGGAAGACCAGGCTAACATCGCGCCTGTGCACAAACGCACTGTGGAGTTTGAACTCTTGCCGACAAAATGTGAAAATTGAGCGAATCGATACTGTTGGTGATACGCACTAATATTGCGTTTAATAGAAGATAAACTAATGAATTTCTTTTCTTTCGAGAAAATGTTATTTTCGGTCTGGTAGCCAGAGAAACTTGAAAGGCCGCTATTAGCCTTTTGTAATGCCTTCTTCGTTGTATACAAGCTGATCTTTATTACATTATATGAGTGTCGGATTACTATGTAAGGGTGTTGATTTTGCTTTACACGATCGATGTTTCTCAGCAAAATCGTAGCGTCAGTATGTGAGAGCAACTAAGGGAAGCCTCCATCATCTAAAAGCGCCACCTACCAGCCTCCACCTTCCACAGGACCTGCACGTGGCGATGATTCACGGAAGATCTACTTCATTCTACCACCTGGCTGAGCATGGAATATCAAAAAAGTAGAAAACGTAGGGAACACTCAGCCTGCATTCACTACAGAAGTGAGGTCGCCTCGTAACGTCCGGTATTTTATCTCTTCTAGTGATAAGTGTTTCCAACGCTTTCGCTTTTCAAAAAGAAATATGCCTTTGTGTAGGAAGAAATAAAAAAAGCGCTAAAGCTAAACGAAATATCTATGTTTTGAGTTTTCACATTGCACAGTGATAAAAGCGGAAAGACATGCACTTGCCCGCATGTCTCGTTACTATTAAGGGAAGATCGAAAACGCGGAAGACGACGCGGTTTCGTAGGTTTGCCACACAAATGAAAGGGCTGCAGTAGAACCCAGAGCATCACGCTCTGCACTCCTAAATTAACGAGCTGGCCACGTGCCTTGTACACCCTGTGAGGTCAGAGCGCCACCAACGTCATCAGCGCACGCGTCACGCGCCACGCTCCTTTTCTACCGCACAGATTGCGGGAAGCCCGATAAAAGTCCCCAATCCTCCCATCAGCAGGTTCCCCTTTGCGAGCGGCGCCGATGAAATAAGCCACGCACCTATTGGCCTTGCGCAAAGGCAAAGTGTGGTTCGCTTGATTCGTGTGCCAGTGTTGGTCGCTTCGGTGGAGCGAAAGAGTAGGAGAGAAAGTGAAAATGGACGTGTGCCCTACGTGATGTGAAGCGCTAGAACCAAATCATTAGTACGACGCTGGATGAGATGATTTTGGACCCCCTGATTCTGGGCTGCGCGAGCGAGAAAGAAATATTACCAAACAGTCGTCCTCACTAAATATAAGCACACTGCTTGAAGGAAAGAGGAGGGAATGAAGAGGAGCAGTGGGGAGGGGAGAAAAATTACTGCTTTGGAGGTTGTTTCTCACTGCGTATGCTTTTAACATTCTCTTGCTTAAAAATTTGTTTTGCTTTGAACAGCAGGAGCCGAGGAAAGGAAGTTAAGCGCATTTTATGAAAAATGATAGTAGTCAGAAAACAACCTTGAGGGATTCAATGGTTCATCGTGGCGCGAT
>JAJIZL010024794.1:59248-88472 GCA_023969395.1 Amblyomma maculatum
TTTTTGTCCTTGTCTTCTTTGCGCTACGTTTTCCTAAAATGCTAACAGATATTAATGTGCAAAATGAAAAGCCTGTTACTGTGCAGCCACAGCTGCGTAGGTGCTACGGGAATATTTGGCTTCAAATATCTCTGACGTCTTTTTTTTGGCCGTGTTCCCCTTGCTGCACTTTGTATGCATCACAAGCGTTTGCTGCAAATAAGCTTGCTGTGAAGCTCTCTGTGCCAGGCAATGCAGATGCTCCATCATCATCGGTAGCAGCCTGACTACGAGGGCAAATCGCTTGTCTCGTATCTCTCCTATTAACCTAGTCTCCTGTTAGCTACGCCCATTTGACCCTCGCAAGATTCCTGATCGCATCCGCCCATGTCGCTTTCTACCGGCTCCTGCTACACTTTCGTTCCCTCGCAATTCACTTTTTTGCCCTTAGCGACCATCGGTTATCATCTCTACGCACTTCATGTCCTCCCTACACCCATTTCTTCTTGATTTCGACTAGGATGCACATTCACTCCCATCATTTCTTTGACCCACACAGCGCACGACCCCAGTCTCTTAATATTAGACCTGTCGTTCCATAGCTCGATATTTACCTTGTCCTAAGTTTTAGTAGAACTCTTTCTCTTAGCCTCTGCGTTTTTGCCACAGGTGCGTACCGGTAGCACGCAGCTGTCCTTTGCTTTCTTTCTGAGGGATGCTGGTAAACTGCTATTCATGATCTCAGTATGTTTCAGATGCGCCCTGAAAACATAGATTCTTCTGGTTATTTACTTCCTTTTTGTAGAGCGGATCTGTGGTTAATACTCATCTGAAGCCGACGTATTTTTTTACTGCTTAGAGTGACTTGCTACCTATTGTAAACTGTTGTTTCTTACCGGGGCTTTTGAACGTTACATGAGGCTTCTGCATATTATTTTTAAGGCCTATCATCCTGCTGCGCGCCCCGCCATAATGTCAATGTGGCAAGGGCGCTCTGCGACGGTACCCAAGGATGCGACGGCCGCCTTTCGATGGAGGCGAAGAGCAAGGCGACCTTGTGATCTGCGATGACACCGCACGATAAAGAGCCACATGTGATCGAAATTACCGGAGCCCTCCTCTACGGCGTCTTTCACAGCCTGAGTCTCTTTGGGGTATTAAACTCCATAAACCAAACCAAAATATCCTGCTTTGCTTGTCTAAGTCATTAATGATGGGCTACTTATTTGTCCTCTGAGTTACTCAGCAAGACAATGCCATCAGCGAATCGCAGGTTACTAAGGGATCCCTCATCAACACTCATTCGTAACTGTTCCATTCCAGGTCTGCTTCCTCTAAGCAAGATGTGAATAGTGTGGCAGAGATCTTGTCTGCTTGCCTAACAACCTTCTCTATGAGAACATTATGAAACCGAAAGCCTTTATAGGCCCATGAGGGCCCGTCCATTCATGAGTGCGCCTGTTAGAAGTGTCACAGTTCTTCGCGAGATTCGGCGGGACGTCATCGCTTGTTGGCGTTATCGGCCATGACCAAACGTGACGTCATGACGTCGCATCCATACATTCTAATAACCGGAACTTAAGTCTTTATGACGTCACGTCTGGTCATGACCGATTACTTCACCAGGTGATTCACAGATATACGAAGCTGACCCCACCGGGCGCCCCATCCAGGCATCCGTGCTGCGCCTTTCATTTGGCGCTTTCTCGAACGCAGCATCAAACCAACAGCATAAAAAACTGGACACAGTAATGAAGGAATCAGCGGCTTTTAGAAGGATGGTTTCCGCCTCATTGGAATTAAGTGGTCCAAAGTGCTGCCCGAAATTTCATTTTCCCTAAGGAGACAATGGTTGTTGGCTCAGCCGCTGTTTCCAGCCAATCTTCCAGTACTCTCGCATATGCTTTGTCTACACCCTGAGTTCGCAATTTCTGCACGACTACCCATCTTTCGATCGGGTATGCTTTCCCGTTGTCGACCGTGTCTATGAATACTCCGTATGAGGTTGGAATTATGGTACTGAAATACACGCATTTCCTTATTTTGACACCTGGATAGCGTTCTCAGATACGTACATACCATACTGAAGCGCGCCCCAGGATAAAACTTCTTATCGTGCACTTATCGAATGCATTAGAAATATCAAAATATTGTAACTATACGTAATTTTGAGAGGCACTGCGGAACCTTTTGTGGCGAAGACTAATTAATCAACGGCTAGTAAGTCTGGGTTGTAGAGTTTTAAACAGTGCCCGAAAATCCACAAGGTACAGAATAAAATTAAAAAATTTTTTCTTACCTTAGTACTAACACAAACACATACACATACACATACAAAGAAAACGTTGGGTCGCGTCGAATGGCAGCAATCATGCCAGCTGGCTCCCACCAAACAGGACCTCGAGGCGGACCACTGAAGGAACAGCGCCGGCGACTTGCAGCATTAGTTCCCAGAAACAAAAATGTTTAAACCATAATTTCCTAGATTGTGTTTTGAGTATTTTTATTTAAATTCTTTTTCTCCACTGCCAGTGCCACTACAACTGCCTGCTAGTGTCTGGAGAGTGGGACAGTAGCATGGCATTCTCCCTGGCCTGAGCGTTCCCGTCTTTATCTGAGCAATGTGACAGTAGACCACACGTACACCTTCGCGATATCCCTCTCCTGGGCCTTCGTGTTACACGTGAGCCACGCGGTCAATTTTCCTAATTTCGAGCAGGTAGGCGACAGAGTGTCTCGCGACACGCCACGGTGACAGCACTTTATGTTCGCTAAGTTGAAGAAACACAACTCCGCTCTTGTTGTGAGAAAAAAAGCAGCCGGCGCTATATGTTCCCCGGGAGCACGCCTCTCCACGCCGCTCCACCTCGGTTCACCTTGACACTTACTAATATAAAAGATAATCCTCAGAAGCCGGCTCCAGAAGAAATACCTTTTTGCTTCCACATCCAGTGTTTCTTTTATATTTAACGATCGCAATGTTCCTCCCGGTTGCACAAAAATGCAATCAAAGAGCGCGCTGCTGGTAGCAGGCGTATACAAACCACAAAAAGAAGCTGGCGCAAGCGAACCGCTTCGTGTGGGTCCACATGCAGGTGTTGGTGCAATATATCCCAGGCTATCTATCTCACGTCTCGCGGTGTCTGTTGTTCCAAGGCTTCCTGCAAGGCTCGATTGAAGGGGCGTCGATTGTTTTGCGTTATTGCGAAACGAACAGATTCGCCCCTTCCGCATACAGTAATGAAAGCAAGCGCAGGTCAGTTTGCGGGAGTGGAAAGGTATGATATTTGTGGATATTTTTGGTGCGAGCGGGTGTTGCTCCAACATGTGCATTGAAACGCGATACTTTCTTTTCTTTCATTTATCTGTTCCGATGAACTCACTTCAACTACCCGAGCGCTAGGGAAGGCTTCGAACCGATGATGATTTCGATGCAGTGTGTGATTCTCGCTTTCTGTTCTTGACGTCAGCGACGACTCAGGTATTGCCTTCTCTCGCCTGGATTTCTATTTTCTTTTCTTTGATTTTGCACGAAGTTACTGCCCTCGTATGAACCCCTGTATATAGTTTTCTGTCTCGTTCAGACGAGTCGAGTTTTTGTTCTGAGAGGACACGGAAATCTTCAAAATAGAAAGCAACACTCAGTTTTGATAACGTAAGAAGTAAACTTTGTAGTTTAGGTTAACTATGCTAAACTTGCGTATTCAAATCGTTCAGTTCAAATACGCACGCGAAGTGACCCATTCCCAGCTATCTGAGCGTCTTCAGAACATGTAACACCTTTCATTATGATGTAGAACGACTCTATGAATTATACTGCAGTTTAGCAATCAGCTTGTTTGTCACCTGCTTGAGGAAATGTTTTAAACACCCCAAATTTGTCATCGTGATTTGGTAACAGAAGGCAAGGTCCCAAGGTGGCATTCCCATCTCGAACTGACCATCCTCAAAAACTATTGCTATTCGCGCAATTTCGTGGCGTCTGCCCTTTCCTGTGCAATAGCTTGTACGAAAAAAAAAATGAAGAAAAAAACGTCCGGTTATTTGATTTAATTCAGACAAAAATGATTGGTACGGCAAGCCAGGATTATCGTCAGGTGGCCGTGTGTTCTTTCCGTTTCCGCCGCTGTTGACGACATTCACTACTTTTTGGGTCTCTTTCAAGGTATTGCGCATGCTCTCAACGACCGAATGCTGCCATTATTGCTGATAACATTGCTGTCTACCAGAGAAGCTGAAATCTAAATTTGCTATCGCGACGGATTGGAACATAGCGCTGCGCCCTGGCACTGTTTCTTTTTTTCTCACCAAAGTGCTTACTGTGAAGAGTTCTGTAAATCTGAAATAATTGCTGATATAATAATGTATGGGACCTTAATTCTACCCTTCAAATTATTGTATGTTTTGAATATACTAGTTAACTGATTTATTATACTTTTTTGGTGGTCTAAAATTTTTGAATATCTTTTTTTTCCCCCTTGTAATCCTTACTTTCTCTCCCTTTATTCGATATTAGTAAAATGATGCTTTCAGTGCCTCCCCTATATATTATATACTGCCATAGGAAAAGTTATAGAGACTAATCATGCAGTTATTATCAGCCATCGCGGCGTCGGCGACCCCTTACGGACAAATGGAAGTTATAGGGGACACCTTAAGACCTGTCCAGGGGGGGGGGGGAAGGGGGTTGACCTCGTGTGGACCACTGCTGCCCAAATTGCAAAGCAGATCGCGGATTCGAAATTGCCTCAATGCTAAATTGGCTTCTAAAAAAAGCCCCTTTAATGAGCCAACTTGCCAGCCCTGTATACAGGACGTGGGGTAAAGGCGATGGGTCGCTGCTGGTCTACATGCCGTTAAAGTAAAGTCGTCTTTAATCCTCCATGCCTTTCACATTTCAAGACTGTATATAGTTACGCCAGATCTATCGCGCGCCATTTCTTCTTTTGTGTGTGGGCGTGAGTTTTGTGGCCTCCTAAAATCGCTTCTCAGGACAATTGTTTGAGAAACACTGAACTAATTTGTGCAAAACTCTTACTACCGTCACTTTGATATCGACCGTCATCCTGCTTGGTAAGAAAAGAAATAAGTGAAATTACGTGCTTTTGAAATTTGATTTATTGTTTTTCTTTTTCTAAATGATGCGTTGGGCACTGTAATACATCGAATATCGTATTATATTCGTTCAGGCAACAAATTTAAAGTTGAATTTCTTTCCTAATGCTATTTCGGTGTCAATTTAATGGTCGGGAGGATAGCAGTGACATATAGTTGATGGTTCGGTGACTTGAAGAAGAAAAAATCACCGCTATAGATTCTGATACGTAGTTTCAGTTCACTAGAGGATGTAAGCTAATCTACTTGATGGGAAATCAGCGCCATGATGCACCGCAAAGTCATCATTCGATTTCAGCAACAAAAACGAAGAAAAGCATTGCGAAGAAATTAAATTTTTTTTTTTTTAGTTTTCCAGGTCAAATTCCACAGGGTGATCCATGCAAATTAATGTCGAACGCATATTTGCCATGGTATGCCCACTCTTTTCAAGGTCAAGCGCCCCGCCGGGGTGGTGCAGTGGTAAGACGCCCGACTACTGTGCCGGAGTTCCCGGGTTCGAACCCGACCGCGGCGGCTGCGTTTCGTTGGAGGCGAAACGAAGTGGCGTCGTGTGCTGTGCGATGTCAGCGCACGTTAAAGATCCCCAGGTGGTCGAAATTACTCCGTAGCCCTCCACTACGGCTCCTCTTTCTCTCTTTCCACTTTCATTCCCACCTTCCTCCCTTCCCTTACGGCGCGGTTCGGGTGTCCACAGAGCAAGTGTGACAGTTACTGCGCCTTTCCCTTCCTGTGAACCAATTTAATTTATTTCAAGGTCAAGAGTCTAACCGTTGAAAACCAATGGTCCCGATCACGGATACCTTGCGGCGCAGTATTGGTCTCTTTCGAGGAATATGCAGACTACTGAGGCAAATCTGTCAAAAATATCGAAGGTGCTCATTTCAGACCTAACCGAGCACTCCACAAGTATCCCAGGTATCCTGTTTCCTCCAGGTATCTTGCGGTGACTGACCGTCCATGTGTAAACGAGACCTAAGGTCCGTACTGTCCGCTCTTTTCCTCTCGGCCTTTTTATTAAACCTGAAAAGAAAGCAGATGAGGAGAAAATGAAAGGTTTCCTCGAAGCCCGAATACCGAGAGCGCAAGCTAGACTTCCGTTTCTGCTTCCTCTCTGGAGTTGTGCTGGCATAAGTGAGCTGCTTACACAAAAGAATGCACATCCATGGCGGATTGTTTCCTGAGAAGAGCAGCGTCATCAGCGTCAATTCGGGGAGAGTGGGATGAAACGGAAAATTGTTGGATCCTCTGAACATATAACAATGGCGGGTGTGCGGGAGTGTGGATGGCATTTCCGCGTGGTCGTGCCTTTCTGTTGCTTCCACTTCATATGGGGCGCTTGTGGGAAGTAAAATCCTAGGCACAGCTACGTGGACTTTGACAGCATTTCAGCCGCTTTATGTGACGTGTGTCTTACGTGACAGCGTGATGGTTCCACGTCTCAGAATTCACGGTGACGTCATTGCCATCGTCAACATTGGTGGCGTTGCATGCAACGAATAATAGGGATTAATTAACTTGGTCATACCTGCATAGCTGCATGACCTCGCAGTGGGATTTAAAAGATAAAACACAAAAATCACGCCACGTTTGACGTCACACATGGAATAAATAAAATAAAATGTGACGTGTGTTGTATAATAAACGCCAACACTCATCTCGATTATTTGATTTTGATGTTCCATAGAGCGGTGGCATAAAAAGGTCCAATCAATGATCACAGCCACTGCTGTGTTAGATTTGTAAAGAATGAGCACCTTTACGGGTAAATTCAATAAAGCCGGCTTGAGCAATGTACCGTAAGCCTGCGTACAAGTGAGAGACGCCTTATAGAAATCTATTATGACTGTCTTGATCACCCGTACTTTTCTTTAACTTCAGAATGGGGTAGAGCAGTTTTTAACTTGAATTAATTATATACGGCTGAATGTTTGTGGTCTAACAGCGCTTTTGTTTTCTTCTCACGTCTCTAGTTGCCGCTTATATACGTCTTATAAACGTGACCCATCTTCAAAGGTATTTTTCATTCCCCCTCCCAAAGCTGCTATGCTTGCGCCAGGAACAACTATTACCAAGATATTCTCCACAGTTGATGAAAGTACGCTTTCAGTTTTATGTGATTGGGTTTCAGAGAAAAGACAAGTTAAGCCTTTCTTCGCAGGGATATACGTTAGGAGAGAAACACAGTTGGGGAGCAGCAATCCCCTGTTTCGATCTCTATTATAAAAGCAAAGACCTAAGAACCATTGTGTTGACAAGTCGAGAAACAAAATCGCTGCGAAGCTCGCATTTTATTGCTGATGTTAGACGCTAGGCGGAAAATTACCAGCACGCACGCGATCACAGAAGAAACAACCACGCCAATCTCTTCTCTCTTATTCTTCCCCAAGGTAAACACGCAAGTAGAACCGCTGAAACGAATAGGCAGGTCGCTCTGATCGCGCAGTTCAAACAATGTCCCTAATGTCGAAGAAACAAAAGGAACTCCCAGCCGCAGCTTTCGTGTCTCAACTACAGTCTACTCGGCTGTTTCGTTCAGCATAGAGAACAGAGACGTCCGACTAGTGGCTAATGGAAAGCGCATAAATTGACGTAGTCTAGAACGACGGCTTCACTCTTTTTGAAAGCTGGAACAAAAGTGGAGCCTGCCGATAATGAAAGGGTCGAGTACAGCGGGAGACTGCGTTTCCCTTTGACTGCTTGCATGCGACCACAAGCGTGTAAACACGCGTCCCTGTTTGTGCAAAAAAAAATGAAGAAAATGCAAACACAAATTAGTAGACCGACTTTATAGGCGCGTTGCGAGCTGTGATATGATTCAGCTTGTCTGACTAAGAGAAAGACGACAGGCATGGATCGATAACAAGAGCAGAATACGATGTATACACTTCATCTACGCGCACTATTCACTCGCTGCTCTTGGGAGCCTACGAACGCAAAGTCTGTTGCTGCCCTTGTGTCTGTATGGATGAAAATGCCGCATAGAAAAGTCAGAACGCCGGCAGGTTGATGCCAAATGTATGTTAGCGTATAGTTTATTTTGTGCCAGAATTCCAAGCCACTCATGTCGGAGCCAACTACGCCATACAAAGCTAGAAAAATAAACAACCAAATAAACAACTCCAGTTTGTGATATAAACATGTCGCTCTCAGTGCAAATAAGACAATGTGTTACGTTTTTTAGACCTACGGGATTTTAGATATCAATTTTGCTCAGTCTCCTACACATGAGGTGCAAAGAACAAAAGAATTTTTCGTGACGGGCAAGAAAGCTTGTACAAGCAGCAAAAAAAAAGTTTCTCATGGGAGCTTTAAGACCTCATATGGAAGTATCGTTGGGTTTAGTGGGCTCTTCCATACATCACGCTAGAGATTAAGGTTACAGCTGTGTATGCTGGACGTCAAAGTCAGACGTTTTAGAAAATATTATGCGTTATTTTATTGCGCCTAATATGCAATTAGTACGTTTGCTTCCCGAGTACAGAACTCCAATGATGCCATTTTTGCGTAATTACTGGCAATGCTACCAGCTATGTAGTGCGTATTACAAATTGTACGGAAAAAGACTTTCTGCTTTGAAAAATATTTAGCTACTTTTCGCAGCATACAGGCAATGTAATTTAAAATCAAGATGTGAATCCCATTTTCAGCAACTGACATTTGTGCCACATATTTGCAGTGCAGTGATTTATTATACCATAGCTCATGACTATTAGGCTGACGCCACATCATAGCCTGAGCTTGAGTTTGTCTGGAAATCAGCCGGAGGTTTCTATTTTTTTTATTATTTTTTCTAGCTTAGCCCTAGTCAGATATATAAGCACTTTTCCCCTGCAACATCTTTGTTTCCGCTTGTACACAACACTGTAAAGGTGCGCCGTGAACAGCGCCTGAATTCAAGAACCCGGCCGCTACGTTCGGTGATCCAATCAATGCACCCCGGCTGAGTAGTCGAGCGCCTTAACCCTTGAGTTGTCGCAGCGTAACAGGGTAACATGTAGATAATGTCGCAGGGGTAACATGTAGATAATTAATTCCAGAAACCTTAACATTCAACTCAATTCTTTCCTGGCTTGAACACCATCGGCGTACCTGGTGGGAAGACACATGGTGGTCCGAGGGGCTACTGTATAAGAGAGGGTTATAGGTGGCACTGGAGAGTCTGATGGACATGATTTTGCTCGGGCGTCCGCAATCCACCCTGAACAATAGTACCCCGGAACAGAGATGACAAGCGCAGCCTGCTTAGTGGTAGCGACGGGATCATGAGGGAAGCATTAGCGCCATCGCGTCCTACACTTAAGGGTGAAGTTTAATGTATAACGTGGAAGTTGGCCGGCCGCATCGATCGCAGACATGGGGTATTGTATAGGTTTCAACCTGTGCCTACCTGCCATATCAGCAGCGATGACATGGGAAGATGACATGAGAATCGTGCCTGGAATTTGTGTATTCCAAATCACACATGCAAGCACTAAGTGCACGCAAGGATGCTCAAAAGGCTTAGTTAAAGCGGAGATATATATCTCCGTCGGGTATTCTTACATAATTTATTCTTTGAGGTGAGGTCTACTATTACAGGGGCAAAAATTTAGAGAGAAGTTGTTTGGCGAGTAGCATAGTTCATAAACTGGGACAGAAAATGGAATAGACAGCCTCAGATTGGAGTCATTAAAGCGGTGGCATCATGGGTGGATGGAATGAGCAAATTACACGCACTGAAATATGCTTGCGCAGAAGAAAAGACGTGCTAACGCGGCCAAGTGCCACTCGAGGCGAGGTTGTCTAAACAAAGGGACGGTGTCTGCATGTGTCATAAAATGCCGCCATGAAAGAAACTCACACGACGGTGTGGCATGCTTCAAAACAGTTGAGAAAAAACAGCGCAGCGACAATACTGTAAAGGAGAGAAGGACATATTCAAGGTTTTAGCCTGGCTCATGCACAATTAAATATATTTATAGAGCGAAGAAAAAACGTGTGGTTTTCACTAAGCAGCGAAAAGAGCTGAGCATACTTTCCTCGTGCAGGTCTTTTTGCAGTTGCTTGCGATTAACTGCTTGTGAAGAAGCACAGTTGCGATACACAACTGGCGAGAAACTGCCATCTCACAAATTCATATCTCTGCCCAGCTGGGAGAAAAATTCGCTGGTCCATTTGTTCATGACAGGAAAGACTAGATGTATGAATTAAATGGCCTTTGTTTTATGACGTGTATTTAGAAGCGGCCACGTACCAAGCCTGCTTGGGAAAAAAAATGAAACCCCCGGCCCGAATGCGCAGGGCAGGCTTCGTTCTCCAAGGCTGCTCCGTTCATTAAAGAACGCGGTCTCTTCAAATCGACAATGTCATAGGTGCTTATAATCTAAACTCTGACCCTAGGCATAGGGTTGTATTTAAACAAGAGCTGGCGCATACAAATGATGCTCATTATTAGCGCTCAGAGCTGCTGTATCGTGCCTTGTTATCTGTATGCAGATAAGATCATGCGGTGACTAAACGCCAGTGTGCGTTTCCTCATTACTCTGGACTACAGTAGCACTGGTCCTTCCACTCCTAGGCTAACGGAGACAAAAAGGTTCACATTGTCGGGCCCTATCTGACCTCTCCGGTCGTCGTTGAAGTGAAACCCCATCCAAACTTTAGAATTGCCCTTGATCATTCACGCGAATGACATCAGTATTTCAGTGCTGCTTCCCGTTTCTCGACTTAGGGATATCGTTTCTGCAAGGATGCAGTGAGAAAAGGGTCCTTAAAAACGTCACGTTGCCAATGCGCGCCATGCATCTAATTAAGACATAGGTAGAACCAGCAAGAATTTAGCGCTGAGTGCGTTCCGGCCAGTTCTCACCCATACACTTCCTATCACCGTCCCCTCTATGCCAGGCATTACCAATTACCTTACGGGATCAGCACGCTTCATGAATCCCTTGCGAGCACTTCTAAACTAGAATCAGGAAGCTTGAATTAAGGAAGCCGCTCTCCAAATTTTAGGAGGCCATACTGCAATGGCTGAGAGACACGGACTGAAGTTTGGTGGAAGGGCAAAGGCTGCGCGCAGATGCGTCAGCTGAGGCTCGTGGTGGAGTTGACCCGGCCACCTGCGTTCTTCTCAAACCCCTTCGATGGTGGTCCCCCTTTTGTGTATTTCACAGTGAATTCAATACTTAGTGATTTACAAATGTTACTGCACACATACAAACAAGTACGAGAGTGACAACAATCATTGAATCACTACTGATTTTTATTCCGAACAAGATGCATCTTGATACAAGCAACAAAGCATGCCTGCCTTTGCTGAGAGTAAACAAAAGGTTTGAAGAGATGTAGGGGTTTCTTTTAGCGCGAACAAAGACAAGGACAAGAAAGGCGAGACGTACACACACAAGCGCTATCAACTGACTTTATTTGTGGAAGGCAACACATATATAGGCCGAAGGGAGGGAGAAAGCTTAATGATGAATTACCAACTCGCCTAACAGGAAGTTTTAATGAATTTGAAGAGAAGCCATGAACAGGTGCATGTTAGCTTGCTGAAGCGTTTTTGATAAGAAAGGGGATAATTGTGCAAGTTAGCCCTCAGTGATATTGTATCAAAAAGAAGGCAGCTTTTTGGACAGTGCATGGTCTTTGATGTGACAGTTTGAAAATACAAAACATGCGTCTTCTTTCTAACAAAATGCAACTGCTAGTCGGAGCTTGTTTGCGCTCTTCTAGTCCTTATTTGTTTGTGCGCGATACCCTTTGTTTGTCTTTAAGGACCGACTCGCTCAACTACGCACTCAAACACCAAGTCGTTCTGGAAAGCAAGAGGTTCTTTACGAACTTTACTGTAGTGCCAATTTGATGCAATGCTTGCTGCGGCCGAATTTAAGCCTTTACAATCTTAAAATCTTTTCTTCTTCTTCAAAAACGTAAATTATAATTCACGAGATAAGAATATCGAAGTGGTACGCTTATCAATTTTCGGGAAGCTTACATGGTTCAAAAAACCATATGTTTGGTCATCGTTAAGCATTGGGCGGCGTGCGCCTGTTTGACCCCCTTCGTTCTATGATTACTTCCACCGTGCGAAATACGCTCTATGGATATATCGAAAGTGTTCGCCTGAGCAAGATTTGAGAAATTCTTTCCCGTATAACATACCTGAGCCCTTTCACCGAGAACCCATCTGGGGACAGAAATAACCCGTAATAAATGAAAACAATTTTCCACGTTCCCAGGCTGTACTTGGCTATTAAAAAGGCACCACCATCGAAGAGGTTAAATTAATTCCGACCACCTTCCAGCTTCTTTAAACTGCACTGATGTTCCACGATGCGTATGCGAGCGACCAGGTATTTGCTTGCGTAAACGCGTCGCCTCAGTGCGAACTTGGCAGCGTACGAAGGGAGACAAACTTTGCCGTGAATTTTGTCTCCTTACGACTCGCCGAAACGCTTCCCTCCCTTCGAAACTTGGCAGGGTATTAAGGCAACGTCATACGCAGCAGAATACGGGTTGCATTCACTTGATTGGGCTATTAGCCAGAATCCGCTAGCAGCATTGGTGTGGGTAATTTGTTTCTACCCGAATTCTTGCCTTTCCCAAGCACTCTATTGATTAAAAATCGCCCATATAGGGTGAACGGACACAATTGACTGTATAAATGCTCAATCACCAAAGTTTAATACATTTACATGGCGTTAGAGTCTTGTCTATACAAATAAATGTGCTGGACCAATGGGTGCGTTTAACAAAGAATAATAAATTTAAACCACGAAAAGGAACGCATGAAGAATGTTAAACCGCCGCTGGGCAACCCGAATTTCAAGTTGCAAATTTTATTTGGGGGGAAAGTACCGAAGACTATGTGTAGCTATATAAGCGCACCAATAAAACGCACGTGAAAATACTGTATGTCTTTTTTTTTTTTTCTCGCTGTTACGTAGGATGTTGATATAGCTATAAGCCAATATGTACACATGTCGGATACTGAAACGTCAATGATGAACGAGTTTAAACTTTCTCTTGAAGCCTGTGCGTGTTTCAAATAAAATAATGCTTGCAGCGTCAATCTTACCTTCAGTGTATACCATTACACATTTAGATACTGACTGCTTCATCTCTCTCTCTCTCTCTCTCTTTTCAGCTGCCTTGGCTTTTTGTTGCAAGGCAGGCGAAAAGACAAGGCGTAGCCTTGGCGATGGTTGCCTTTGATTTTCATTTGTAGGCTTTATATATTATATCATTATATCACACCTTAAAGGCGGCGCCGTCTAGAATTAAGTTCTTGAGCCGTGGTATCACCCGACAAGAAAAGCGCCACCAGCATTCGGGATAAAACACCGGTTTACTCCGGGGCGAAAAATCTAGTAGAAGGCGCTACAGTCATTGTAGCGAAAGAACTTGCAAAAGAATGCGTTTAAGAGGTGGATAATATTGCATGAAAAAGAAGCATCATTCTAATAATACTTAGTGCGATACAAAGGCGGGCTGTGGGCGAAGCAGGCACTCACGTCGGATAAAGAATCAATCTCCGTGTCGAGGCTGACCGGCAGTGCTCCTTCGATGCCGGGTCAGAACGGAAGGCATTTCCCCTGTGCGGTGCGGGAACGACACGACGGGCCGTTGCAACCATGATGATCGCCCGCCGCGTGTCCGATTTGCCGCAGCGTAGCCGCAGAAATCCCCCCTTAGCTATTTGCTCCGTGCTTATCAAGCTTCGCTGCGGGGATCTATCAGACGCCACCTCATGGCCCAACGGCCGGGCATGCGCCGTTGTGTTGCATCCGAGTACACTCGCACTCAGAAAAGTAAATGGAAGCGCGCATGAGAGCGCGCCGCGCACAGGCTTGTGTGCCGAGGCGTCCGTGGGCGCGGAAGTTCACAAGCTTTTCTGTATCCTCAAACAAAAAAAGCCTATAATCACACTCGTTCTCTTCCTCACTTCCTTCTTTTCTCATTCACTCACTCACTCACTTGCTCGCTCGCTCGCTCGCTCGCTCGCTCACTCACTCACTCACTCACTCACTCACTCACTCACTCACTCACTCACTCACTCACTCACTCACTCACTCACTCACTCACTCACTCACTCACTCACTCACTCACTCACTCACTCACTCACTCACTCACTCACTCACTAGCTCGCTCGCTCGCGCACTCACTCATTTATTCACGGGTTCACTCCATCTCACTCTCACTCAATCACAAATGCTCAACTATGTTCCAGGAACGTTGGACGAAATACATTTACAAAACCTACGTCATCTGCTATTCAAGCTATTGTTTACTTTGAATCAATAATTTATAAAGCACGGCTTCCGCTCATTTTATTTTTATAGGTGCGCGCACGAAAATCGCCCAGACATAAAAAAAGAAGAGCCGATGTGCGTTTTCTCTCGACTGAGGGTTTGATTGCTAATTCAAAGCTCATGAAGTGCGGGGAATCTCCCCTCTCTCGATTCCGATCTACCCCTTCTTCGCTCCCTGCTCTAATAACCACGTACAAAACATCGTCCCCGTCTGCCTTTGCCACAAGGCAGACTTGTAAATAACCGAAAAGGCTCTCTGCCAAATAACACCCGAAAGCTCGGCGCCTCTCGTACTTTGGCAGCAAAAATGCAAGCACCGGAGACAATCAACAGAAACTGCCTTCCGCTTGAAAACCGTCCCGTCTCCCACGAGGCGGGGCCGTGCAAAATTCCGTGCTATATACCCGAATGAAGCTACGAGTGGATACGCGTGTACTGTTCACTGCTCCGACAAGCGCTCAAAAGCGTCAACCCCTATCGCTGGTATTCGCTTCATTGCCTTCACTCGTTTCATGCGGCCTTTCCCGTTTCTATGCGTTTATTGTAGACCAGCTACTGTCCCCTTTTCGAAGAGATAACCCTACGTGCCCCGTAAGGCATCGTGGGATTCTGGTGGCCGCCAAGGGGGGAGATACGAGTACATCGTTGTCTACGTTGCTCCCTGGCGTTCCCCGTGTGGCACACAACGGGAAACATTGAGGCGCCTACCCTCACGAGCACTGGCAGACGAGATGAGCTGCAGCCGCAATCGAGTTCAACTATCTCGCAAATTTCTAAATCTGATACGTGCCAGGAGGCATCAGACGGGATCCGGAAGCCATGCTGCAAGATTGCGGACACGGCCACATTGGCGTCGAAGATCCGAGGGGACTCATAAATGGAAGACGACACAAATGGTCTGATGGAATTGTGTAAAACAAATTTGGCAGGACTGATTGGCAAATTTCAATGGGTTGTCTCGGTGTCTGAATAAGAAATGCCTACTGAAGCGACATAAAACTGTTTTTCGCCATTTATATATTCGTTGTTTTGTGTACGTGCAGTATTTGGTGTGTTAGATCTTGGAGCAGCCGTTGGATGATATTAGTGCAAAAGCACTCACACGCTTACATCCACCGACCAGTGATCTTATCCGATCTTGTATGCGCCGTCCCTCTGATTGGTTGGGCTATTTTGTGACGTCACAACCACGTGGCCCCGCGCGGGTAATTCAAAGTTAGTCCGGTATAGCTGCTCCAATGTGCGAGTCTCCCCAAAGAGACTTTCAAGTTCGCCAACTACCCGAGACACTGATTAAGCCTGTGACTGACCCATTCATACTTTTTACAGCCTTTTCCCACGTCTTTGTACTGGTTTAAATGAACTTGCGAGGTCAAGCAGTGACTTAAAATAGAGGGGAACGTGCTAGAACAAGCTCCGACTGACTTGCGGCGCAACTTCACCGATACCGAATGCGATGGTCTCGTGTTGTTTAGACGCACAGGAAGGCTGAACAGATGGAGTTACTTCCTGCAAATATCTTTCTCTAGTTTTACCCGGTCATTTGTCTGATGTTTGCACAGGCAGAGGCTCTGAAATCCCAGGCAGTGCTAACAAAATTTAAAGCGTAAATAACTATGCAACGCTGAAAAATACATCTGCCTCGGAGAAGATGTAGTATTTTCAGAGGAGTATTGTCATCTAGCCTAGCGAAACCTTCGCAGACGGGCTGAGTCCTGCTCTATACACTCGTTTAATTCAATATCTGATGATGAGGCGTTCCATTCTCTCTTTGCACACGGTGCGAATGATTGTGTGCAGTGGAATGTTTGCGGTTTATTACGTTTGGCTTAATGTGGATGCTAATGAAATTGAGCGGTGATTGGTTGTGTTCGAAAGAACCCATAATAAACGGAAAGACGCTAATATACTTTATAGGCACGTTAGCAATCGCTGATGGCTGGTGAAGGGGCGATAACTCAAAATCATTTACCAACTCCGCACACATCGACTGCCTTGACGCCAGTTGGACCGAAGAAACGTACTTTGTCTGTATACTATATCAAGCTCAGCAATAGTGCCTGTCGAAGCATCAGTGATGAGCGTAGGACAAGAGTGGTGGTGCCACGCATTGTGGCCACAGCATATGCTGATTTCGCATCAAATTATGAAATCAATAGATGCTATTTTTGGGGGGGCAGTACAGGAAAATGCTTTTTATAGCAGAAATCACACGATTTAGGTTCTGGATATGCGGGTCAACACGTACGCACTGCCTGCAAAACATTAATCGATTATATTCCACTGTAGCGATGTGCACTCACTCTCCTGGGTTCGAGAGCGACTACCTTCTACATACTCAACTTTCTTCTCGATAGCATGGCGGCTGCATCCCAACGACGTATTTGGAAAGCCCCCTTTCCGTGCTACGATGAACTATATAGTGCACAAGCTCCTCCTTATCACAGAGGCCAACGCTGGTCAAGGTCATCACAACCAAGCAGGGCTAGCATTGGAACAGGGCTAGTATTTGGAGATTGGAACTCAGGAGACAAGTCTGCGTATATATATTCCTTGCTGGCTTTTGGGATGCTCCTTTATTCTACGGGGTGCTGTGTCACTTGCGTGGAAGACGTCGCCTAGTGAAACTATGCAGTAATTACTGTGCCGTAAGATAGTTTTAAATATTCTTGCTACAGTTCATGAGGAAGAACTCTCAGCGGCTGGCCTGCTTTGCTTTGCTCTAATCTGTGCAACTTTCCGGTGGTTTATTCTATCGTATAAAGCTATTGTTTGCTACTTAACTTTCTATAACTGACATGCTTTTTAGTACCATAACTTCTTCGATGAGTAATAGTGTAATACTGAGAACGAAAACAAAAATAGCACTATTTGCTGTCACGGAGCACCCAAAGTAACAGCATCCCTCGCGGAAAGCAGAGAGAAAATAGCCTCGCAGAAAGGCAGGCCGCTTTCGGTATGAAACGCGCTTTAATCCTCTTCCACACGTGAGCTTCGGGGGCGGCCACATGTCTTCATTGCTTGCATCTCTCACACAGGGGCCAGAATTTACTGTCCACCATCTTCAGCAGCAAGGTCAGTCAAGCAAAAGAAATGGCCAATGATCCCACGCAGCGACATTTCCGGCTGAAGGGAGCGGTGTTATTACCAAAGCAGGAAGAGAGCAAAAGGCACTGGTAGCAGGGGAAGGCCCAACCACGGTCCAACCATCGCGCGCAAGAACTTCTAATTTAACCTCTAAGCAGAGAGGAGGACCAACGCGGAAAGAAATACGAAATAAAAGTAAAAAGATGGCATTACTGGAAATGCAGAAGCGAGAATAGAAGAGGGGGAAATGGAGGAAGAGGAACTGCAGGCCGTTCACATCCAACCTTCGAACTGTTACGTCTACGCTTCCCTTTGCTGCTCGATCGCATAAAAATCATGACGCGGGCCAGCGGACCTCGCACAGAGCTCTCGGCGACAGGCGTGCAAATGACGCGGCACGCTAGCCTTTCTCGGACATAAACCCCAGAGGGGAGCGGCTGGAACACTTGGAGGACAGAGGCGTAACGCACATTCGGGGATGGCCTCTCTGGAAGCCGACCATGGTCGATGGCACGTGTGCTGCAGGGGAGCGAGGTTCCCTCGGTGGGGTTCGGGTGCCAATGCGGCTGCGAAACTATGTTATTTGCAGGAAAGGGGAAGCGGGGACACACACAGAATGCTTTATCCCAGTTTTGTGTTCTCTCTGCTCCTCTTTTAACAGTTCAAGCTGTTATGGTGAGTTCATGGCGAGGAAAGATGAGTAGCTTCCCTGCTTTTTGTTTTGCTCTGTCTGTGTAAGCTACGTATACGACGTTTGCCTTCTACTGTCTCGCATTTGTTCCGAGTCTAGCAAACAATGATAAAGGAGGTGCTGAAGGCAGCCTCTGAACAAAGCTAACTTTTTAATAGCGGACAAAGATATTTTCCCGTATAACATAACAAATTATTATGCAATTAGCGGGGGAACACGATAACATTAAAATATACATTGTTCTGAGTACTCGGTATTCCATCTTGGTTTATTAAGTCGCTGAAGCAAACAATTAAAGCAAAAAAATGAAAACCAAAACAAATAACAAGCGAGGAAAGTATAGGAGAGCATAATCAATGACACGGAGGATGCTTTTATGGAGGCAGGAGGGCATGAGAGCAGAATTCCCTACACGTTGTGGAAGTCTGCTTTATTTTGTCCCTCAGCAAGTGAATGAGAAGTACTCAGTCACGAAAGAACATGCACGCAGGCCGAGGCAGTAACTCCTTAGTTTTCTCCTGTACATGCCAATCAGCACGATCTGGTTGATCTGCTAAGGCATGAGGCTTAGCCCTGCCATTTATTTCCGTCTAATACGCACCCCAAAATTAATTTTATTCTCAAATATTAGCTATAACTCTTCTATTCTTTCTACAGCCGATGATTGCTTGCTTTTTCCCTTCACCTCGTCCTACTTAAATTTCAATTACCTTGCCAAGTCACCCCCAGATCTCCGAAGTGGCACATTGGCTTCAAAACGCGAGCTAGCCTTTACTAATCACTTTACAGTCCTGAGCTCAAGTGTCTTTCCTCGCAAACTTTTTGCGTCAGAAAATAGTGGCCATTTGACAGAAGTCAACTGGCAACATATGGCCTTTGGAGAGGCACTATTCCAGAACTGCTAGAGCAATAAAAACGTCCCAAAAGCATTTCGCATGAGCCTCTATTCCACTGGGCCTAATCACACACAATCAGGCTGGCGTCCGCGTCCCGGGGCCGTGGAACTGCGCGTCGCATCGAGACCCTCATCAAGAGGCAGCCGAATTGCACGCAACGAAGAGAATGACGCCGCGGACTCGAGGGGCTCCTCTAATGAGCGGAAGCTTGACAGTGGTTGCCGTTCGGTCGGGGTGAAAGCGAGACGCGATGGACGTCGTGTTGTCGACTCGCGGAGAAAGTTTTGGCGTCGACCGGAAAGGAATCAGCCGTGAGAAGCTTGGTCATTTATCAAAGCCTAAACGCCGCTCTTCGGTAAAGAGCCGAAACGTCTCCGGAGTCTAACGGAAGTGCTTTGAGGCAAAGAGAAAGGGGTTTCCTCACTATTCTCTCTGGGAGGTCTGTCGTCGGCAATCTGGCGGGTGACCGACGATGAGATTAGTGGCTGTGGTGGGTTCGGCAATGAAGGAGGTTCGCTCAGGACGGTGCGTAAGAGAAATTAAAAGAACGGTGTGCCAAAGTCAGCGCGCTGTTTCCGAGCGTAATGACGTTGTGTATATTACACATGCGTAGAAAACTTTCCCGGCATACAACTCAGCGATACGTGGCGGGGAAATCATTCTTTCATTTAAAGATTTTAAAGAGTGTATTCAAACGACTCCTATTTAAAGGTCACTTCCGGTTCCTTCATGAGCGCTTAATTGAACCGTGGAAGCAATGTTCAGATTCCTAGTGTATACTGATGTACCTGCGTACTCTGTATCGGTCGGGTATCCAGGTTTTATCCAACTTAATCATTGGCTACCCAATGATGGATAATTCTGTAACAAAACAAAGTTGACACTTTAGACTGGGTGCGTTAACGCCCATGTCTGAAAACCGAACCACGAAAACAGGCATTTCGATAACGTGGAACAGAAATATTCCGCGCGAACTACGTTCGTTCTCAATGTGGAGGAAGAACAAGAAACGAGAGAACGCGATGTCGCAATTCTTGAAGACTGTTTTAAGGCTTGCGCAATATAGAAGTGGGTTGCGATCAATTGCGATTACCCGAGCCCTTCGAAGGTAAAAGGCGAGCAAAATATTTTGTTTGTTGCATCTCAGCACTCTGCGCACGCGCTGCAAATGACAAGGAAGAGTGCATGATCTTGTCCTGCCGCCGGCGCCTGATATACGCGCGATAGCAATGGAAAATTTTACATATATTATAATGAAAGCCACTGTGTCGCTAGATTGGAGGCGGTTGTTCAAGACAAGAATCGAGCATCCGTTTACGGAGCTTCGCACATAGAGCGATCACAGCGCTGAACGAGTTATCGTAGTTCCCTGAACTTCGCAGTTCTTTATCCGGCCCCGTGCCTGCAAACGTATTCTCTCTGCTCTATTTTTAGCAGACTTGCATCACCCTGCCAAACGATCACTGCAACGCTGTGGGGTTAAGGCTAATCGTGGACGAAAGCAGTCATGGTCTACAGACATAAATTCTTCAAGTAAGTAAACTAAATCCAATACATTCAAGAAAAACTACGACCTAAGAACTTCTGTCCTTTGGAGGTCCTCGCAAAACACATCACTCACACCAAACAGAAATTTGTCATCTTTGCTCAGCCGACTTTGTCATAACTGTAAATAAAGGGTATGCGTCCGCGTTGCGATGGACACGCTTTTTTGTGTCATCATACCCCTATGATTGTTCAATACATGTCTTCTGCCACACGTTTTGCAATGCTCAGAGTACGGGACCTCTCCTGCATTCTCCTTCAATCATGGTTCTGGCAACCATAGCAACTGTTTCGAGTATTATTTACTGCCCCTACTACGAGCTTTATAGTCTCACCACTTATTGGTGATCAAGTTCATATTTTGTGTGACCGAAAGCAAATCTGCTACGATCACCCACATTAAACACAAACTCTTTGCATTTGCTTACTTCCTCACAGGTTACAAGGTGGTCTTAACGGCAGAAATCACAAAGAAAGCAAGAACAAAAGCCAATCACTTCTTAATTACGAGCGGTTCCCTACGCAGCTCGTAACCACTCCTGGCGTCCGTGCAGTAACGTCAGCCAAGAGCCAGTCATCTATAGCTCTGATTATGAGTGTCACAGGCCTGCTCGTCCCGGTAATATATAGATGCATAGATAATAAGGACTACGGCGATTTATGTGTGGCGTTAACGGACAAAAAGAGGGGCGCTTCTCTGAAAGTGTGGGTGTGCCGGCAAATAAAATACGAACAGCGTCATAAGAGGCAAAATAAGACAGACGGGAAGCTGATGCTGCGAAGTAGGTTGTAACAAGGCGATAAAAACTGCGGTACGCAGCCTGTAAGTAAAGACTGTCTGGTGGTCCCGCTACCATCGTAACCTCCGAACGGTGCTATTTTGGCGTTTGTAGTTCAGCTTGCCATAAAATGTTAGTACGCTGCTTCCATGAGTCTCATTGGCATCATCGTGAGCACTTTATTCAATTTTTTTTACTAGTTAGCATTAACTAATTTTTTTTTTATATTTAGATACATATTAGTTATTTTGCTTTTACGCGCCATCATGAATACAATGTTGCTGTAATATGATACCTATACTCTGTTATCGAATGTAACAGTAAAGAAAGGCATGAGCGTACCAATTAAGTATATTTGAAATGATTGCATCGCAAACTGAGTGATGCGTAATACGCGGTAGGCTTTTTCAATCGGCACTGCATGCATTCTTGCGTCATAGACGCAAGCCCTACAAAAGACCGTGTGATCTCAACGAAAAAAAAAATACTTTTTCGTCACTTCCTCGTCCGAGAATATTGTTTACAAATAAATGAGGCGCCGTAAATAATTTCCTCAGGAAAACATAGTATAGAGCCCAATTAAAGGCCTCTTTATATAAAGCTCAGACGCAGCCCGACAAGGGCTGCTCAATCACAGCTGAGAGCACCAGCAGAAAGGATTCGATCAGTCGGACCGATAGGAGCGATGGTTCTGCCACGAGTCATATACATCGGAGAGGTATTGATATTGCTTTCTATACGCACTCACGGATAGGTAGGCACGCTCCTCCGGTACGCAGACCATCGTTCGGGGGATGTTATTCATCGGAGTGAGGAGATGTATTTCTCTTTGTTTCAGCCCCTTTTGTGCATTTTCGGCGAATGGGGCAAAGTAAGAATCAGAAGCGGCAGTGGTCGGGAACCTGAGTGAGGAGACGAGGTGCAGCTATGTGGTACCGAGAAGCGTGGGGCACCAGCCAATAATAGAACCGTCATGGCAGTTGAAAAGGAATTTCAGAGAATGATGTGTGGGCTACGAAGTAAACATCATGCGCGCCCATCTATTATGGCGAATGAACACTCGGCCATCCATACCTCTCTCCTGAGGAGAGGTTTAGCAATAGAAAAGCGGACTGCGCTGTTGTCAGTCAGGTAGTTAGGTGAGCCAGTTTTGTCTCTGTAAAATTACTATTTTCGAGCGGTTGATTCCTGGTAAATTATTCCTTGCTTACCAGCCCATGGGTTGAACCAAAGGGATCATAATTCACTTAAGCAGCTGCGCGCATTCAAGGTTTCAGTTGCGAGTTGACATTTGTCTCAAAACGTAAGGTAAAGAGGTTAATGTGAGTTCGTTCACGCAAAGTTAATGAAAAGGTTTGACAAAAGCCTACAGGAAAAACAAGCTTGAAGAAATTTGTATCGCTTTGCCTGGCGCATTACCATAGGGACACGTGGGGGATTGCAGCGCGTGGTTTTTGCCGAAATAAAGTGCGACAGCACACAGGGACGATATTGGTGAGCTTCGAGGTTTGTTTAGCAGACGAAGCAATACCAACCTGTTTGCCTGCAGTCAAGGGATGACGACGAAGGTTGTTCACGTATGCTCCAAGGAGTCATCCCCCTTGTTTGTGTTAACTTTTGCATTTTAATGCTGTAGAGTTGATAGCCACCATGTCTAGAACATGCGGTGTCGCCATTGTGAGCGAAAAATTACGACAGGTGGTAGTTGGATGTGGCACGGCCGAACATAGATTGATCTGCGAGTTATGGGCGGTCATGAAACCACAAGACATTGCCGAGACAACAGGAGCTGTCAACAAGTGTAGTTTCTTCACACTATAAGGTTAGATGGAAAACAAATCTCGCCGGAACCTTGGATTTCAAGTCAGGCGAGCTACTCTTATTCTGCGCAGACACTTTTGAACTGATTGATTGAAGCCGTTGATAATGGTCTTTGGCACTATGGGGTAGATTGGGACACTATGCGGTATGTGGAGTATAGCACACACACACAAAATAGATAAATGATCAAGCGAGTATCAAAAAGCTACAGATGAATTATGATCCGCAAGAGGAGCTGCGAAAAGACGCCATTAAGCCCTCGCGTCGTACACTTGAAGGGTGAGATTGAATGTCCCCAATATGTGCTCATGTTTTCTTCTGTCCTAAGGAGCGTTGGGGCGCCAGCATGCTTTCACACTAACACCATCGTCTAAAAGGCAGAGGTAACCGAAAGGAGTGCCTGCGTTGCACACCGCTACTTCAAAATGCCAGGACGACACTCCTCAAAACACATAACGCTGGTCGGTTTATTGATTGATTACCCGGAGCTCTTCTGCTTTCACACTAAGAACACCGTCTAAAAGACGGAGAAAGAGAACCCTAAGCCCTTCTGCCTTCAAAAAGAGGATATAGCACGTGTTCCGGACATGAGTCCAGATCAGATGGTTTTCCAGTGCATGTGATAAACAGCATTGACCGACGCTTGCCGAACGAAATGATTGGAACCTTCAAACTTCATCTTAAAGGGTTATGATGTGATAGCGTAGGCGACGAGCCTCCATATAAAGCACCGCTTTGACCAAGCAGTACAAGTCTGCTTGCATGGCCTAGGGCTAACGTGATTGCATGTGTCCTGGCAGGCTGATTGTAATATCACCCTCTCGTATGAAAGGAGAGCCCCGAGTTGGCAGCTTCTGCTAAACGTAAAGTGAGGCAACCCTACTTCCAGTCTGTGCTCGGCCAGGTGAGCTGCTAGCTACCGCCTGCCAGCGTCATGCACGTTATTTTCTGCTCAGTACGCGAACACCGGCGTCAATTTTCGTTGAAAGGAGCCTTTTAACGCTGTTGCATTAAAACCATATTATTCCCAGAGGGGCGAACATAGCAGCAAGAAGTGACAACTAAGAGACCTTGGGGTAAACGCCGCTAAGATAGTTCTTTTTTTTTTTTTCGGTGGAGGAGTGGGGTAAGAGGAGGGCGGGGAGGGGGGGGGGGGAGAGGGGCGTGTTCATGAGTGGTAAGTTTAACGGCGTCATTTTGAAATGTTATTAGATTTTTAAGACAAAATAATGTAAAGTCCTCCAGGTTAGCACTATAAGGACCTTCTATGTCCTTGTAACAATTATAATGTCCTTCTAGATCCTTATAAGAGCTTAGCAACCAGAAAAGAAACAATTAAAGAAGAGTAACAGGTTTATAGGGATTCGCATTTTTTTATGGTTCACAAAAGCAATCCTGAAATAATGTAAAGTCCTCCAGGTTAGCACTATGAGGTCCTTCTATGTCCTTGTAACCATTATAAGGTCCTTCTAGGTCCTTATGAGAGCATAGCAACCAGAAAAGAAACAAGCAAAGAAGTAGTAACACGTTTATAGGGATTTGCATTTTTTTTTCATGGTTCGCAAAAGCAATCCTGATATTTTCGTGTGATGTCCAAGAGAGCCTGTCTTCTTATATTCGGAAGCTCCAGCCATCGTCATCACCATCAGGGCATCACCGAAGGAGATATCTTTTGCAGCTAAAACCTCGAAAGCTATATCCGACCATTTCTTGCACCTGCTTCCCTCTTCCCTGATGATGCTGAACCTTCCTGGCATCGTGTTCATTTTCTTATCTTCGTGAACTTTCACGAAGAAAGGTATTGCAGACATTTGCCTTTATAGCTCTGTTCGGAGAAAGAACAAAGA
Source organism: Amblyomma maculatum (assembly GCA_023969395.1). Taxonomy (NCBI): domain Eukaryota; kingdom Metazoa; phylum Arthropoda; class Arachnida; order Ixodida; family Ixodidae; genus Amblyomma; species Amblyomma maculatum. The sequence continues at coordinate 84,305 of JAJIZL010024794.1, forward strand.
TTCACGTATCAGCGACGTACGTTGAAACTGTACTTCAGAAATCACCACTATTGGCGTTGTTGTAAACATCATCTAGAAGACGGAGATCTAATGATCGTTACCTTCGATCGTTCGATAATGCCACACTTGCAAGACCTGCAAGTACCACGAATGCGCAATTTCGACTCAAGTTGCAGTTTTCGGCGCGACGGCGCTAAGCCGGCACATCCGTTTTACTGAGTGGCACCCTAACGACGCCCTCTGTTTCTCCGCAACGGCTAGCATCAATTGGACAATCTAGCTGTCAGATTCAGTATCCTCATATTCTCTTTACATAAAAAAAAAAAGAGATGAACAAATCGGAGCGCAGGTACAGGGAAAGCGGCCAATTAGCAATGTTTACATAAAGGAAAACAACAGCGCCCGTTCGCATCGGAGCTAAAAAAAAAAAAAAGGTAATACGGGGCGCTACTTGCAATATTGAAATTTGATTTTGTGCGGCAACCTGCAGGTTTAGGCTTGGCTTTAGCAAAGTTGGCAGCTTACCTGACGAACGGTTAGTAAATACTGCTATTACTTCCAAAAATTATAAGAAAACTTGTGAATATATTTTGGTAAGTTTCTCTTCCTCATTTACAACAAAAGGTATTTTGCTTCGTAGTATATTATGCTGCACATCCGTTGGATAGGGCAGCGCGTCATTCAGTGTGGCCGGGGGTAAGAACTCTTCTCAAACCAAAGCGTTTAATGGGTTAAACTATAGCGATTATGACAAATATATAGAGTTTTGTTTTCAGCTTGTTTTCAGACCGATTTTCACATTCTATATACCTTGACTCCCGTTGTGAGCTATTGGTGAACAGGCACGCTGGGCAATTTTGATAATCAATCGTTCATTGCAAAACACTCGTCGGTCAATGAATAACGAGTAAGGTAATGCATGGTATTATATGGGTAGGTATTTGTAACGGGATGTCCGAGTTGCCATCAAGCACACGCATCATTAGACATGTACAGCCTTGTTTGCGTGTGACTGAGTGCGCTGCACATTTTCCCCGGTATCGCTTCGGCATTTAACATTTTTAGTGTCGTCTTTGCCATTTTGTATTATTTTAGGGAAATAGATTTGTCTTTTATAAAACACAGCTTAGGTTTCCTGGGAGCAGCTGGCAACATACATTTTCTAATGACCAATCTGTTTGCGTTTTCCTTAATAAAAAGCCTGCCTGGTTGTTGTAATAAAAACACACTAGGTGCTACATTATCATATAACCAAAGCAATTAAATTCTGGTAAATAAACTACTATACTTTACAATGGATCGGGGCTCAAGTCATAGCAATAATCTCAAGGAATCTAAAGCATCTTTCTGTCATAGGAAAATTGTCAATACTTGTAATGTGAGTCATTACTTACTCGCATCCACGCAAGCGCAGCAATACGGTTACAAAGGAAAAAAAGCCAGCAATTTCTAAAAACAACTTAGTTAAATAAAAGTTCATCCCGGTCCATGATGCGTATAGTTCATTTAAAAACTGTTTATTTTTCAAATATTATGCTTCTTTCTAACAGGGATAAAACAGAAAAATGACCAAATAGTGCCTCTTTCGTGCTCACATTGGTTTGCATAAGATATGGGCTTGTTTATGACGTGCTTCAAGACAACTGTGTGATGCTATCTTTACATCTTGTCATTAGGAAGCACTGCATACAGCACCATAGCAAAGATAATAGATTTCTTGTCTATATATTCAAATAAGGTGGATATCTAATATTTAGCTCCTTTTCACACATACATCACACAACTGAATATATTCTCTTGAGATCTGAATGCACGAAGGAGAAACCGTATGAATCGCTGACACTATAATCTGCATATAAATGAAACTTCGACATCTACGGCAGGCTTTCCTCTCAGCTGAGCCTTTTAACAAACGGAGGGTGACTGGTTCTTCTATTCCCTCGTGGCATTCGCGCTCTCTTTGAAAAAACTTATTGAGGAGTCAAATCATGGCCTGAAGGATTCCAACTGATTTGTTCTTACGAAGAACCACAACGTCCGCGACAGATGAAATTTTTTTCTTTTTTTCAGAGGTATTATATTTCGAATATTTCTGAACTGCTTGCATATTTAAATAATTCGATTCGACGTTGTAAAAAAAAAAAAAAGGATGTGAGTGCTTGCTAGTGCAAAGCATGCATGTAGTAACGCGCAGTTGTCTGAGCAGATACTGCACCAGCGATTGCTCATCTATCGCAAACATTTACTGAATCGCACATATATGGTACCATTAATTGTAATGCACTGAATGTACTGAACGTACATTATCTGTACAACGGTACACAGTTAGGGATGCGTACCTAAATAGGTGCAATCCTCATTAGAAGTACACATATATATTCGTTTTAAACTTCCAAACATGCATGTACTGGCTCTATCCCAGGCATTTACATATGAAAAAAGGAATAAAGCACTATGTACGATTTCAGACAGCTGTTTTCCCTCGACACAGAGTCGCCATTCCATCTTTCTGCAGAATTTGTGGAGTTACCCGGATAAGAGACGCTTCGTGGATTAATCATGATATTAGGGCGTAGAATTTGTGATTACTGGCGAAAATAATAACAAACCTAATTAAGTTATCACGGCGCATGATTCATCTTCGTTGTGCGCTTATCTCGAATACACATCTCATCGAAGCAAAGAAGATGAAGTCACACCGCTGAGTACCGCTCAGCCATCGCCTTATCAATCCCACCACCACTTCATGGTCGTGCTTCCTCTGCGGTCGTTATTCTGAAGCATGTATTCAGCCGTGACAATATTCACAGTAATAGAGGCTCAGCAACCTTGCTTTCGTCAAGCCGAAGTTTTTCGCCAGAAATGCGAAATTGCAAATCACAATCATACGGTTCCGAATATTCCCTTCGGGATTGAAACTCTCTCTTAATAACCATGAAGGGGAGTGACGCATTTTTACTCCGGTGCGCAATTTCATGACGCGTTGCCAGGGAAAGAGCTCGCTTTTTCATGTTCTGAAAGCCCTGAGCAGGCTCTTTGTTCTGTCGACGAGGAACCTACTGTAAACGCAGAAAACAAAAATTAGGGGTGTCTTAGATGTCTGTTAAGAGGGGAATGGCGAAAGCCTACCCTTCCTCTCCTATCGTTTGCCTCTCATCTTTTGTCTCTTATCGGCGTTCGTTGCAGGGCTACATATAATTTAATTGGTTTACAGGAAATGAAAGGCGCAGTATCTGTCACACTTTCTCCGGCAAGCGTGAGTTTGGACAGTACACCATCGCTCCTGTGGCTTGGCGTTCATTGGCGCGTTCAAGTGTTGGATTGCAGATGACAGGAACGCTAGACAAAAACACATCTCGCGCAATCTCGCGAATATTACAAATCTCGCGCACAAATCTCGCGAGCAACTCTCGCGCACGGAATTTTGTCCCATGAGCTTAGAAAAGCTTCCGCCTTAAAAAGCTTAGGAAACATACTTAGGGGTGACGATCAGAGACGCTGGTAGCTTCCAATTCAAAAACGGCAAAAACTAAGCTTTTACGTTTGCTTCCGGTAGGCTTATCTGCATCCACTCTTCTCTTTACACGTAGTATATAGGAGCGTGCTATTCGAAAATAACCTTATCTTCGGCAACGTATCCAGTCGTAAGCGTGATGCATTATACATTGTTCTTATGTACGACGTCCCGAGGAAAGTATCGTGAGAAAGTGGAGCTACAGAAATAAGGAAATCAAAGTCGTTCCTGGATAAAAGATAAAAGTCGATTAGCTACAGATAAACTCATTGCTAAAGTAAACTAAGCAATATATTATGAAGCGCAATCAAATCCTGGCCTATGTGATGGAATTTATTTTATTAAGTTTCTGCTTTTTTCCTGCACTCTACATCAATGTAGTAAGCCATAAGGAAATACGCAAATTGGCATATCTCAAGAAAGCGATATGTTTTATCATGTGCCGGGCTTTGTGTTCATTTGCATATTCAATGTGCTGAGCAAGTAGCGTAGCTTTACTGTCAAAGAAAAAAATCAGTGGGCATAAAAAAACGTAACAACATTTATAGATTATTAAGTAATATCAAAAGCAGATAATGGGCTCATTCTGAAATTCTGAATTTTCTTTCTGATTTGTGCTCCTAGCTGCGAGATACATACGTTGCGTATGTATCT
>JAJIZL010024794.1:88872-120624 GCA_023969395.1 Amblyomma maculatum
AGATACATACGCAACGTATGTATCTCGCAGCTAGGAGCACAAATCAGAAAGAAAATTCAGAATTTCAGAATTTCGACGACAGTAATTGCTCACGGAGACGGCAAAACAGCGTCCATCGGGAAGTCTAGCATATAAGCCAGCCGCTGTTAATGCGAAAACCCCAAGATGGCGGCGCCACGGGTACATCGCTTTTACAGTAATTTTCAGTGCTACAGTAACATTGTTTTCAGTAACACAATGACATATTTGCTACTATACGGCACCAACCTATCAGTCTAGACGGGCTTGCTGTTTTCTTTAGTCTCCATTTCATTTAATGCAATATAAGCGGTGCACCCGAAAGAAAAAGACAGCATTGAGATCTAAAAACTCAACAGCGTGGAGTGTAACCATCGGCTCCAGTTGGCTTTCTTTACAAGCTTAAAGCATAAATTCTTGCCCGAACTTCAAGTTCTGCTCTCTTCATTTGCCTCATAAGGAATTTTTTACATGAGTGCACTAGTATTTCTGTACTAGAATTAAGCATTAAGCTATACCTTCCGAGATGCTGCGGCAAAAAGACAAAATCAAACACCATATGCAGCTTTTCACTCCAATGCGGAAAATAAATACATGAAAGCTTCAGGAGATAGGCATACCGGTCTCCCGCCCGCCCACATATATATTTTTATTCTTTTTATGAGATGATCAGACAACGACCAACGATATGCTCAAGCTGTCGGGACGTTTCCTCGCAGCTCAAGACACAAAGCTTTTGGGCACGCCACCGCCATCAACATCATTGAGTGGATAGCAATGCTCTTGCGGCACGATCGATTTCAAAAGATGGTAGTGGGAAAGGCACTTTAAGTTAAGCACAGAGGGAGAAAATCTCACTGCGGTTTAATGGCAGGAAGCACGCAGAAGCGGCTCTATGGCCGTTCGATCAATGCTGAGGGGCTTCAAAGGTATGATAGCGTCACCAAGAAGTTAGTTCATATTTTCGCATGTAACTCTGAAATCAGCTGTGCTTTTACAGCCGTTGTCAAGTTTCGGCTAACTCAAAAGAGCGATAAGGATTCGCTATACCCTTTTAGAAAAATATTAAATTTTCCGTCTCATAATGAACCTATTTTCACCTGTTAACTTCGTTGTGCCTCTCGCTTTCCTTTTACCAAAAAGCCGGGATCGAAAGTGATATCGTGGCGTGATAACTAGTAGGAACTGCTACTACTGTAGGCTTGCAGTGAGAAAAACAAAACAATTTTCGCGATATATATAAGAATAAATCTCAAACAAAATTTTGATTTCACCACTCAAATGTTTTTTGGTCTTATTGTGGTGAGAACTGCATCGGTGTTGTCTATCGCGAAAAAGCCTCACTAGAAAAGAGGGATCATGACGCGCATACTGAAGTCGCTGAAGTGTAAATGATCGTTCTCAGCAATCGAGTTAAACTCCGACGCTCTGTTCGCGGAGTGGTCATGCTACCTTTGTGCGAGGGAAAGCTCGGTCATTGAGTATAAGCGGAGGCCTTGTAAGAGTTATAGCTCTTCTTTTACACCATGTGTAAATAAATTCTATCTAGGCGTAGGCAATTAGCGACGACACATAGCTGCGCTGATTGCTGTCACTATCTAAATTTCTCGCATAGCATTGTTTAGGTAAACTGACGTGCGCTCTCAAGTAGGAAATTAGCGACGACACATAGCGGCACTGATTGCTGCCACTCTTTAAATTTCTCGCATAGCATTGTTTAGGTAAACTGACGTGCGCTCTAAAGCTGCGACGTGCAACATTTATCACCTATGAGGCTTTCCCGCGTGCAGTGAGCACCTATTTTCATGAGCGCAAATTGCCATTCAAGATTCGCTTTTATACAATGCAATTATGTACGATGTATTGAAATAAATGTTTATGGAACAATATTGTAATATTGATTATCCAAACGAACACTTTTTCCAATCACCCGAGCCTTTGCACCATGACAGGTCCGAAGTAGAATTTGACCCTACGGTCCAAGTCATAATTTTGTTTATTTAATAGCCTCAAGCTTACTAGTCAAATGAGGATCTGATCATCCTGGATATTGCAAAATATTTTTAGTGCGGTTAATTCTTTATCAGTTTTCAATAATGTGTTGAGTTTCTGGGCCCCAAAGGTAAAATAGAGTAACTGTGTAAAGGTGTTATTTTCATACCGCCAAAAAAAGCAAATTTCCGTGCTGCTCAGGATTCGAAACTAAGGAACATCGAACAAATGCGAGCTTGCGCATGGTCACCATGAAAAAGCTCCGAGCAGAAACTGACCGAAGCTAGATGTACTTACAAAAGTGAGCAGTGAAGCCCCGTCCTCATGCATTTGGCGCTCTGCACATAAAACGCGCTTTATTGGGGCTATCGTCACCACGCCGCATTCGCTTCGTTCCACCCAACCTTGGCGCCAGCGCATCACAGGGGTTTTTTTTGTTTCTTTTTAATTAAATACCTCACGATTGTTGATGAACGTGCAACCAACGTTGTCACCATAGCGCTCACAATAGAGGTCGTTACATCACCCGCATACAGCGACCGCGGTTCATGAAAAGAAAGAAGCCATTCGTTTCGCGCCACTTAAAATGTCGGTGATAACAAACAGAACCCATCTCAAAACTACACCAACCATAATTTGAAGCCAACTGAACCGCCCCCTTTCAGCCGCTGTACGCGAAGGGTTAGTATCAGAAGTCCCCTCGTGATTTCCCACCGAGCCTTCCGGTCCCCCCCTGTTCCCTTTGAAAACGCCTCCACTATACACAGCGCTCAAAATGGATTTCAATATGCTTCCCTCTTTTTCGTGTCCGCAGCACGAGCTTGATGTTCCCTGTATCCCGCGGTATTTTAGCTCTCTGTTACTTTGTATTTTTATTTTCGCATCTACATTTATCCGATGCGATTCCTTTGTATTGCCCGGGTGGCCACACATTTCTAGCTCATGGAACCATCACAGCGACACCTAACTGGTTATGCGTGGAATGACGCATGACCGTTTGCTTTGCGAGTTCGCGGCACACCAATTAAGGCGTGTGTAGCAAGACTGCCGCAGCTGCGGAGAGTTAAATAGCAACCATAAATATAATTCCACATCAGTAGTAATGCGGATGACCATTGCTCTATAGCCGGCGAAGCGTGAATTGGAACAATGGCGCCGCTCTCCGGTGGTTTTGTTGTATTGAAATCGCAGGTGAGTTCCTTGATGTATTTCACGAATGTGTTCTGTATCGTGCGCTCGCCCTTAAGAAGGTTAATCTCTGAACTCACGACTTCACGCCATCGTTTCCGCTAAGACCGCTAGGGACACTATAGTACTCAATTACAGATGTCGCTGACTGGAATCCGGTTTTACTTTCGTTTAATGTACACACACACTTGCAAAAACATTGTATCTCCTCTGCGAAGAAAAAAAAAGATACACGTTTCAGAGTATTCAGTGTTTCGCTTACTAATTACGGCGTCGAAGGCTATCCAGCTGCAATAAAGAAAATAATGGCTTTGCAGGGCTGTTCTAGAGAGTGAAACTGGCTGGATGCATTAGAAGGCTTTTGGGCACAATCACTACAACAGGCCAACAACAGTAAATTTTCAGGAATTTGTGTTGCCTATCATCTGGGATTATGGGCACAAACTTGCCAGGCTCGTTGCTGCGCGGCTCGGTTCATTACACGAGGTCGTTTCACCACGGCATCACCGAAGACACGCACGTCACTAAGTTCGCGAACCTGTCGTGAACGATGGATTCTCTTAGCTTGCACATCGTACGCTGCGCATATAATGAAAGCGAGAGCACAGAGTGAGTTGGTAAATGATACTATATTCATCCTTAATTCGGCTACCTAAGCAATCTTCGTAATTAACTGAAGAACTGAGACACACTATGAATACGTTTCTGCAGTTATTTTACAATATCATGCTTCTAACTTTATTTCCACCACCGGCGCGGAAGTGTACCGACACGTTAACCATTACAAGTAGTAAAGAGCGAGACGTCAGGGGCATCTACGGAACAGAAACAAAATAACAAAAAAAGATATTGTTCTTACATACAATTGGCCAAATGCAGGAATGGAGCAAAAAAGAAAGAAATATTTATTCTGAGCGCAGTTTTAATGTTTGATCGATATATTTTGCTAAATCTTAACTGATTATGCCACATCATATAATATCCGAGCGTTAAACCTTCATAGAGTATTCTTCCTTCAGTGCCCGCATCTTAAAACATGAAATTGTTGATTTCCATAACATTCTTGGGAATATCTTACCATTCATTATTCTTTGAAAGCGCTGTGCTTGTTTCCTCGTTCTGTTCCTGCAGAAAGTCAAACCAGCCAGGAATGTTAACGGTTCACGAGTAGACAGTCGCATAGTATCGACTCTACCCGGCCGGGATAAACCGATTGCGGTTAATTTACCACATCAGCAGAGCCATCCCACTTGATACAATTCAAGGTGGAATGCGGGCAGCCCCCGAGGATACAATTCATTCATCTTTTCATGACACATCGCACTGCTTCATGGGAACTAGCCAATGTGTAACATAAAGTATTCGCATATACTAGGTTGCCTCTTACCACTAGCTATGTGGAAGCTGTAGCCAGCGTAAGCCAATCCTAAGGTCGAATCCACGTGTTAAAATTAGGGTGCTTATTAACTTGTGACGTGTTTCCTGCATGCCATGCCATCTGTTGCAGACGCACCCATTTTTGCCTTCTACCGATTCTTTCACACGGCCTGTTTCACCGCTACATTTAACTCTCGGTAGCAGGCGGCTCCCTTTGTGAAGATCACAGCCCCCTCCAGCAGCATCCATCGACGCGTGAAAGAGAATTCCAGAGCCTTGCCGGTCAGATCGTCTCCCTAATTAAAGCTGCGTGACCAGAAGAGAATGCACGTCCTACCGTCGCCGCCTCTCAGTAAAACCTACGCTGACGAAGAGCTTCCTCAGTAGAGGTCTCCGAGCGCATCGGCAGCCTCGTACTCCGCATCGCTTCCCCAAGCCAACGAGTTCTGCGTATAGCCTCTAACGAAGCGGCGAATGCACTTACAATAATTACGTCATGCGGGTCCAAAGTCCTCTACCGCGAGTATGTGCCGCAATCGGGTATGCAAATGAGGTATGCTCGGCCGACTCTCCCATATCTCTTCCGCGTCAAATGTTCCACCGCGTTCTCACTTTGAATTTGTTAATTCGGATCAGCTTTTTGTCCCTTGCCATTTAATATTCCTTCTGGCCTGGATGATTCCTTTTACAGGCCCTCCACGCCTAATTTGTCTTTTACTGGCATAGACCGAACTATTTGCACACTGGCTTTAGCCGCGGGCTTCGCTAATGGACGGGGACGACCGCAAATAAAAGTAGGAGTGTCGTAGTTGTAAAATCCGACCGGGCTCGAGAGATATCATACGCTGAGGCGACAAGCCCCTGGAGCGTACTGCCAGAAAAATAAGGAGCATATATCATGGAGTTGGATGTTGTCCCTCTTGCTTCATAAAAGAAAAAAAGAAAGCCTGCTGCCATTCAGGCTTTCTGCGCAGACGTCTCTTGAAAATTCATATGCGGACTATGCGGGAGGAGCGTATATAACATTGTAATGATTAGAATTGTTCTAACTTATATTCATAAAGGTACGTTATTGAAAGACCGGCGAGCCAGGGTCTCTGGACTGAGCAGAGCAGCCGAAAGAGAATCTAAGGTTGGGGCTGAAAGCCACGGCCCTAAAACTCTTTTATTGTTTTCAAAATTCATACTTGTTGGTTAGGAGGGAATTCCGAAGGAAAAAGGAAAAAATATGTTCAAGGCTTCCGTTAACTTGAAATCCTTCGTGGTTTTCGCTCATTGCAAGCTTAATTGCCACCTCTATACTGCTACAACCAGAGCATTTTACCCCAAAAAATGGTTAGGGCATCACGCTTATTCAGAGAAGAGGAATAAAAAAGCAAAAGATTGTGCACATGAGTACATTGAAGAAAATGAAAAACTCGCTAGAAAGAAAATACGAGGATAAAGGGTCTAGTGGTGGGGCGATCCATAATATAGATGTCCAGGACACTTTTCATGGCCCTACATTACGCTACACTGAATGCCATTGTCAGGAACATTTTAATGTTTTTACATCACGAAGTATTCAGGAAAGTGCATAGGTCCGCCCTCTTAGCCAGTGAAGTCTGACAAAACCTGACATTTTCAGTACGATATAGCATTCAAACATTATTTGGTGTTCACTAAGGAAGCCTGCTGGAAGCCACGTATATACGTGGCATGTCAGTCACAAAAACTGATGTATTTATTTGCCTGTTTAATCAGCACAGTAATTAAGCAATAAATAAAATTTTTCAACAAGAAACACAGTATAACACGATGTTCAGGCACATAGCATGGGGTATTTCAAGATGTATATCGAAAGAAAGAGATTGAGAGCAATTCACAGTATTCTACTTTTAGTTATAGACCACTTCCTCTGCGTGCTATACTTCAAGTAGCACGCTGTCTCTCTCTCTTAGTCCATGAATGAGGCTTTAATTGTACCCTGCGGTATGGTTGGAGACTCGTTCCAGTTTTTGACTGATTCTGAAAGACACACGTACTTTAGCAGGCTGTCAGAACGGTACGGGGAAATAGGAAAGGGAGTAACTACGTCGTCCACCACGCACACAACTATTTGACGTGGAATCTGCTTGTAATAACGTGATAGTGACGACCATGCTAACGCCTTTCTTTTGCTATCCTACTAACTGCTTTCTAGCGACGTCTACTACTTCCACAGCGGCGAGGCTCGATCCAGGCAGGAGGAAACGGGAAGATATAACATTTAAAAAATTCGCCGTTATCGTCATAAACGATTGCTTTAAGTAAGTACAATAAGTGATGCAAATAAGACTTAGCTTCATCTATATTTGTATGCAATTAAAAAATATAGCAGTTGCTAACTATGGACCAGGGCACGTGTTATGTGTATCACTCCAATAGGCAGAAAACAAAACCAGTGTTTTATATTATTTGGCTACACCATACGATACATACATATCAAAATTATTCTGTTGACAACATGGTCTAATGGCTGGCATTTTGTTTAAACAAACAGGAACTATTTTCTGTCACGGAAGAATGGTTTGTGGCAGTTACTGTAGACTTGAGTTGTATCCGACTATATAGAGCGGCACATAGATGCCGGTTGCCGTCCTCCAGTATCGGCCATGTCCCTTGTTGGCCTTACGCGTCGTTACTTGTGTAGACGCCTTTGCTCGCTTGTGGTATTGTTCGAAAGTATAGTTCTAACCTCTCTGGCTGCGTTATATCATTTTACGCTAGACAGCATATTTTTCTTTTTTTTTAGCTATGCACCCCACCATACACTGTAAACCTTTATTCCCATAGAGTGAATACAACCAAGACTAAAGCGAAGACGATGGCGGCACTCCAATGTAAACCCTCTCGACTCCTTTGCTAATCGCGTTCGAAGTCATGAATGTGATGGTACTTCCCGCATGGTAACCTGCACTTTCCACGAGACTTCTGGGCCGGATCTAGCGCAAATTACGCGTACCAACCTGGCAACGTTAGCAAAACGGGGATCATGGAGGCCGCTTGCGTCGCAGATCGCAGTCTGGGGCGGTACGTAGAACGATCATCATCATCATCAGCCTGATTATGCACACTGCGGGGCGAAGGCCTCTCCCATATTTCTCCACCTAACCCGGTTCTGTGCTAACTGCATCCACTTGACCCCCGCGAACTTTTAACCTCATCCGCCCACCTAACTTTCTGCCGCCCCCTGCTACGCTTTCCTTCTCTTGGAATCCAGTTTGTTACCCTAAGCGACCATCGGTTATCCTCTCTTCGCACTACATGTCCCGCCCATGCCCATTTCTTCTTCTTAATTTCCACTAGAATGTCGGTAACATGAGTTATTTCTCTGACCCACTCTGCACGCTTCCTATCTCTTAATGTTACCCCTACCATTTTGCGTTCCATAGCCCTCTGGGTTGTCCTCAACTTAAGTAGAACTTTCTTGGTTAGCCTCCACGTTTCAGCCCCATATGTGAGTACTGGTAAGATGCAACTGTTGTATACTTTCCTCTTGAGGGGTACCGGTAAGCTGCTAGTCATAATCTGCGAGTGCTTGTCAAATGCGCTCCATCCCAGTCTTATTCTTCTTGTTATTTCCTTTTCATGGTCCGGATCTGCGGTTACTACCTGTCCTAAGTAGACATAATCGCCTACTACTTCCGGTACTTCGCTACCTAATGTAAACTGCTGTTCCTTCCCGAGGCTGGTGAATATTACCTTAGTCTTCTGCATATTCATTTTCAAACCTATCTTTCTACTTTTCCTGTCTAGGTCATCAATCATTATTTGCAGTTCATCCCCCGAGTTGCTTAGCAAGGCAATGTCAACAGCAAATCGCAGATTACTGAGGTATTCTTCATCTACCCTTATCCCCAACTGCTCCCATTCCAAGTCTCTGAATACTTCCTCCTGTGAATAGTACTGGGGAGGTTGTGTCTCCTTGCCTAACACCTTTCCTTATGGGAATTTTGTTACTTTCTTTATGCAGAACTATGGTTGCTGTGCAGCCACTATATATATTGTCACGACTGAAGTCAGAGGGAGCCGTGAAAGTACACGTAGCCAAGAACCCGAGAATAAGGTCGGCTTGTCGTTTCGAACACAGAGTCACAGCGTCCAGCACCAGCGCGCCGCTCGTGCCAGCCACCGCTTCGTTGTCGTCAGCACCAAACACGGCTGTCGCGCGGCGCTAGGCACGTGGCAGTCTCCCCCCCCCCCCCCCCCCCGTGAAAGAAAACATCGTCCCGATGACAAGGTGAGAGGAGAAAAGAAAAAAAAATTAGGCGTGAGGTGAACTGTACAATGACGCAAGGTTTCACTTGCAGGGAACGCTCAGTCACGCGAAAAGTACGGCTTTAAGCGCACCACATGCACAATTTCAGGCCGCTGGCGTCGAACACTGACGGTCACAGTTCCATCTGGAATGACTTCGTAATTAACGTTGTTTAACCGGCGCAGGACTTTATAGGGTCCGAAATAGCGGTGGAGTAGTTTCTCGCTCAAGCCTTTGTGACGCACGGGGGTCCACACCCACACTTGGTCCCCTGGTTCGTAGTGGGCCTCCCTGTGCCGAAGGTTATAGTGTCGAGCGTCGGTGGCATGCTGCTCCTTGATGTGCAAGCGGGCCAGCTGACGGGCTTGCTCGGCCTGTTCTGCGAAATGGGCGGCGTCGGGTTCGACCGCTTCTTCCCCGCACGGGAGCATCGCATCCAACATCGTGCGGGCTTCTCTGCCATATACGAGACGGAACGGCGTAAACTTCGTGGTTTCCTGCGGCGCCGTATTGTAGGCTTGAGAGAAAGGTTGGCAGACCGGACAGCTTCGAGAACAGTTCTCAGGCGGCGTAGGTGTTCTGTGAACGTCGGTGAAAAAATTATTACGTCGTCGAGATAAACAAGGCATGTCTGCCACTTAAGACCTGTGAGCACAGTGTCCATCATCCGCTGGAAGGTGGCAGGAGCACAGCAGAGCCCGAATGGGAGGACGCGGAATTCATAGAGCCCATCTGGTGTTACGAAGGCAGTTTTTTCACGGTCCCTCTCATCAACTTCAATTTGCCAATAACCACTCCTGAGGTCAATGGAGGAGAAGTACTTGGCTCGGCGAAGTCGGTCGAGAGAGTCATCAATCCGTGGCAGCGGATAGACGTCCTTCTTTGTCATACTGTTCAGTTTCCGATAGTCAACGCAGAAACGAAGTGTTCCGTCTTTCTTTTTAACGAGGACTACAGGCGAGGACCATGGGCTGCTTGAAGGTTGAATGACGCCATCGGAAAGCATCTCCTTGACTTCCTGTTGGATAGCGTCTCTCTCCCGAGGAGACACGATAGGGCTGCTGATGGATGGGTCGAGTGCCTTCATGCGTGATAATCCGGTGTTTAATGACCGACGTTTGCTGCACCTTAGATGAAGACGTGAAGCACACACGAAACTCCAGCAATAGATCTTGAAGTTGCCTCTTTTCAACGGAGGAAAGGCTAGAATTGATGTCGACAGCGTATACGGCATCATCCGGTTGAGTGCTAGGCGTAGCTTCCTCTGAAGCAAAACATTCGGCGACTTCGTGCAGATGGTCGACGTAAGCAATGACAGTGCCACGGAACAGATGTCGATGTTCATTGGAGAAATTGGTGACAAGTACCTCCGTCTCTCTTCCACGAAGGAAACAAAGACCTCTTGCCACAGAAACTCCCAAGGCGAGTGAGAGGGAGACATTAGGCTCAACAACCCGGAGGCCGTGATGTGGCTCGTCACAAGTAACTCTGGCGAGGATGCTGGCGCGTGGTGGCACTGTGAGGCTATCATCGGCGACTCGCAGCGTGGAGTGGGACCCGCGGTACTCATGCTTTTCAGTGGCCAGTTTGGCGGAAAACGTCACCAAGCGGTTCGGTAGATCTATAGTGGCACCGTGCTCACGAAGGAAGTCGATGCCAAGAATAACATCACGAGAGCATTCGCGTAGAACGAGAAAAGTCGCAACAAATGTGCAGCCTCGCATCGTAACCCGGGCTGTACACATACCCAGTGGTGCAACCACATGTCCGCCTGCCGTACGTATGTCTGGTCCGTTCCATGGCGTCATCACCTTTTTCAGTGTCCTTGTAAGCCGCCCGCTAAGGATAGAATAATCGGCTCCCGTATCAACTAAAGCGCTGACCTCCTTCGTGTCGACGATAATAGGGATGTCCAGGGAGACCCGGCCAAGACCAGGGCCTGTTGACGACGGTTCGGAGTGAAGTGAGCGGTGTGGTGGCGGAAGCTGGACGGCGGTTCTGTGGTCGGCGTCGGGACAATTCAATGTCGACGGCAGGTCGGAGTGAAGCAAGCGGTGCGGCGACGGAAGCTGGGCGGCAGTTGTGTGGTCTGCGTCGGGGCAATTTAAGCGACACGGCGGTGATAACTGGTCGGCGATGCGGACGACGTCGGGGCGATCTGGTCTGTGCGGCGAAAACTGGACAGGAATTCGCTGTTCAACGTCGGGGCGAATCGAGCGGTGCGGCGGTGGAAGCTTTACGGCGAATCGGTGTGCGGCGGCCTCGCCCCCAAAGGTCGCCGGAGCTAGTTTTCCCGATGAGGACTCGAGGAACCATGGCGTCCAGCGGTATACCGTGACCCAGAGGGTGAAGAGCGACGAGGCGAAGGCGAGCGCGACTCACGACGAGGAGAATGTGGCAGACTGGCGGGTGACGTACGCTGGCGGGTTACGTACTCGGCGATGTCCTGAGGCCGCTGACCAGGCCGTGGACGAGGGCTGTCGGGGGAAAATCCCCTAAGGCCCATCTGACGATAAGGGCACTGCCGGTACAGGTGACCTGCCTCGCCACAGTGGTAGCAGAGAGGGCGGTTATCTGGAGCGCGCCAGAGATCAGTTTTCCGGGGCGCCTGGCGCCGATCTTCCCAAAGGGGCAGCGGTGCCGCAGCGTGCACAGCGACCCGAGGTTGCGTGTAAGGCGAAGGGGTAGGTAGCAGGGCTGGGCGGCGTGTGACATCAGCATACGTCATCCGCTCGGTGGGGCCCGGGGGTGGTGGTGGAACGACTGTACTTGTTGGTGGCGTGAGTGCATTCTGGACCTCTTCACGGATGATGCTGGCCAGGGAAGCTGCACCAGGAGCTCCATGAACTTTCTGGAGCTCCTCGCGAACCACGGTGCGAATGAGGTCGCGAAGGGAGCTCATATCTGCCCCGGGATTGTAGTCGGTTTGGTCAGACGGCGGTGGTGTGGATATGGAATTCAGCGGCCGACCGTACTGGCTGCATCGCTGCTGTAACAGTTTCTCCATGGTCACAGCTTCAGCCAGAAACGCCGCGACGGTGGTGGGCGGGTTCCGTACGAGGCCGGAAAAAAGCTGTTCTTTGACGCCGTGCATCAGGTGTCGAACCTTCTTCTCCTCACTCATGGACGGGTCGGCGCGATGGCAAAGGCGCATGACGTCTTCAACGTACATTGCGACCCCCTCGTTCTGACGCTGAACTCGAGAGGTCAGGGCACGCTCGGCATACTCTCGGCGGTCACTGTTGGCGTACGTACCGAGGAGCTGACTTCGGAAGGCCGGCCACGTAGAGAATGTGGCCTCGCGGTTCTCGAACCATGTCCGAGCAGCGTCTTCAAGGCTGAAGTAGACGTTCCGCATTTTCGCAGCGTCGTCCCAGCCGTTAAACGTCGCGACCCTTTCATAGTGAGCTAGCCAGTCCTCGGCGTCTTCAAACTGCTCACCGTGAAATGGTTTAGGGGTACGTGGGGTCTGAAGGATGAGACAGGACGAAGGGGTGGAAGGGACAGTCATGGTACGGGCGGGCGGTGTCGTTGCCACAGCCAGAGTCTCTTCGTCAAGAGGGAAGGCCTCGGGGGATAAGCCTCGGAGCCGTCGGCTGGTACGATGAACCGGAGTGGTCACGAGAGGCGGCCGCGTAGGGTCGTCCGCAGGAGAAGGGATCATCGATCGCACCTCCACCAGTGTCACGACTGAAGTCAGAGGGAGCCGTGAAAGTACACGTAGCCAAGAACCCGAGAATAAGGTCGGCTTGTCGTTTCGAACACAGAGTCAAAGCGTCCAGCACCAGCGCGCCGCTCGTGCCAACCACCGCTTCGTTGTCGTCAGCACCAAACACGGCTGTCGCGCGGCGCTAGCCACGTGGCAATATATTCCAGCACTTTCACGTACGGCTCGTCCACCCCCTGATTTCGCAATGCCTGCATTACCGCCGATGTTTCAACTGAGTCAAATGCTTTTTCGTAATCAATGAATGCTATGTATAAGGGCTGGTTATATTGCGAGCATTTTTCTATCACCTGATTGATGGTATGGACATGATCGATAGCAGAGAACCGTTTCCGAAAACCTGATTAATCCTTTGCTTGGTGGAAGTCTAAGGTTGTCCTGATTCTATTGGTGATTACCTTAGTAAATACTTTATACGTTACAGACAGTAAGCTGATTGGTCTGTAATTTTTAAGGTCCATAGAGTCCCGTTTCTTATGAATGAGGATAATGTTTGCATTCTTCCATGGTTCCGGTACCGTCGATGACACCAGGCACTGCGTATACAGGGTGGCCAGTTTTTCTAGCACGATATCCCCCCCGTCCTTTAGCAAATCTGTAGTTATCTGATCCTCGCCAGCTGATTTCTCCCTTTTCATAGATTCTGATGCTTTCTTGACCTCGTCCTTCGTCACTGGTGGAACGACTGACTGTTTTTCCCTGCCACGAATCTCGTTACTGTCCTGACTACTTTGGCTGCTGTAGAGATCAGTATAGAACTCCTCGGCTACTTTGACTATCTTGTCCATATTGGTGATGACGTTGCCCGCCTTGTCCCTTATCGCAAACATCTGGTTTTTGCCTATGCCCAATTTCTTCTTTACCGCTTTAAGGCTTCCCTCTTTCTTTACAGCATGCTCGATTTTCTCCATGTTATACTTCCTTATATCAGCCACCTTGCGCTTATTGATTAGCTTTGATATCTCGGCCAATTCGATCTGGTCTTTTGAATTCGAAGCTTTCATATTCTGGCGTTTCTTAATCAAATCTTTCGTCTCCTTAGACAGCTTACCGGTATCCTCTCTAACTATCCTACCGCCTACTTCTACCGCACACTCCGTAATGATATCTCTGAAATTATTGTTCATTGCTTCCAGGGTAATGCCGCCCTCCTCGGTTAGAGCCGAATATATATTCTGTAGCGAGATCCTGAATTCTTCTGCCCTCCCCCTCACCGCTAATTCGTTGATGGGTTTCTTTCTTACTAATCTGTTGCGTTCCTTCTTCAGATCTAGGCTAATTCAGGGCCTCACCATCCTGTGGTCACTGCACCGCACTTTCCCAATTACCTCTACATCTTGCACAATGGCGGGGGTTGAACACATTATGAACGATACTGCGGCGCAATTCAATACTTTCTATAGTTCGTTTGAAACGTTTAAGCGAGTGTGTGAGTTAGAAGATTGCTCAAGGTGGTGCGGGCCCACGCGGTAAAAGAACGCAGGTGGGGATATATGCCCGTTGGAAGTGAAAATAAAAACAGTGTTCACACATAAAAAGAAATTCCTGATCCCTTTCGGCATCAGGTTTTGCACACGACGGCGGCATTGCGCTGACACTTGGTTGCCTGAACCAGGAGTACATCGCGTGGTGAGGACCGAGCTACATCGCGCTACGTGCTTACTGCAACTACTGGGACAAACAACTGATGGGATATCATTTGGATGTGGACGGTTGGGTTGGTTGTGTCCTTTACCTTTCGAGCGAAGGTAAGCCCGCTCTTGCACACTCCACTGACTCTACCTAGAAGTAGCGTTGGCTTTTTTGGCAGTTTGGGATGTGTGCTTGGATGGCGGGAATGGGCCGCTAAACTGCCAACGGCTTCGAGAATCAAGTTACTCGCACGCGGTCGATCGACGCGAGCACAATGAATAATATCGTAAAGTACAGATTTATTAGCATTTATATCACTAATATTTTACTACCGTGAAAAAAAAAGAAAGGATAAAACATTTCTTTCTGATCTTTAATTTTGCATAGCTAGGTTTACTTTTTGGAGTATTTTCTGCGAGAAAACTAAAATATTTATTGAGAGTACCATCATCGCTCGACACAAGCGTACCAAAACCTGCACACCGGGCTTTACCCCACTTTAATTCTATGTCCAGAAGTTGAGTTCCGCAAGCGAGCACGACAAAATAATGTACGCGGTGCGCCCATATCGTCTCAAGGATTCAAATTGCTTTCTCCGCTGCGTTTGCCTCTTTCCCTGTGCCGCCCTCTCTCTAATTGCCTCTTGCGAGGCAACGCCTCCCGATAACGTGGGGCCCCGCTGATGGATTGCTGAGTGCCAATTCATGACAGCAAGCGAAGCAGATCAGAAACACCCGACGGAAGAGCGGAGGGGCTAGCACTGTTGATATCGCCTGTTGCGAGCCGATCTTCCTTCGAAGACTCCCCGCTTCTGGAAAGAGCAATCTCTTGCTGCAGGAATGCGTACCATACTGAGCAACGGAAGCCGATAAAGATGACCAGTTGGGATGTGGCCCTCTTTGATTGGCGAAAATGTAAAAGAAAGCACCGTCGAAAAAAGGAGTCTGAGATTGGTGCAATGGGCAGCACGCGGGCACGTATGTGCGAATGTAGAAAACAATAGAGCGATAAATGTACCGCACGTGACAAGTTCCTGATATCGATGAATCCTTCAATAGCCCATCAAAAGCAGCAGTCACGCGTACGGATAATGGAATGCTTCCAAGCTAAGTGACAACGTACAGGCGCCTCTAATGAGCTCCATGACGGATCATCCTCGAAGCTGCAGCCGCTTCAAAACATGCTCTGAAACCTGACACCAGGTGGCGGTATCGCATCTCACAGTGACGTCGCTTCCCATTTCCGTTATTTGAAGCCCGTAACGATGCCCCCAGTACCCAGGTGTCGGGAGAACGCTCTCATTCTAGTTTCCCCTCATCAAAGACTGAAACAATGCAGCGACACATCTTCTGTCATCGTTGCTCACGGTAGAGCGGAAATCCTCCAGCTTTCAAAACAATAATAATGAATTGCGCGAGTACGTACACCAGAGAGCAAGGGGATTATATCGAACAGAGGAGAGGGTGGCGCTTTCTGTTGAGAGTGGTGGGCCCTTCCCTGTGGCGCCCATTAGAGCATGCGCGAGGAGATTTAGCAACCATACAGCGCAAGCAGGCGCGAAGCGTGGGCTGTAGTAATATTGTTACGGAGCAGGGTTAGAGACACTGCCTGTCACCCCTAGTGGTAATAGGGCAGGGGCTTTAGCTGCTTGGTGTACAGTACTCTCGTTTTAACGTTTTAACCAGTTGCCGTTCAAGAACATATTTCACGTTTTCGGCTTTGCACGCTCGCGTTCTCTTTGCTGCTCAGCCGTGTGTGCACGAGTCAGCGGCCACTACGGCCAAGATAGTTTCATAAATAGCAATCTGTTCACAAGAATCCTTGCGCTATTTACGTTTTGTTACCAACGACGCATCCACTAACGTTCCAGACACCATCCTCTTCTGGAATGCTAGTGATAGTTTTGAGGTCCTGTACGCTCTAAGGCGCAACTCACGGCAAAATTTCTGCTTGCGACCGCATTGTTCGTGCATTGAATTTATGCAAACATTTAGCGGGTATAATATGCACAATCATTAAAGGGCCGTGCAGTGTGTGCACTGTGCCTGCTAGAAATATATGCGCCTTATATACCTACAGCGCACTCTTGGACCTTAGACGACGCATACTGAGAATGCTTAGTAGTGGTACGCGATGTGCTAAGTTTCTATAATTTGCCAATGCCGCAGACGATGTCCGTTGCGGACAGTTTGCTTCGGGCATTTACGGCGATAAATGAGCGTAACATCTCCTTGTTCATAAAACGGGTCCCCTCATGGTTTAAGGCTCCCTCCGCTGCTAGCAAAGCCAAGGGACGGTCATTGCTTCCGCATTTACACTCACAGTAAAGGACCCACATTGCACATCTGGCCAACCTGCCTCGCAAGGCATGCTTGAGAACATGGACTTTGCGGAAAAAAAGAGGATGCACCGTCTAAGATCCAAGAGTGCGCTGTAGGTATATAAGACGCATATGTTTCTAGCAGGCACACTGCACACCCTGCACGGCCCTCTAATAACTATATATATAGTATAGTCGCCAATCGCTTGTATATATTGAATGTATGAACAATGCTGAGACAAGCAGAAATTTCACCGTGAGTTGGGCCTTAGAGCGTACAGAACCTCATCACTGTCACCCACTATATATTCTGTGAAGTATCGACAAAAGATCACTACCTACGTAATCAACTCCATTCAAATTCTGAGTGTTTGGGGTGATCAGCAAAGGGTAATTCTGCTAGATTAAACATAATCATTTTCTGGTTCAAATACGCGTCTCTTAAGGATTATTTGTGAAATGCAGTTGTTCATCAACGCGGGGCATCCGACCAGCCCGCAGGTGGGTGCCGTGTTCGACCCAGAGCAGGGAGGGTACATATTGCGCGGCCGGGAGACTACGCAGGCCCGCCCCCCTGCTGCTCTCCGGCTCCACG
Organism: Amblyomma maculatum; assembly: GCA_023969395.1. Taxonomy (NCBI): domain Eukaryota; kingdom Metazoa; phylum Arthropoda; class Arachnida; order Ixodida; family Ixodidae; genus Amblyomma; species Amblyomma maculatum. The sequence goes on from JAJIZL010024794.1 coordinate 106,001, forward strand.
CTTGAGAGCCTACGATGAATAGAAACGTTTCACGCGGGCGGTTTTGGGCGGTAGACGGGGCAGTCACAGCATGTCGAGTTGGTAACTTTTTTACTTCAATAACAACGTCGGCCAATTATTACCGGTAAATTGTATAAAACAACATGGTTTCAAAAGCAGTTTGTTTATGAACGCAGTTTTTGTTTTTTCGCGTATCGTAAGATTCCACCGTAAGAATCAGCACAGCCATAGATATATCTCCGGGATGCTTGTAGAATTCGCCCACTCGTTTTCTAAAAGCACACTGCTACAATTGGTTCCAATGTAGGAAACCTTTTAAGAGCAATACATTCCTTCGCATCGCAGGCCCAGGCAGTGATGTGTTTATGGCAGTATCCTCCAGCAGTCGACATCTGTCTCAGATTTATCATCAAAAAGCATCGATCAAAGCACAAATTTGAATAGCGAGGTATAGCCGCGCTTTTGGAGCCTAGACCATTTTCATAAATATATTAATAACAGTATGTCAACGTTCCACACTTCGTTCACATTTAAAAGTGACGTCCAGAAAAATGTCCTTAAAATCCGCATTCGGGAGGTTTTCAATATGCGTGAATGTTACGTTCACATAAGCTTCCCGGTTAGAGCAACCGTAGTGTTTTATTTTTATTTTTCCTTTGATAGGTACTACTGCTCTCATCCGGTTTGCGATGAAGCTAGGATAAACCTGAATTGCGTTAAATCATGACGTTCTTCGGATGTTGAACGAGGAAGCTGAACTGAGCGAGTTGGAGCAGATGCACATAAGGAAGTTCAGGGCGAAGAAAACGAAGACGAGCACTCTTTTGTGTGCGCACTTCATTTGAAGCGACAGCTTCACTACGCCCTTCCGTTGTTTGGTTGGAATGTGTATCATATGGCCTTGAAAGTGCCTAGCGATTCCCGCTTTCTTCGCGCGTCAGGCGCGGCGACGACGGCGCTCGCTTCTCCTTCTTCTGCTGCTTCGCTTCTTCTTCTACCTCGCACCTCTGCTTCTTCTTCACACACCTGGCAAACTTCAATCGTGCTGGTACTATCTCCACGAATATACAACATTGCCTGAGCCACACAGAATTCCTCTCCTCTGGCTATCATTTCCCACCAACGCTGTCCATCTGGCTCGCTTCCTGGGACAATTTATTCAATGCCGGAGTCTCGCTTTACAGCGTTAGCAATGACTATAAGTATCTGACGTTATCACTTGTAGTGCAAGTTTTGAACTACGTCACTGAAAGGTTAATAACTACGCATAACCTCCCCCTTCAAAATACCCTCGAAACCTTCGGGTCATCTAGACTCGGCTGTGGGTCAATGAGGTTAGCAGGCATCCGTGGAGGAATCAAGCACCTTCGTTTTGTCGACTTAGGTTCAGCCGCGGTAAACCTGTCCATAATTTTGTTTTGGTCGCCGTCTTGTTGGTGCTGAATTTTCAATTACGCGACTATTGATGAGCGGTTAAAAATAAGAATTCTTGGTTGCCCTGCTTCGACGGCGAAGAACCTGTGGCTTCTTTTTTAACAAACCTACATTATTGTGACAGCCCCTAAATGTACATGTCTTTAAGAAACGATTAATGTTTTCATTCAGTGGAAAGTATGAAAAGTTTGCTGAACTTACTTTACCGGAGAAAAAAAAGATTTAGAGCGTCGAAGTCGCAGCCAAAGATTGATATTCTCCTGGATATGCATCTTTTCTAAATAATTACCCAGTAACGTTTACAGCAATATATTTGCAGTGTAGATGGCAGAACATGATACGTGAATTTGCCTTCGTGCGCACAAGTTCGTCGTCTATAAACACTTGGCGCGTCCGAATACGGCGGATGGGGGACGTGCGGTAAAATAAAGAGCAACTTTAAACACCCAAAGAGACCAAGCGGTTTGCTCAAAGCGATAGTAACAAGAGCGCGGAGCGGTCGCGTGACTGCCGATTGAATAGACGAAATAACAGGGGTTCCCTTCGCACAATAGGGCCGGTGCCTCGCGAAAAAGAGACAGAGTGAGAGGGCGCCAGCCAGAAGTTGCAACCGCGTGTTCTAACTGCTGGTTCCAAAGGACCGAGAAACGCCGTCGCCGCTCGAGCTGTCCAGGGACGCCCCCCCCCCCCCCCCCTACCTCCTCCTAACTCTTCCAAACCGCCCCTCCCTTAAGTGCTTCGTCCAGACGGCAGCACTGAATGACTCTCAATACGAGTGGATCTTGATCTTCCGATTATATTTTCGCGCTCATTTCAATGACCATCGTGCAGTTCACTCAGACTCTTTCACAGCGACTCGTAGTTGCTTTGAATGAAGCAGGGCCAGTTTTGTGGAACTGAAAGGGGAAAAAAGGAATTCGTTGCTTCTTTCAATCGTTTTTTAGCGCGCCTTTCTAGAAATGCCACTATTGTGTCCCGCGTTGCCCCAGTACTTACTTTTCATTTATTTCCGATTTGCCGCAGTGCTAGTGTCGGGGCCTGTTAAGCGCGCCCTCTTGCTGTGTGTGTTTACTTGTGAACTTTTTGTAGAGAATAATTTTCTTCTTCTTTGCATGAAATGATAGACGCGACCGCAGTGCCACATCTCTTTACCCGCCCACCCCACATAAAGAAAAACGGAACACCGCGACGCTCTCCAAACCCGCTTTTCAAGAGGACTTCACTTAATGTTTTCCAAAAAGGAAAACATTAACCGGTCTCGTGAAAAGGGTTGAGGGGAGAGCTTTTTTTTTTCGGGCCGGGGTTAGAGCATGCTTGCGCAGAGCAGATTTAGAACATTTCCGTGTTCCGTAGTTGGAAGTATGTGGGAACACGTGAACGCCCATTGTTGATGGAAGTAGAATTTAAAGCGGGGATGCTGTCGGGATATATGTCCTTATAAATGTGCGGGGTCCAGATTCTCACGATCCCTTTCACCCTGGTTGTTGTCGAGATGCGCTCAGAGATGTTTGTTCACGCCACCTACGTTGTTCTACATGTACGCTTCATGCATCACCTGCGTGGCTTTACTTAGCTCGGGCAATTGAGGGAGACTCTGGGTATACGGTTCGGCCATTGGTTTGTCCCCTAGCAACTTATGATGAGGGGTTTTTCTTTTTTTTTTTTCAAAAGAAGAGGGTATTTGTGAGCAACACACTTGAGACCTGTTTCTCTTCACTGAGTACTTATTTAACGACTTCATTCTCTTTGTCGTATATGCTATATGCTATAACGGTTTTGTATGTTCTACTCCAAAGCCTCTGTTGGGCTGCAGTTTCAAGGTGTATTTTGTGTTATGTTGAAGCTTGTTGAAGGACCGTCACCATTTTTAATAAGGCCACATAAAGAACGATTTAGTTTTCTAATCAAAGCATTACACATGCGTTGTCGCCTCCATTGTAAGTTTTTCCTGAATTTTGCGAAGAGGCTTCGCGGCCGTTGCTGCATTTTCGTTGCCGTTGTGTGCATTACGCTACATGCACTTAAGGCGCTGTTTACTCACACTTATTTTCTTTGTTAATTTTATATCGCAGTTTATCCTTCCGTTGTTGGTTTACACGTATGTCTCGTTGGGCGGGAAATTTCGTCATCGCCTTTAGCTCTCACTGGGGCTTGCTTGATGTAATACTGAAATTTGAAACTGAATCTTTTGTACACTGTGAATTCTGAAACCCTCAGCCTTTTGTACTTTGATGCTACCGGATAGGGCAACGCCTAATTTCACTTTAAAAATAGTTTAGGACTTCACCAATTGTGCTGAAACGGCGGGCTTGCTGCCAACCTCGTCCAGTGACCTGTTCTCGTGTAGAGCTGATCTTACTCAAACTGGTTTTTATGTTACTTTTTTGCTTTCTACATAGTTTTTCCTCTTGGCATAGATGTCTCTTGCTTCGCCGAATTTCAGTGGCTTTACTGACATTCGTTCTTTTTCATTCTGTCAGCTTCAGAAAAAGAAAACCATGCAGCTTCACGGACCCGTGAATCACTTCCCAGACCTAGCGGTCTGTTCTTTTGGCATTAGAGATGAATAAGTGCTATATTATCCGGTTTGTGGTGGGGACCTGCCCGGTACTAACTCCGGAATTGCCACAAACAGGGTGGTCTTTAAGGTGCACGCGCATAGGAATCCGATTGCGGGAGGAGAAAAGATCAAGATGTCCTCAATTACTATAACTGTTGAAACTCCCGCAGAAATTGACGATGCGGAAACTATATATCTAGCTGAACTGACAGCCGTGAGAACAATGAACGAAAATAAGTTTCCGGCTGGCTCGCACACGCTGCAAGAGTAACGTGTAGGCATGGCATGTGCCTTTCTGACAGGTAGCGATCGCTGCCTTTATTTTCCTTTCGTGTGTTGTTTGAATTGATACTTCGCGTAATTTACACGATGCATTCTACAAGTACTGCGTCATTTGCGTGAGTTTTAGAAACTATTAAATTGTTTTTTGCTTTCTTTCCATTTAGGCTATTTCATAATTTCTAGTATTGTTGCTCATATCATGCACCCTCCCCTCCTCTCGTCCATTTTTTAGCGCCCTAAATGTAATGTTTTCCGAAGTACATTTGTCAAAGATATCTATCACGATGCCTCAAGGCTCGGTTCTCAAAAAGTGCTTGATAACTTTGTGAGCGAACGATATAGAATAATATAGTATGCCAACGCGGTTACAAAAAGTCTACAACACAATAAAGAGTGGTCGCATTCTTTGCTAAAGAAATCCGTGCACTACAACCAAATTGATGTTTATATCTCAGATATCCGTTTTTTTTTTTTTAACACAAAAGCTTTTTGTAAATCAAATTCATTGCTCGTTAGCTGCGTATGTATCTAGTTACAGCAGCGGTTCAGCGACTCTCTTTTCCCTCGATAACACGTCTCACTCAATCAGACAGTAATGCTCTCCTGCACCTGGCTGCGTGTTTAAGCGCTCGATGAAAGACGCAGTGTTTTCCTATGTGCGTCCGTTAGGTTTTCGAGGCAATAATTATCTCTCCCAGATTGTGCCCAGGGCACGCATGGGCGAGTATACTGTGTATTCATATCAGGATAAAAAATTATTCAAGCATTTTTTATTTTTTTTTATTTAAGTCGGGAAATATTGATAGAATAGCCCATTTTAATATCTTTTATTACACTATAGTGCTATAGAACTGAGCTCTGCGATGGGGTTCTGATGTGCGAGAGCGCGCAGCGTTCCGTGGAACAATTGAACGAAAAAAAAAAGTAAATGCATTTTACTCGCTTTACCGCATGTTCGACACCGTCGCTATAATGCCCTTTGAAGTGCGACCGCTTTTGTTAACCTTAATTTTCCCTAAATATACAGCGGACGTGTTTTTGTTGTGGTTCCACGCCTTCGTGCAGGTGTACACCTTATAATTTCATAACGGTCGACGAGAGAGTTGTATCTCCACGCATGAGTTGAATTATTCAACTCTACGAATCAGAAGCGCGGTTTCTGGTGCGGCAATCAAAATGTTTCCTAATATTCTCCCTATAAATTGCATTTCTGCAAGCTTTGCTCTGGTTCTCACGAACGTGGTAACCACGCATTTCTGCCGTGGGCGTTTTAGGGATCTTCCCGCACGCTTTACATCGTCGATATGATGGAGGCTACGAGCATAGAAGTATAAAAAGTCCGAAAAAAAAATGTACACTGTGAGAAACATCGCACCCTTTTCAATATCTATATCTCGCACCCCTCATAAAGGGTGCATTGGGGTTAAAGCACAGTTTTACAAGTTTTATTTTGCAGTCCTAATTTTTTTGCAAAGAGGAGAAGGGTGATATAATAAGGTGCTGTTTGGGTAAATATGGCTGGGAATTAATTCGAGCTACTACTACGTTCAGGAACAACTCCCCAGTTATTCCACAGGTCTTATTCTACGTGAGATCGTGTGCACTTTCTAGTGTGAAATGTATACGTCGTAATTCTGCTTCATTTCCGTCTTAGTCAGGAACGTTTGTTTCGATCGTCCTGGAGCTTTTCATGATATTTATTTGTCATTTACGCAAGGCTTTCTACTCTCTACATGTACCCAGAGATAATCTTCAGCTGGCCACCGAATAGCAGCGGCACGTATTGACACCAGTGCTTACAGCAAATAGACCGGAACCGGGCATTTTTTCCATGCAGTTCTAGTCTATATAAATAGGTGGCTTATCCCAGCATATTTTTTCTGAAATTCCCTCGAGAAGTGCCGGATTGTTAAAGAAACAACCACTTTGAAACTATCCCGGCCAATTTCATATTATGTACAGGACTGGTCGGAGTTTCTCCGACCGTGCGTGCGACGGATCGCAATAACTAAGCATAGCTATGAAATTTGGGGTCATTTTCAGTTCTGTACTGATGCAGTGAAGACATTCAGGTAACAATCACTTTTTCAGTACAATGTTTTTGCCTAAAGCCAAAAGCCGTCTGGACACCGGTTGATAACAAAACTGGGGATAGTTTTTATGTACATAGAATAACGGCGCTGGGTGCATATGCGCAGACAAATGTAAATGTAGCATGACATTGGTTTCTAACATTATTTATGCGTTGGCAAGCTGAAACTACCAGGTATGGCTTGTGCAGGTTGGTGCAGGACGCTTGTGCACTTTCCCACTGAAAAAAAAATAATGTTTCTCGATTTATGTTAGTGAAAGCATAATTGCACTTTGAAGAACCTGGCATGCTCCGCTTACCTCACCACCACTACATTAGAGAGGATCAGTATGACTTCAATTTATTACCAAAATTATGCTTTTAATCACCTGCCTTTCTTTCATTCTGCAGTGAGAGTGTGTCTACATGCTTCAATAGACAACAATATTTCGCTTTGTTTCCCGCCGGATGAAGTTCTAAGCCACCTCGGTGCCCTTTTGCGGCCTGCCGCATGTATTAACAATTACTAGTAAAGGATAATCATTAGTAGCCCGCGACCCTTAATGAATTGATTGAAAGACCTCTCTCAACAAAAAAAAAGCCTAATATTTATGGGGAGGCAACACTTGTACGAAAGCGCTGCAGAACAAATTCGCACTCCTCGCTTCAGACCAATTCCCATTGCTTCCTGCACAAAGCGTGAGAAGTTTTATATCCACGTTCTTGTCAGGCTCTTCTCACCTAGAGTGGCTCTCGTAGCTGGCTCGCAAATTTAATAATAAATTGTTATCATGTGTAATCCTCACGTGTCCCTGTTGGTTTTCGGCCACTCCGTTTTCGTAATCGTGTCTTGGTCTCGGGTTGTCGGCGATGTATTGACGTTCTGGCCCACACCGCCGACATCAGCTCTCCTGGGAACCCTGCGCGTTCGGAGTAGTGTAGAAAGCTATTCACATGGGCCGCCAATGCGTTTTGGGATCCCACCATGAATTCAAGCGGGAAGCGGGTCCCCGCGCTGCAGAGCCGAAGAGATCAAGGGAGAGGGCGCGACAAGACGACCGCTCCTGCTTGATATGTTGGCCGTAAGGTGTCACCTCTGCTGCACGCTAAAAAAATTTCGGCAAGCCGAGCGGTACGTGCTATGACATCGCCACTAGGTCTTCTGTGAGGCGCGAAAAACGTGCTCAGTAGCAGCGAGAAAGTGCCCCCCCCCACCCTCTAGCCTCACTGCCTTGCCCCTATAGCGGCACTTCACACGAAGTGGAAAACAAAAGTAGGGGACACAGTGCTGTTTCTAACTCTCCGCATAGAGGTATCTTGACAGCGCACAGCTGTCATGACATTACTGTCTATTCCAAAAGTACAAAGTAATGTGATTGTGAGGTAGGGTAGGAACGTAATGAATAATATGCGGGCACCAGCTCAAATATATGAAACGCGAAAGGAGCGCCTAACGGTTCATGGGAAGAATGATTTTCGATGGAGGCGAAAAGCAAGGCGCCCATGTGCTGTGCGTTGTCAGTGCACGTTAAAGAACCCCAGGTAGTCGAAATTTCCGGAGTCCTCCACTACGGCGTCTCTCATAGCCTGAGTCACTTTGGGACGTTAAACCCCACAAACCAAACTAAACTCTCTGTTTTCAAGCACGAGTAAACCGTATACGAACTCATCCGTTTGCAAGACGCCAGCGGTGATCTCAAAGCTTCGAAGTTAAGTAAAACGATGAGGCCGCTTCGTCTACTTTCAGGCGACTCATTCCTCGCGCTGAATAAACAATTCTTCTTTATGTCAAGAGCACCGGATCACAAATAATTAATGATACCTTAAGTTATGATAGCAACAGCTGTCGTAAAATAATTCAGCCAGCCACTGAGCTACGATAAAATGTCTAAATGTCATGGGAGAGTGACCCATAAGAAAGTGGGGAAGCTAATCACTGCAGCTGTACTGTCACTCCAGGCAGAGGGAGACTGCGAGTTGTGTATACAACTGCGGATGCGTTAGAACATGCGGCTGGCCAATAGTGTAGCAGACCACCGCCAATGAACGTCCTCTTCACGCCATCGCACCCTTTCTGTCATCGAGGGGCGTTGATGGCTGCTGCTTCTTCTAATATAATACCCTTCGTACTCCCTCCTTCTCCTCCTCATTACTTCGGCCAGAGCTCGATCAGCTGGTAGCCATAGCAAGAGTGGGGCTTATCAAATTACCGATGACGCGTCTAGCCGGGCCCCTTTTAACGCGTTGGCGGATGCCGATTGCATTCATGATCCCTCGTCCCCTCCCGATTCCACTGAACTTCCAACGTACAGCCTCTTCCCCTTCTAGCTATAACATGGTCACTGCTTTAAAAGCGCCATAGCGTCTGAACTGCCTTGGAGGAAAGCAAAGTAGCAGACCATGTGAAGCAGCAAGTTCGGATCCTTCTGTGCTTGCCTCGCATCGTATCGATATGCGCCTGCGTCGGACAAAATGTTGCTTTGAAAGCAGTGATTGTGCTATAGCTAGAAGTGGATGACCCTGTACAACACATACCATTCAAAAGTGCTTATGACATGTCTACCTGGGAAGACGAACAGTGGGGAGGGCGAAGGGTCACATAGGATCTTGTACCTGCCGATGTTGTATGCTGCATTAGTTGAGTATTTTTTAACCTGCACCAGCTACACTAGTGTAACAAATCTCCAATGCTTCTAATGCTGTTTTTCTACACTAATGTAGCTGGTGTAGGTTAAAAAGTTGCTCTATGTTCAGAGGGACCAAAGAAAACGATTCTTTAACCCAGGCGACTCAGAGAGGCTCGGGGGCAATGATTGCGCTTGTCAACAGCTGAAACGAGACGATAGTTGTGTGTGTTTACTTTCACCTTAAATAAGTAAAATTAAAGGAATATTACAACTTGAGTTGGTAGCCCAGCTCTCACTCTAGTGTCATGTGGGGTGTGACGTCACAGCGGCACGTGCGTAAGACGTACGTGGCTACCGCCGCGCTATTCTGAAGGCTCAAAACCTAGAGTAGTATTGCTTTTTCAATAAAAGTCATAACCTCCCATCAGCGGGTGTGCAGTGGTTAGCGAACTCGACTGCTGTGCTCAAGAATTCGGGATCAAATCCTGGCCGCGGCGGCCACTTTTCAATGAAGGCAGAAAGCAAGGCACCCGTATGCTTTGCTATGTCAATACATGCTAAAATACACCCCCCCCCCCCCCCCCCCCGTGGTCTGAATTTATGGATCCCTTCATTACGCCATCTCTCATACCCTGCGTAAACCAAGCCATAATGTCACAACCTTCCATGATGGTTCCTTCCCAGGTTTAATGTGATGCAGGTATAGGGATCCCAGCTTCTCAGGTGATAAGACATACGTAAGACGGAAAACATTCAACGCCTCGCATAGACAGATGTATTTTGGATGATAATTTAATACTGGGCTTGCCAGTTTAGTTCCTGGTCATCTCTAAATATTTGATGACGTGTACTGTAGGAGACACTTCGGTTTAATATTTTGATTTCAGCTGTGCACATTATTACCAAAGACGATTATTGCGCATGGTATAAAAAAGAGAAGTGATGGTCTGTGGACAAACATGCGCACAAAATAAGCGGAGCTTTCACCAAGTACGTTTGGTTATTCTGACATAATCAAGACTACCGACACCAATGAGCCCACAAAGACGCGAGTACGAAATGTGCTCCTAAGTCTGGCATCCAAAAGTTTTACCCATAAAGTACGATAAAAACAAACTTACCCAGAAGACTGACTTCCGGAAGTAAGTATTCAAACTGAGCGGGCTCAAGGCAACGGCGTGCATCGTCCTCAAGTTCGATTAGTGAAGGAAAAAAACTCAGCTTCGGACATTTCTGCACCAAAGAACGTGTCAGTCGGTCGACTCTACACTTGTGCACAGCCAGTGAACACATGCAATCAATTGCCCCATGACTCCACCCGACAGGAGCCGCACGAGAAGTATCCGCCGGAAGCCAGGTCTTTCTATAAGCGTTGTTCCGAGCCCCACGCAGCGGTTATTTGTGTTGTGCGAGCATAAGATTGCGATTTTCTTTATTAGTTCTTTATTCTTCGTTGACTGCGAGCCGACACGTGCATGCCGTGTGCGCGAACGGTGGTGTCTTGTCCCCTTTTCCCCCTTTACAACGACGTTCAGAAAAAATGGCTCTGAGAATAATTTATCTTACGCTGGAGAAAAAAGCGGGACCACCCCTTGCTTGTTTGTCGTGCGAGAGGCAGGTCACCAGAAACTGAACGCTGCACTCGCTCCATTATTCTCTCTTTGCAGAGTTCAACCACTTCCATTCCACATCTATTTCCGACCCACGCTCAACCCTTCTCACCCATTCACCCCACAGAATTGAGTGATGTTCAGGATCAAAGTGGGAAAACAAGCGAGTTGGAAATCGTAACTCTAGTAAATTGGTTTACTCAACAAAGCGATTAGGGTACAGGAAAAAGAACAGGAGAATGTGTCGAGCAGAAATGAAGAAGGGAGGCAGAAGGGGGCGGGAAGGGAAGAGGAATGCAAAAGGGAATAAAATCTGATGTTTACGGAGAAATGTGTGTTAAGGAACAGGTTTCAAACTGTTCTCATGAGACGTTCGGCGGATTTTTAAGCTTATCGATGCGACTCCTGGCCTCAAATGAAAGGGCTCTTGAGGGAGTGTCTTCGGGTTCTGCTTCTTGTTGATTCTCGTGAATTCTGATACCCCGAAATGTGAAGTTACATGTAACCACTTAGCATAGTCATGGACATAAAGGTTTTCTCTCCTCTTACGGTTCCTTGTCCGAGTTCATGCTTCTTGCAGCATGCTTAGTCACTAATCTCCTATTTGCACCTTTATTGTCACACGCACTTTCTTTATCACACATTCGTAAACTACACCATTACATGCAAGACCACTTAACGTAAATATGTAGTCTTAGCCTAACGGTAGCATATATGAGTCGGAAGGAATAGGTCCTAGAGGGTTCGATTACTCTCACTCTGCCAGCTGAATTTTGAGAAGTCTAAGTTGGCCGCTCATGGCAAATCAATCATGTCATGTGATGACATGTTGTACGTTGCACAGCCGTACTACCAATCACTGCCTTTCCATGTAAACAGCGACTTACCACCTACTAGATTCATGCCCGTGATTTTTCGCTCCAAAAGCCGACAAGGCAAACCTCGGATTTCTTCGAAAACGCAGCCTTTAACGCGACATGGTTAAATAATAATCGCACACAACGCTGCATTGTCATTGCAAGTCTATGCCACAAAGTCTCGCTAACACTGCTTTGCGAGCGCTGATATTAGGTGACTTGCAGTGATCACACCGATTTAGATCATGTGGGAAGGCTCTTGACCCCAAGAAAACGTTACAGGGTCTCTTAGATGCCCCTTAGCAGGAGAACGGCAAAAACTTTTCCTTCCTTTCGTATCATTTGCTTCTCATCGATTGCCTCTTTCTCTTTGACATTTACCATTTGCCTCTTATCGTTTCAATACTCATCGCTAAGCATTATTTCTAGTTTTCAGTAAGTTGCAGTCATTAAAGTCGTTGTTTGACATGTTAATTTCGTAGTCACGATGCGTCATGCCTAATCTTGTAATCATTACCACTCATAGCTAAGCATTTTTTCTCATTCTCAATCAATTGCGGTTACTTAAGTCGTCATGTGATATATTCGTCACATAGTAGTCATTGTGAGTCATGCCTAGTCATTGTAGTCATTATCACTCATAGCTAACAATTTTTACTCAATTCCAAACAGTTGCGGTAATAACACGTCATCGTTTGACATATTGGTCGCTTCGTAGTTATGATGAGTCATGCCTAGTCATTGAATTCATCACATCTCATCGTTAAGCACTTTTACTTATTTTCAATCAGTGGCGGTTATTACAAGTTGTGGTTTGACATATTGGTCAAATAAAGTCATTTTAGTTATTATTATTATTCATTATTTTTTATTAGCATTCGTCATTAGCTCTAACTGTGTCTGTTTATAACTTTTTTTTTTCATTACGTTTCACCATCTGTAAATTTTATTCATCTCCCTCGTCACACAGCCTCAACTTACGCACAGATCGGCGCACAGATGGGACGCACAGATCACGCGCATAGCTCCCGCGCCCATAATTTCACTCCATGAACCAAGAAAGGCCTCTGCCTTAAAAGCAGCAAAATATTGAGTAACCTGTGTTCTTTGCCTGAGTATCTCTGGCTGGCAATTTGGCAAATTAAATGCCTAAGAGTGAAATAAAAGCGGGTGTAACAAAATTACATCGACGATACTGCGTCGCCCTCGAAGAAGTTATCCTGCAGCGCTTATCCATTTGTTTCGATTTAAAGTCCATGTTTTCGACTCCACTCCGTGCTTCGGATTCTTTGTCATTTTATGTTTACTGCAATTTATTACCATCAAACAGTAACACTAGTAAATGGAAAGTGTCGGGCTCGCATCACCATCTTGCATGGCGAATTCCGAATAAAGTTGGTCGTATTTTAAGCCGATCGTTAAGGAGCGGTACTGAGCGGACCTGCCCTATCCCGGATCCAAATTCTTTCTGCTCTGAGATAACAGGAGCGAGAGGGCTACAAACAGTTTATTAGACGCTTAATGGTTTTCTAGTTCATGCTTTGATTTTATGGCATTTTGCGGAAACCACGCGAAAATGACCTGTCAGCTAGCATTGCTTCTCGTGTGATTTTATGCCATCAAGTACATTGTTACTTTACTTCATCATCATCAACAACAACTGACTGCAAGGCGAAGACTTCTCCCATATTTCTTCAAGTTACCCGGACTTGTGCTAGCTGCATTCACTTGATCCCTGCAAACTTCCTAACCTTATCCTCCCACTTAATTTTCTGCCACCCCATGCTAAGATTTCTTTCCCTTGGAATCCATTTGGTTACCCTTGGCGCGACCGGCATGCAGGTCATCAGCCGTGAAAAGTTAGAAAAATGTGGAAGCCTCGTGTTGCCTGTAGAGGAAATCGAGATTGGATGATATCCGAATATTATGCTGAAAAGAGTAAACGCTAAGAAAAGAACAGGTTCAAGTTTAAAATGAAGCGTGCACCGGAAGGAGTTTTAAAAGACGCTCTCGCATTTCGACCAGAAGCAATCTATCCGACCGATCCATCTGTGCCGGCGAGCGTCCGACGCGCTCCGGTTATCAGCGTAATCGCTCAAGTCTCATTTCCGCCACATCGCGCTCCTGAATGGTGCTTAATTTTTTAGGTATTTAGAATGAATTGTGAATTAAACAACAAACCACCGCCGCTCTTTCTGAAACGCTCGGCGCGTGGCCGGTATCGCTTCATCGACACCCCAGACGTGGTGTCGGAGGCTGCTTGTCACCAGATACCTAATCTCTTTTTGAAAGATTCAGAAACTTTACAACAGAGTCGCTTACGACCGCGTGCCTTATTCGGTTTTCCCGGCCGGCGAGTGCAGTGAAGCATTGAAAAAAAAAAAGGGCGTAGTTCGCTGAAGTTTTGTAATTCTCCATTTCACTTCTTCACTGTTGTTAAAAATCAGAAGTGCTTCACGTGTTCTGAAGCGGATGTGCGTGATAAGGTCTGACGGACAAAGTGAGGGGTGGGTGAAGGCATTCCGTTCTCCTCTTCTCGCACTTTGACTCTTGTCGCAGTTCAAGCCATTTGAGCCTTTTGCGACATTCCAATACGTCTTCCTTTCTTTTCTCCTCATTGCACTCCTCTCTCTGTCCTTTCTCACATCCCCTCCCTAACCCCGTACTATCAGTTCAGCTGCTTACTAGGGAAGGGTCGGGAGGGGAGTGGGGGCTCACTGTTGTAGCTTCCGGATTACTAGTTTCGCAGTAAAATTTACTTTAAATGCATATCCAAAGAAAATTTATCAAGTCTCCTTCCTTGCTAACAGCGAAGGCAGAGTCCTTTGTAGATAGGTGTATGCGTGTAAAGGGGATATGCTCCAGGGATACTGGCAGTGAGCAGCATCCCTTAATAGTGTAACAGTACGGAAGAAGATGAAGTTTAGAAGACAAGTGAAGGAGAAAGACGTTGAAAAAGGACTCTCGTACCGGACGCGCTGCCGTTGACCAGCTGAGCTCCCTACCCTATCGTCTTGTAGTTCAGCGCTCCGACGTCTTACCCCCTTCGTAACAAATTGGTGGTCAGGTGCTGGGTACGACTACCCTCAAGACGCATCCTCAATCGCTGGAGCTTCGTCGGAGCCGTCGCCTCGCAGGTCTCCCACCCTTTTCAACAAGAATGCAGCAGACTACCGAGCAGCC
>JAJIZL010024794.1:121024-134054 GCA_023969395.1 Amblyomma maculatum
CATTGAAGAGTCGCCATCTCAAAGCCTCCTGTGCGCCATCCGTGAAATTGTTCGAGATGAGATGCCACGACGTGAGCAGCTTGTCCGGCCCAATGGCTTCGGAGGGGACGTATATGCTCGTCCAACTTGTGGGGGTGCGTGCCCGCCGATGTCCGCGAATGTCACCGACTTTGTCTGCCGCGAAGACCTATACACTCCGCGATCAAGGCCTGAAGAGAATTTCCAACAATTCTCTTGCCATCAGCGTACAGATCCTCGCTCTTACTCCAGTCGCACATCGCGCCGACCGCCGGACAACTACATCGTTCCGGAACCACCATCCGGATATTCGTCGCGGCCTACCATGGAGGAACCAGCTGACACGCCACTTTTTCAGCGACCTCTTCCGGTGTGCTACCGGTGTGGTGCCGCGGGTCACATTTCCCGCTACTGTAATCGGCGCCCATCGTTTCAGAATCGCCCGACGGCACCGAACCGACGCATCGTCCAGCCCTACATCGACAACTATCGGCCAGAGCATCCTTCCCGGAGGGGCCGTTTTCAACACGAAGGGCACCGCAGCCATTCGCCAGCGTCTGACCGTAGTGTGACACCACCTCCGTCATTTCGTGTGCGCCGCTCCCTGTCTCCACGGCGCCGATCTCCACCACCAACGCAGGAAAACTAGCCAGCGCGGCCAATGGAGGTGAGGTCGCTGGACAATGTGCGCTGCTACCTATTATTCCTCCGTCTGTGTTCATGTTAAAGAACAAGGTCAATGTGATTGTTGATGGTTTGCCAACGATGGCGTTGGTAGACACTGGTGCTACAGTTTCAGTAATGAGTTTAAATTTTAAGAACCTTTTGAAAAACAAAGTTATGTTTGTTTGGGACAAAACTTCAAATTTTTATGGAGTAAGTGGCGAGTTATTGTATCCGGTTGGGGTATGCAGCGTTAAAGTTTCCTTGGGGGGCACAGTGTTTGCGGCGGAGTTTGCAGTACTGCCCCGATCTACACATGACGTAATCTTGGGAATTGACTTCCTGCGTATGTGCGGCGCTACAGTTGACTGTCGAACGGGAGAGCTAAGTGTTAGTGGTTCTCTTCCTCGTGAACTTTTGGAAGAGACATCAAATTATGAAGACGTTTTGTGTGTGTGTGATGAAGTCGTCATACCGCCACATTCAGCAGTGTGTGTCCAGGTGTCCTGCTCCCGTGCTATTAACGACTCTTTTGAGGCTACTGTGGCGCCTCTTAATTTACAGTGCGTAAAGAAAAATGCGTTAGTGCCGCATTGTTTGGTTCGCGTGAAAGAGGGCCGTGCCGGACTGTGGACTATAAATTGCTCATCGGAACCAGTTGTTTTTCCAGCGGGTTCCAAACTAGCTTCATGTAGCGCAACTCTCCCGAATTGTGTAGCTGTCGTTACTCCTTCCCTAGACAACACCGCTACTAACTCACCTGCTGACGAAAAGCTTCTTCCGATGATCAGCGCATCGTTGAACACCTCACAACGACAGATATTGAAGAACCTCTTGTCCCAGCACCTATCCGTCTTTGATTTCATGCAGTCCAACGGCTCGCAAAGTTTTCCGCTGTCGCGCGCACGCCACAGGATTGACACGGGATCTGCCCATCCGATCCGTCAAAAGCCGTACCGTGTGTCACCATCAGAGCGTAAGATCATCACCGAGCAAGTCCAAGACATGTTGAACAGGGGCGTAATACAGGAATCCTCCAGTCCTTGGGCTGCTCCCGTGATATTGGTGAAGAAAAAAGACGGAACATGGAGGTTCTGCATTGACTATCGTCGCCTCAACTCCATCACTAAAAAGGATGTGTATCCTCTACCACGCATCGACGATGCCATAGATTGCCTTTTTTCCGCGTCTTATTTCTCTTCAGTTGATTTGCGATCGGGTTATTGGCAGATTCCGATGGATCCTGCTGACAAGGAAAAAACTGCATTTGTTACCCCGGGCGGCCTATTTGAATTTAACGTGATGCCCTTCGGCCTATGTAATGCGCCGGCCACATTTGAAAGATTTATGGACACAATACTTCGTGGCCTCAAGTGGGAAATCTGCATGTGCTATTTAGACGATGTTGTTATTTTTGGCCGGACTTTTACTGAACATAACACGCGACTCGCTGTTGTGTTAGATTGCCTACAAAAGGCTGGCCTTGTCCTGAATTCCAAAAAGTGCCGTTTTGGTGAACGTCAAGCGCTGGTACTCGGGCATCTCGTCGACCGCGATGGAGTTCGGCCAGATCCACAGAAGACTGCAGCAGTTGCAGCATTCCAACGACCACAGACTCAAAAGGAGCTCCGCAGTTTTCTGGGCCTGTGTTCCTACTTTCGACGATTCATTCCAAGGTTTGCCGACGTCGCCTACCCTCTGACATCCCTTCTACAAAAGGACGTCCCTTTCGACTGGACCTCAGATTGCGACGCGTCTTTCCGCCAACTAAAGTTTCTGCTAACGTCACATCCCATACTACGGCACTTCAACCCCTCCGCTCCGACTGAAGTCCACACTGATGCAAGTGGGATTGGTGTTGGCGCTGTGCTTGTGCAACGTTCGACAACAGGCGAGCATGTAATTGCGTATGCAAGCCGTTCCCTCAGCAAACCTGAGCGTAACTACACTGTTACGGAGCAGGAGTGTCTCGCTGTAGTTTTCGCTGTTCAGCGGTTTCGGTGCTACCTATATGGACGCCATTTCACGGTTGTGACGGACCATCTTGCTTGTGTTGGCTTGTCAACCTTCGTGATCCATCAGGTCGTCTGGCACGCTGGGCCCTTCGTCTGCAAGAGTACGACTTCACTGTTTCGTACAAGAGTGGCCGCAAACACGCCGATGCAGACTGTCTTTCACGCCTTCCTCTTCCTACGACCGAATGTGACTCTGGTGATTTCGATCATTACATCGCCTCCGTCGTGCCCGAGTTTCCCGACGCCTCGGCTCTGCGGACTGCGCAAGAGACTGACATAAGCCTCGAGCCCCTGCTTGCGGAGGCGCGGGATTCCACTGCTTCCAGCCCATTTTGTCTCCGTGATGGCCTTTTGTACAAAAAGGCTTACTCAAGCACCGGTACGAATTTTCTGCTTGTGGTTCCCGAGAGCTACCGCTCGTGCATCTTACGCGCCATGCACGACGACCCCACTTCCGGTCACCTGGGCTCTGCAAGAACGCTCCATCGTGCCCGCGACCGGTTTTATTGGCCAAAGATGCGCCAGACAACTGAGCGATATGTGGCGAGCTGCACTGAGTGCCAACGACACAAACGCCCTACGTCCACGCCACAGGGCCTGCTGCATCCTGTGACTCCACCACGTGGCGCATTTGAGAAAATCGGAATCGACCTTATGGGTCCCTTCCCGAAGTCATCCGACGGAAATCGTTGGATCGTGGTTTGTGCCGACTACCTCACCCGCTACTGCGAAACGGCAGCTCTTCCTTCAGCCACCGCTCACCACGTGTCCCTGTTCTTGCTCCGTTCTGTGATCCTCCGCCATGGACCTCCGCGAGTGATCATAAGTGACCGAGGTCGCCAGTTTATGGCAGATGTTGTGGAAGAGCTTCTGCGTTTGTGTGCGTCGCATTTTAGGCATTCCACACCATATCACCCTCAAACCAACGGCTTGACGGAGCGCACAAACCGCACACTCACAAACATGCTATCTATGTACATCGCATCTGACCACAAGAATTGGGATACTATACTGCCATTTATAACGTTTGCATTCAACACCGCAACTCATGAGACTACTGGCTACAGCCCGTTCTTCCTGCTATATGCCCGTCCTCCTCGGTATTGTCTAGATACCATTCTTCCTTACTCCGTCCATGATGAACCGTGCATTGCGGAAACTCTTTGTCGAGCCGAAGAAGCTCGCCGTCTCGCCCGTTTGCGAATTCTCGCTTCTCAAGAGCGTTCCAAAGCTCGGTACGACAGCCGGCATAACCATGTGTCTTACGCCCCTGGAGATTTAGTGTGGCTTTGGCGACCTCTCCGAAAGCGTGGTTTAGCGCAGAAAATGTTGGCGCATTACGCTGGCCCTTACGTTGTGCTTGAACGCGTCAGCGAAGTGAACTACAAAATAGCACGTATGACAGCAAGTGGTCGTCGTTCAGTCAGAACTGAAGTTGCCCATGTCGCCCGGATGAAGCCGTGTCACTCTCGTGGAAACGAATAACTACCTCGCCCGGGGGGCTTCGTCTGCAAAGGGGGAAAATGTAACAGTACGGAAGAAGATGAAGTTTAGAAGACAAGTGAAGGAGAAAGACGTTGAAAAAGGACTCTCGTACCGGACGCGCTGCCGTTGACCAGCTGAGCTCCCTGCCCTATCGTCTTGTAGTTCAGCGCTCCGACGTCTTACCCCCTTCGTAACAATAGAAAGAAATATAGTATATAGCTTCACCTTCAACAGGTACTCTCTTATGAGGCAAGCACATCGAGGCTAACGGTGAGGGTTCTGCCTAAACTGAGAATAGCGCAGTGAGCTACGGAAACCGAATTCAGAGATATGACGTTAAGAGATAGGAAGCGGGCAGGGTGGGTCGGAGAAAACATCCCAGTTAGCTCCAACCTAGTCGAAATCAAGAAGAAATGCGCATGGGCAAGACACGTAACGGGAAGGCGGAAAAACCGATAGTCGCAAAGCATTACACCAGATTCCAAGAGAAAGCAAGCGCAGAGGAGGGCAATTACAGTCAGGAGAATGAATGAGATTATTAACATTTTCAGAGATGCGATGTCTTCCAGCTGCGCTGTCCGGGTTTGGCGGAAGACCTCACCACTGATTGCTCAATATTTAGTAGCGTTATGCATTATTTTGGAATAAAAACTACACTTTCTTGCCGTAAAAACTAGATGCGTTTTATAAATTCAAGCCAGACATGTGCTTCCTTTCCTTTGACAATGAATCCCAGCCGTACACCCTACCCTGAACTCGCGGGGGAAGGCTATCCCGTAGCGCGAGCATTCGCACAATGTTCCTGGATGAGGTTAAAACACTACCATGATAAATGACCCGATTTAAATGTCAGTGCCTCCTCAAGCAGCAGTCAGATTGTCGCAACTGTGTTCTCTCTGGGTTCCGCTTCCTCTTCGTAGTCTGAGAAATTCCAATCTGCTAAATGCGCCGCTTTCTCCCCATCTATATGGGGCTTAGCCCGCGGGGACTAATCTGCATGAAGACGAATGAAGTGGAATGGCCGAGAGGCGTGCGCCTCTCAAGTAGGTTTCGTTGAAATATGGTTCGTGCTAAACTAAGAGAGAACATTTACTCGCGCTTTTAACTTCATGGGGACAGCGCGGCGTGCCTTTCATTTTTCATTCCGTATTTTTTGTTCTCGTGCTTGCAGTGTGATAAACCCATTGTTTCAGCAGGAAGATTTTGGAAGTAGAATTAGAAGTAAGAAACCGTTGCTATGCACTTCAAATGCATTCTTGTGATAATGTTTTTTAAACCTTCCGCAAAACTAGCAAGATTATTTCTGCTCGACCTAAATTTTTTCACTTGAATGACAACAATATTAAAAGCATCTTAAATTAATTAAAAGAAAGTGAATCACCGGAGTGAATGCAAAAAGTCGTGACAATGCACTTTCAACAATTGGAGTATACGCATTAAAAGTTAGAAGGTTGCACTTTAACGCTCGCAGTTTTGATGTTTAATGAATTTTTCCTCAACTTTTATATACGTTGTGGTCGTGCACTTCGTATCCGGCATCGGTTTCTATGTCGCAGCATCATAAGAGAACCATTACCCGTCTATGCGATGCCAGTACATGGCATCCTTATTTTTGTCACTCGGCCATGATGGTGAAGCGGTTACGGCGCTTGAGTGCTATGCCCAAGGATGGATGCAAAATGAAGCAAGGCGTTCGTGTGCAGGGAGATATCAGTGCATGTTGAAAAACCCTGTCGAAATTTCCGGAGCCATTCACTACGGCATTTATAATAACTTGAGTTATATTGGGACGTCAAACCCGACCACCCAGACCAAATCATCATACTTTTTTCGATACCGTGGCAGTTATTTACCTGAAATAATTAAAAATTTGGTAGCTTTTTGCTGTGTAGGGAAAATATTATGTGACATCACTTCTGCGAAAGCCCCCTTGTACTATCAATTGTGCTTTGTTTACCTGCCTCAAATAATATATGCCGTCACAGACGGAGAAAATAAGGGGAGCAGCACACTCCCGGCTCCATCATTCGCGGTTATGACCACGCTTGCTAATGTCGAGCGGCTAGCAAGGGGGATGTTATATTCCATATGGTGCCCACCGCGCAATTAGACCGTGGCGTGACAGGTAACTATCAACAGCAATCAATCAGCAGCCGTCCTTAATGGGATTAAGTCCTCACATGCAGCATGCCTTTGGTGCCGCATGATACCACGCCAGAACGCTCTATCGTTTACATTCCTCTAACAGATCTATGACTCAACTTCGGACCAGTAAGTATGTGGACAATGTACTACCTATGCAACTAGTACGATATGTTCAAAAGCTTAGCATTGAGAACGTATTGAGCGTATAGCTTTTGTGTACAGTGATAAGGACGAGTGCCTTCTTCATTGGTGTGGAATAGACAGCTCGAAACGTAACACGCATTGCCGCCATTAATTAGCAGCTACTGGTAGTTTACTGACGCTAAAGGGCGATTTCTTGAAGCAGAAGGAATATCGTTGTGTGCATTTGTGTCTTCTCGTGTGTGGCCGTGTGTCGGATAAGAAGTTTTCAATGATTTAATTAATTAATATATAATAGGTAACTAATCTGTTAGTAAATATAATTAAGTGATTCTAAAATCTAAAACTCAGTTATTCAATCTATGGATATTTATTCGTTTTCCCCATAAAATGCAGAGCACGGCAGAAAAAGCTGTCAAGAGCTTGACTGGCATCAGGGCCCTGAATAACGAAGGTACAAGATTACTGATGGAAACATTAAAATTGCATAACATTGCAATCAAATAATTAATTTGTGATAAGTAGCGGAATGAGGTTACTGTCGCTGAATATAACAGAGTAGAAGGAATATATTGTACTTTTGAACAATAACTGGTTCCCTCCAATCAATTCACGCTGATCGTAGATAATATCGGGGATCATGTACCTGTTTCTAAAAACTTACTTCGCATTAACCACACCTTTGCATTGCCGCACACGAATAAGAAACGTTGACAGGTGAATCCGAGAGAACGATCGCCTTACAGCGGACCGCATATCTATGGCAACATCGATTTCTTTTTCTAATATCAGACTTGCGGAGACTTGCGCGATTTTGAGGTGAGAGTATTGACACATGGAGATATATTCTTCTGGCGTTGATTTTACTAATTCTATTTTGCGACCTTAACTGGGGGCCAGACCTTTTCAAAGCTTTGAAATATATTTTTTGATATCAGGAATTATTGGTTTCAGTAGCAAAAAAGACAAGAAATAAAAATGTTAAGGACCTTCATGTGTTTCATCTTATTGCTTTCTTTATTTTGGCTTTAACCGTAAGGTATGGGCACTGTTGCAAGAAATATATTTTGTAATTTGACATGTACTTTCGTGACGTCACAAAACTAGGCAACCACTCAGTGCATCTGCCGGCTACCTCCTGCGAGGGGAATGCCGACGCCGGACTATCTGAAGAAGAGGGTCCTCAACGCTGTCTCTCCAAGTGCTACGGCCGAAATTTGACATCTCTTTATTCAGTAAAATAAAAATACAAAAATCATTTGTTGTATGAAAAGCATCTCTGTAATCAGCTAGGTAAACATTGAATAAGCATGTTGCTCATGATTGTAGTCATCTCGTGGCTTCGAGCATTCAGCCTTGCAAAGCACCGGGTGCACAGGTAGCCTAGTAATCTTAGTGAATTCTTCACCATTATTTTAAAATACCTTCCGAACTTTACCTTCCAATATTCTGATTTGTGAGAGAGGTCAGAAGGTATTGTGCTGCTCTTGAGTCAGTGATTCATCCTCATCATCGAGGTTGAAGCCATGAGCGTTTTAAATTGGACTGAACGGATGACTAGTCCTCTCCAGCGCTCTCTAAATTTTACTTGGTCACTGAAGTCACTGTCAGAAAGAATGGTAGGCCCCATTGAGAGTAGTTTCTTTCAATGAGTTTTAACAACTGTTCACAAATGGCTGTCATAGTATGGCTGTTGTTCTGTGATTTTAAGGCAAGTATAATAGCACAATAAACATTGCACTTCTGAAACCTTCATTAAATGGTCACCGGCAACAGGAATCAACGGTTGTCAATGAAAAAATAAGGATGGAAGGAAGGTCTCATTGATCAGATGCGGGGAGAAGAATGGGTTCCAGTTTTGTCGCGCAGCATGTTATAGGCAAGAGTTTCGTGAGTGCTGAGGAGAGTGCAAAGGGCTCTAATTGAACGAATGCGATTACACCCGTTTACCCAATATTAAATAGCCGCTTCTTTGACTGGCTAGTCATGAAGTCATGCACATGCACATAATAAACAGAGAGACAAAATGGTTCTCTGGGACAAAAATACTCGTTGGCAAAAGTGTGCTCCGCCCTCAGCACATAAGGGTTGCAGAAGATACATAAACTTTGAAATACGGCTAGTGAACTTGTCTTCAGTTTGCTTTGTTGTTTCAATATCTTTAATAAATGAGTCACGTTTTCTCAATGAATCATTTTGAACTGAAACATGATTTTATTGACTGTTATTGAGTCGTTTGAAGACCTAAATTTTCACGAATCAAAAATAAGTTTTTAGATCATCCCGGCTACTTCAGTGCTGTTAAAAAAATTATTGCTGTTTACTCATGTACTGAGAAAAAGAAACAACGTGGTACATTTACAGAAGAGTAAGATCACTTCGCTATAAGATGCCTAATAAACCTATATTAAAGACTAAGGAACTATCGCCAACTTTCTATCTCTATGTGGAATCTAATTTGCATTCAGTGGCTATTTAACTATATCTTTACCAACCTATGAAGCCCTCACAATTGAACGTTGCAAGCGCTAAAAGGCGTTATTTCACAAGGTTTCAAGCGGGTACATGCGAGCCCACATTGTAACACCCAGGTCGTCTTCAATAACCAATTAAATAATAATTGCTCATATTTTTCACAATCATACTATCAGTCTGCACCCCGTGCCTTTCTACGAGTTCGCGCATTCTTTTTATTCTCTTTTTTAATTATTGCCGCCAAATTCACTAAGAAAATCGAATATCGGAGCAGGTTCTACAGAATATGACTGTTGCTTTTAGTCTTTTAAAGTCGAATAATTGGGAACCCGATCATAAACTGCGACCAAATCAAGTTTCTAGTCTAACGATTCTGTATGGCCTGAAAAAAAAAAAAAAAACGGGGAGGAAAAGGGGAGAGGGGATCGTACGTTTTTGGTTAACATAGAAAAGTATGGCTGGTTTTTTTTTTTCAGCTTTATAAATCGCCGGACTGAGCACATGCTTGAAGGAACATCACGAGAAAAATTATATTTGGTTGTGTTTGCACATTGCCGAGCTGTAATAGAAATGTCAATACTCTCCATAAAAATACTATTTGACAGTAAAAGCAAGAAAACCAACTACAGATAAACAACGACCATCGCACTTTTTCAATATCAAAACGTAGTGCGTCAAGACTTATTTTTTCTTTCCTCGCTAGTTTCTTTCCTTAGACCGCAAAACTATTCCCTTGAAAACTTCGTGACGCCTTTCGTCTTGATCTTTGCAATACGAGATTATATTAACTGGTCAAAAAATAGCAAAATAGCAACAAAACAAAGCAAAACATTCATACCCAAACCAATTGGCTAAAAAGTAACTTCGTTTCCGGCTCTGAAACAAACTTACTCAGAAGGAGCAATGAATTTATGTTCTGCTAAACATAAAATTTACGTGGACTTGTAATCATAGTCAATACATATCAGATCTATCACAATGATGCCAGGTTTCTGATGCGCACTTTAGACACACGGAAATGAAACTTCGCCCAGATTAGTGATACCGACGGCTACCATATCGGCCATTCCTTTCTATTCCATCGTACCCAAGAAAGGTGTTTCTATCTGCGTATATGCAACCTCTAGGTTTCTCTTTGTTCCACTTGCGTTCTCCCTCGGTCAAGTGCATATTCAGGGGGCCCTATCAAAAGCAACAAAGAGCGCAGCTGTAAAGAGAGCAGCATGGCAGAACGGAAGTGTGAAATATACGACAGGTTTAATCTTCCCTCTCGAGTTGAGGCGACACTAAAGGGTTGGGTCAGCGCCGCTTGCATCGAGAAGGCCAGCCAGCCACCACGGTCCTCTGGCTCAAGCAAGTCGTAAAAGTTCGCAGGTTCCCCACTCCCGACCCCTCTTCTCGGTGCTAATTTATGGGGCGCGAGTTTTGATTAGGCGGAAATTGGCCGGCTTGCCATATGGCGCTGTCAGCGCCTGAGGGGTGAAAGCGGCTTTTCGGCATGCTCCACCTCACTCCATTGGGCGCGTATTCTTTTTCTGCTATCTGATTCAGTGCTACCCTAGCGCCTAGTATCACGAGCACCATGTCAACTCTTTGAATAGAAAGTGCAGGCCTGTTCAGTAGTGCAAAGGCTGTTTGAACTGGGGAGGGCGTGCTTCCACATATCTCACTTTACTTACGCATATATAGACTAAGGTTCGGTTTATCTGCAGGCTACGCAGTGCGACTTTCCTGTTTGGTAAACAGTCGAATATCACTGCTGAGCGTGAACTATCCAGATATGCTCAATGAAACACGGCCTTGTACTTTAAGCAACATTGATGATTATGCCTGGTTGTTCTAAAGAAGTAATGTAGAGGTCGCAAATTCTTTTCGGCAAAGTCGTGTTAAATCATATTCTTAATAAGGTGGGCACGTTTTTTGCGACTTCTTCACTCCTGCCTGATCATCATACGCTCTAATCAGGCTCAAAGCGACCGACAACTATCCAGACAGTGAACAAAAATGCATCTTTTTAAAACGAAAGTGCAAGGTCTGCATCTGAGGAAAATGATTATTAGTAAGCATCAAAACCCTACATATCTGTACCGTCGTGTGAATAAATAAATTATTCACTCAATCTGCAAGTAAAACTTCGCATTTATTACTGTCTAATATGAAATTTTACATATTTTGTTGGATAGCAGCTTCATGGCGAGAACTAGGGGCCCATTTCATTCTGCTAATATTGTAACAGCAGTGAAAAGCGGGAAATCAGAGTAAATATAAAAACGAAGGCTAAAAAATGCGATTTTAAGGCCAGCATTTACCTAGCGATTATATATTTAAAATTTCACTTACCTCTAATAATGCGATTGGCGAGAAAATAGCATAGGGGATATCAATGTAGAGCTATGCTTGAGGCGATAGCGAAGGTGGAGAAAATGTAGTGTGGTTCATTGGTTGATAAGCAGCTATCAGGCATCAAACCTAGATAAACATGCAATTTATGTTGTTGACATTTAAACTTCCGTATCCCTAATATGTTTACAGTATGCTCAAATTAAAAAATCTCCATGTGGTCGAAATATCTGTAGGCCACTAGTTCGGCGTCCCTCGTAGTTTGATTCGCTTTTGCGGCTTTAAACACCATAAAGGAAAAAAAAAAAAACTCCGAACTGAACTTATGCAACCGTCTAGAACAAGGTTTCTGTATATGCAAAATTTTAAGAGTTTCCAGCGCCGTATAAAGGCTCGTAAGTGCTACAACCTGACCTTGTTTTTCAGCAGAAGTGGTTTATTTGCAGCAGTTCCTACGTTTCTGTTGAGGCATCATATATTTTAAATAATTATTTTCTACGTCTGCTGTCCTACGGATGGCACTGCTGGTGCCTGACTGGGATTCATATCAGCTCGAACGTAAGAAATAGAAGTAAATATTTATCGTTTTCATTATCGGGCTATGATTTAGCTTTTCACGGAAACAGAAATGCATATGCATTGGAAGTTAGAAGGTAGGAAGAACCAGTTCTAACGCCGCGAGACTCTCACCGTGACGGTAGGAAAACAAAAATCTCACTGAAAATATAGTAAGGAGGGAGGGCAAAGAATAAAGAACTGCTTAGAAGCAGCATAAGCTTTGTTCTCCGCGTCTCTCTTTTAATTCATATTCTTTATTTCGTAGCGCCAAAGGAAGAGAAGTTGCGAAAGAACGGCAAGTGGCGGACATAGTATTTTTCGATAAATCTGAGCAAGCAATAGAGGGAGGATGCATGCGGAAATGACACAGAGTTTGAGAGGAAATTCATCACCTGATACTGCAGCAAATTATTGTCAATGCTGCGGCAGGTTGGTCAAGAAAATAAATTTACTCCCGCCTTCTTGCCACATTGCGCATCATGCAGAAAGTACGGCGGAGAAAAAACTGGACGCCCGTTGGGTATCAGCGTACCCTCGAAAAGGGTCTAACGTTGAAAAGTGGACTCACGCCTATTTTACGGTTACCGTCCCACGGCGCACTTGCTGTCAGAAATACTGAAGCACGTAAATAAGGAAACATACATATCTTCTTTCCCTTGCACATTCCCAGAGAAAATACTAATAATTGGCTTCGCAGCGCTATAGGAACAGCGCGGTCGAAAGTAGATTTTACTTCTCCTCTCTTAGCTGTTTGGTTTCTTCATTATTTTAAAGAGCATGAGAAGGTAGGCAAGCTATAGCTTTTTTTGTAAGAAAGATGTATTAAATAGGAGGCGGCGATGGTTACAAGCAACGGCCTAGATCAGGCGTGGAACCTGGAAATCACTCAGGCATGAGGGCAAGGCGGGGGAAGGAGATAGAAAAAGGTTAACCATCTTCACTAGATAACTGGGACGTCTGAGCAAGCAGCCACTCTCGACTGCAATTGCTTTTGTGATATTCAGTGCAGAGTAACACAAAAGACAGATGTTAAACCGGAGACATCAAGCTCTAGGGCTTATAGTGTACGGTAACCTATCTGATGGAGAGAGTTCCTCAACTTTCCCGTTCCCCTTACCTATACCCATCATAAAATAAAACCTTAGGAATAAACACACACACACACACACACACACACACACACACACACA
>JAJIZL010024794.1:134454-161132 GCA_023969395.1 Amblyomma maculatum
ACACACACACACACACACGTAGATAAAGACGAAAAATCAATCAGAAAAATAAGGCCAATGCCCATAATGTACCAGTGAAAACTAAAATGCAATTGGTTCTTTCGGTAGCTAGTCAATATTCTTTCGCGGTACGGTAGCCAGATGTCATCGGCAAAGAAGCTCATACAGCACCGGATGGTCAAAACCATATCAGACAGCTCTTCCAATGAAGCAGGTAAAACCAAGTGACAAAGATGAATGAATGCTTCGAGGGTGCTCAGGTCACGCATGCAAATTTCCACACGCCACTGGCCGGGATAATGGACGTTTGCTCTGTCACGCGAAATTTTAGCGTGTCGAACACCGAGAGCAGTGGAGCGTAGACGTCTTGTGCAGCAGCTCGCGGTGGTGACCCATAGGGCACCTTTCTGCCTGTTAGCATGTACCAGGCTCTGCTGTGCAAAATCTGCTAAAAAAGAGCAAAGAGAAGCAAACAATGAGAAACTTGAACGGAATAGATGTGACTGAACGACATAGAGAGAACTAAAAGGCACCTCTGGTACGGCGAGAAAAGCGGTCAAAGTGAGAAGATCCCCATGAAATGTTTCCCTTAATTGTTATTCTAAACTGGGGCTATATTTGTGGAAGATAGATAAGCATATGCCGACTTCCGGGCAGTCGCTTTAATTAGAAGTACTACGTATACTAACGCAGGAATTCAAGCAACGCTAATGTTTGATGGATTGCTTCCCCTGCCATCTGTTTGTTGTGAAAACATCTGCCGCGTTTAATTTAAATCCATATGCAGCCATTATGAGCGGACACGGATAAGAGAGATTGAAATAATATTGTTACTCTATAATACGAAACAAGCAGTGATAAAAATAATAAGTGGATGGTTGTTTCGTCAGAAAACGTGCCTCTCTAAGCCACAGGCAACAGGCTACTTATACCCCGAGCTTGATTTAGATGCATCAGGTGTCCAAGAACTTCCTTTTCCGCGTGAGTGAATGTTGGAAAAAAAGATATTCCTAGAGAAACAGAAATGAGAGGTTGGGTTTTAGTTAATTGCTATGCTAGGTCCACCCTCGATACTCCCCACTGAAATAAGAGCGAAGACATGCAATAAAATCAAAGATGTGAACGGTTACTTTCAGAGAGGACTTCCTCTCTTAGAAAGGAATTATCAGGTACCTGCGTAACGGGGTTTTTCTGTCTAGGCTGCCCTCATCGTGGTGGATTTTGCCTTCTTTAGACGATGACGTTTCTCTCGCGTTTTTCCACGTATCGTCAGTATCCCGGTAATTGCCGCCACAGTATGCCGGATCTTTGACTTAGCACAGCTGTGCATTTTTCAAGCAGCGCTGGCGCGCATTTGTATAGTGTGGCAGTCGCACACAATGATAAACTAAAATGTGTCTAAGCAAAACGCGAGCTTTTGTTTAACCGTAGCAGCGGTATAAGTGATACGAACCTGTATTCTGCTCGACGTCTGTATCATGTCGAAGCGCTCTGGAGAGGAATTTTATATACCCATTATCACAGTAGTGCTATCGCCGTGCTAATCGATGATGTGCATATAGGGTTCATTTCCGTCGTTGAGAAACTCAAGCTGCTCAGTTCGCAACATCAAAAATCGAAATGATATAGTTTGCGCTCAAACCCTTTAGGCCACATATAGATTAGCAATTCGGGCTCAGTTTGTCGTCTATTACGCGCTTGTTCGCAAATGCAGAAGTCTGTATGTTTATGAAGAACCATTTACTTTATTTTCGTTCAGTTTTCACTGTGCAGACTAAACGGAGGACGACGGGAAGAAAGCCCAGTGGTGCCATCTTTTGAGCAGACTTATCACTTATAAGTACTAGGAGCAATTATTCTGTTGTGCAAACGTGTTTCATCAATAGTGAACTATGATATAAAAAAGTTAACTTTCAAGGCAGTGAATAAAACGTCAGTATGGATAAGCCTGTGCAGCAGAGACCTGGGGTTGGGTGTTAACACAACCAGTTCTCACAACTTCGGGGTAATTCCCCTTGCCCCCGCCATTATCCAGTGGTGCGAGTCCCGAAAAACAAACAACTACTGCCAGAGGTCGGAAATTTCGAATTGAGATGATCAACAGATTTGAACCGGACTCGCAATGAAAATTTAATATTTCGTGCATTATTTTGTCTACTGGGCTCTGGTCGACAGGTTTTGGATGTCAGAACTACTTGCGAAAAATATTATTTCCAATGTTTATTGCGCGGCGGCGGATTATGCATTGAGTTTGACAGTGTTGATTAGGTTTTGTATGATTAGGAAAGAATCCTAGTTGTAATTCTGACACGTCTCGTCGTACACGAGCCAAACAACCAGTTAAAAAAAAAGACAAAATGTTAAAAGGATTCGTGCTGGAACAGGGTCGTAATGTGTCAACTAACATTGTAACAACGCTATTGATTCTCTGACCACTATTCTTATGCACAATGCCATTAGAGAATAAGGCACGTGATAACATGACATCCGGCCCTACGTTTTATCCACTGCACAGGCTTAGCGAGGCAGAAAACCTGGGAATCGGTACGAAAGTGATTGGTGCAATTTTCAGAAACTAAATAGTAACAAAACATTATATACACAAACCGAAATCCGTTGCAACTGAAGTCCCCTCCCCCCCTCGCTTTTAGTTGATTGTGCAAGCATTTGTTTACAAAGGTCGTTCCCTTCTATTTGGTCGTGAACGGCGCTGTTCACTTGAATGCTTTGCGGCGTGCCACAAGTATGTCAAACGTGGGCCGGCCTTTGTCGGTTTAACGGTGCCAACAAAAGAGCCCGTTGTGTCAAATACGTCAACTAAGCGTTCGCATGCTCGGATTTGATGACCTGTCAAAAATTCGTGTTGACACGCACCGTACCGTGGGCTTCGGCGGCTCTCGGTTCGAAGTTCTTGAAAAGCATATATAAATATGCGTGCCCGACGCGTCACGGTAGAAAACACTCGCTGACCGTTTGGACGACTGGACAAACCTCTCGCCAGCGCACTAGTGCGTTGGATCTGAACTGGTGGCGACGAAGTGTGAACATCTGAGCGAAGTGGCGTTGTCGATTATGTACTCAACGCGACGTTAATGGGAAGCACCATTACACACGAGTTGTGTGTAGAGAATGGGCTGCTTTTTTTTCTGGTCGCAATGGGTTTTGCATCTTTATTTATTGTCTGAGTCGGAAAGACACGATGATTCAGCTTCGTAGAAAAGAATGGGCGCTATTTTGCAAACATAAAAAGCAGCTTAAAGGACTATAGGCGCCAAATTTTGGCGGGTTTTTTCTTTTTGTTACTGATGCGTAAGCCATTCTTGTATATCGATCTGCAAGCAGTTTTCACCTACGACCGCTAAATAATTTATAATTGAATTTTGTTTTCTCACCGCTTTTGGTTTCAGCAGCCGAGAAATGGCCGTGACGCCATAATGAAGTCTTGACGCAGCGCATGGAAAACAGCGATATAATAGCTTATCCTTCACTTGTAGTGATTCCTGTTCTTGAGGCAGGCTGTCTTTAGCATTGTTGCGAATTCAATCTGCACAGGAATGATAATATCGCTGCACTTTCACCCTTCATGTGACCAAGACTTGACTTTGGCATCGCAGCCATCAGCCATCAATGTAAATTGTATTCTATACTGTTCTGTACAGAATTACACATTTACAGAGTTTATATCGCTCAATAATGTTACTTCTCTTGACGCTTTACTTGATTTAATATATCTGTAGTGCTTGTGTTTGTGTAACGTTACGCAGCAGCATATAAGTTATGCTGAACTGTATACCGTCACACCAAGTGGTTTCTAAGAATTGATGAAAAGAAATAGCCGGAGTAGCTATGCGGCAACCACTTCTCCATTATTGTTCATGTAAATACGAAAAAAAATGCACCAGGAATTGTCGGCTGTCGTGCACCACCACTGTGAGCCAAATGATCGAACAATGCAGTGCCACAGATGAAACATCAGCGTGCTTCCACGTGCAGAGGTGAGGTTGCCTCGTAACTTACAGCGTTTCATTTCTCTAGTGACAAGTCCGTTTCCCAAGCTGACTCACGTCCCAAACACATATAAACCATAATATATAGGTGATGGAAGCAGTTCGCGAGAAAAAATTATTCAGGTTTGTTATTGTCGCTATGCACTAGAGTAGGAAGAAGCGGACAAATGAAGGTCATGCTAGCACGTCTCCGTGTTATTAAATTATGCTCGACCATGTAGAATAGCAACAACATTGCGCACGTCTGCCGCTCGAGTGAAAGTGTTGCCTCCTGATGCGTCCGACCCGCACACCTAAATTAACGGGCTGGCCACGTGTTCCGCACGCGCTCGGAGTGCAGCAAGAGCGCCAGCGTCCAAGCTGCGACCCAGAAGCCTATTCCATCATATATTGAATGAGAACGCGAGCACCCCTCAAAGGTCCCCTTAACCGCCCACTGTTTCCCTCTTCTGGAGCGGCGGCGACAAAACACGCCAAATGTGTTGGCGTTGCGCAAGTTGAAAACGTGTTGCGTTTCGTCCGTGAGGCCGTTCGGCGCAGATCGGGAAACAGAAAGCGCGAGAGTTGGAGGTCGAGTCTGTGTTGCATTGTGCTGTCACCTGCAAAGATTGGGCGCCCGTCTCGGCTGCGGGAGGTGGTCAGTTCGAAACCCGCCGCCGGACACCCACCGGTAAAATTGGGTACAAGCGTCCCCCGGCCCGGCGCCCGGCTCCTTTAGGGGTGTGCGTTTGGAAGAAGCTCTGCTAACCCTGCTGTGCCCCTTCGGGGGCTTTGTTTCGAACAACCATGGCCTGCAAAGGCCGTGCCGAATAAAAAAAGGGCCACATAATGGGCTGTTGCCGCGCAAGGCGGACTTATTGTTGTCCGATGGCGGAACGAATCACTGCCACATCGGCGCAACTATTTGGGCCGTGACCCCTTTTCCCAAGCATTTCACCCCAGAAGAGCCGAGCACCAGGCCGGGGGACAGCTTGTACCCATTTTATAACCGGTGGGTACCCGGCGGCACCAGGGATCGAACCCGGTACCTCCCGAATGCGAGGCGGATGCTCTACCACAAGGCCACCGCTTCGGTTTCCTTGTTTCCTGACAGGGACAGGAACCTTAACAAAGTGGTCACTTTAAACAATTATAGGATTGCGCCTTGCCTGGTTAATATCAGACGCCCTCCCCTCCCAAACCGCCCCTAAAAAACGAATCAGCGTACTCATCTCTGCGGGCTCATTGCACATGTTTGTTTACTCCATATTAATGTTCAGTTGTCTTCACCAAACCTGCCACAGACCTGTCTTTCACTCTTTTCCCGTTATTTGAAAGCCATTATATAATTATTGCGAGCAATTTCTTGTTACAATGCATGACAGTCTCGTTTTGCGTTTCGTGGATACATTATAACATATCATGTAGCAGAGTGAGAATATAACCATGCACCATTAAGCTTAGAAATCAGAAATTAGAGGCCTTATAAACTTCTCACATAGCAGTGCATTATAAAATCAACAGCCGCTGCACCGTGAAATCCTGAGAAAGCCAAAGTTATATCTTCCTTGTAGGGTTTTTTCTTACAACGGTAGTAACCTTAGCTGGAGTTCTACAGTAAATGAGTCAGTCGCCTTTTGTAAAAGAGGCTTGACATACTCCTGTATTTTTAACTCATTTGTTAAAGAAAACCTTGTACAGGGCTCTTCTCGAATGTCTAGACTCGTTCAAGGTCCGTACAAGCCAACAAAATTGCAGGCATCAATTAGCATACGTAGAACAAATACAAATACAAATAATTTTATTTAACATCAACTGAGTATGCATTACCGTGACGCGTAATAAAGTCGGATATATATGTCATATTTTGTTTTTTCCCGGATGCTCAATATTTTTCACGCTACTAGATTCTTGTCTGCAGTGCTTGTGTTATCCCGTCAGATCACGTCACATCCCATCGCATCGTGTTACATCAAATCGCAGCAGGTCGCATCGAATCACGTGATGCAAGGTGACATCGTGTTAAGCCACTTCAAATTGCATTGCATACATTACATATTAATGAAATCGATAGCGGGTAGCGTAATTTGAGGAGTAAATATGCACCACGACACTGTGCAGTATTCGGGCGACGGCCAAATGATACGAGACAGCCGGCCACGGAGTTGCTTGGCTTACACGGCTCGGGAGTTGAGTGGGAGCTCTTTCTGTGCACTATAAATTTCTTATTCCCGAGAACATCCCGGGGAAAGTTGAATAGTTTGAATGAGATATTGTGAGCTCTGCTTTGGAGACATCGTCGATGCGGTTTCCGGAACCGCGGGACGCGGTAAGCGAATGAATGTGCTAAATTCAAGACGAGTGCACAGCTTTAATTACAGGAAATTTCCCAGATTCCAGGAAGCGCCCGTGCGAATGTCGGTCCTTCGTATTTGTCGAAAAGTATAGAAAACATGTTTTTTTTTTCGGCTATATGCCTTCCACTTCCATTAATGCCCATTAGTGTTTCTCATGGTTGGACACATCTGCGATCAACGTTCGCACCGCTTGACCGCGCCTAGTCATTGCAGAAGCATCCACCGCGAACGGAGAACTTGTATAGCACCACTCACAGGTGCGTCTGCAATTTGCTCCTATGTTTCACCGCAAATTTCTCGGTGTCCATTGTTCCGATCCTTTTTGCTGCCGGCGATGGAAATGGGCGACGATGTCAGTTCGAAGCCAACACTTTGCAGCCCACCACAATTAGTATTGAAAGCCATCGTGGATCAATTTGCGCTGGAGGAAAGAGAACACTTCCCGGGTGCACCTGTTTGTGGTTGCGTAGGATACGGACTGACCGGAAGAGAAGGCGATGCTTTTTTGTTTTTAATAACCTGTTCTATCCACTCAGTGTAGTTTTTATTTATTTACGGTTCCATAGGTGTCAGAGAAAAGGGATAGCGTCGCGGCCGATGAAATGAAGGTCGATCTGATCTCCCTTTCCTATTCTCTGCTTCATCGATGACTCAGATGTAGCAATTTCGCTGGTATACACTTAACGTTTCCCAAGCTTAACATCTCTCCTGATTTTGCCTGCACATGCACATTTTAAGGCGATAGCCTTTAATGGCTCATGCTCGCGGATTGTGTCTATCCGTCCTTCTGTCCGTAACGCTTTCGTTACGTGGGAGGCGGTATCTGGCAGCTGACATAGCGGAGCACAAACTGGACATAGGGCTTTCTGACACTGCGTTCAGCAATAGCTAACTCGGGCCTCTCCTTTCATATGGGAGGGTGATATCAGGATCAGCCGGCCAAGACCCCTGCATTCACATTATTCCTAGACCACGCAGGCACGTTCATATGGTTCGGTTAAAAGGGGCTTTATATTTTGGCTGGTACATAGCTTACGCTATCGCGTCATCGCGAAGGTGTGTGAGTGAAAATACAAAATGGTGCCGTACTGGAGCGCTTCGAACCACAGCGTGACGGAGGCTTTGGTCTCATCGCAGTTTAGGGATTCAAAGTTCCCCCTAGAAGTTTTTTTTTCACCCTGGATGTTGGAAAGGGCGCTGAACATTGAGCATAATGCCTTTTTATGACAGCTTCATATCAAATATGGATGGACAAAAATGGTTTCATGCAAGAAATTGTCTTTTCTTTATAATAATGTATGTTTATGCCATGGTGCTTGCGTGTAATTCATGAAAGGAACTCCTGAAACTGCTTTGAAACCATAATATTTTTTTCATTCGCTTTAACATACTGCTGGCATGTGTTCGGTCCGTAGCAGGATAAGGCTACACAAATGTAAACTAATTGAAAAAAAAAAAAGAAATTCCCCAAGAGCTAGCCAAGAGAGAAAATGTAATGGTAAACTTTCAGGTAAGCAAGAACGAATCACTAAAAACAAAATAAACAGCTCAGCCGACGATTACTATGCTCAGTAAGGGGAAATTTGAGCGCAGCTATTTACATGTTCTGATTTTGCGTCCTATTGAGGCAAAAAAAATTAAGACATGTAGGTATCAGCACTTTTAGAGCGCACTTTGTTTTCCGCTTATATTTATTTATTTATTTATTTAGGAATACTGTCAATCCCGGGCGAGATCGTTACAGGCAGGGCACAAAATGCATACATAAAGTCAGACAATATTTGGAACATGTTAAACGACAGGGACAATAATTTAAAAGGAAATGAAGATTGTAGTCAGAAATAAACGAAGCAAGACAATGATCAGTGTACAGTAAAAACTACAGTGAACTGTTGATACATGTAAAAAAGAAAAAGAAAAAGGTATATGAATGAACACAGAATGGAAATAACAAAGCAATAAGGGATTAGTACAATTTGCAAGTTATGAATGTATGCTGCCAAGGAAACTGTTCAGATGAACATGAATTTGTGTGTAAATGAACCTCCTCTAGCTTTACAAATTCATCCACTGTTGAACTTTGTGTTATTGATGGTTTCAAGGTGTTCCACTCTCTAATTGCAAGGGGGGAAAATGAGTTTTTGAAACTGTCACAAAGGCAAGAAAATTTATTTATAGTCAAAGAATGCTTATAGCGTGTGAGTCTTGTACCTTCGATGACGATGTACTTTGATGTATCTATATTAAAGTGGTTAAGCACGAGTTGATACAGAAATTTTAGGCGTGCTAGTACTGCGCGTTCTTCTAAACTCAGCATATTCGTTCTTAAAGTAGCACCACCCTCGCATTCCTTAATTGTGACGAAAGAAGAGTAGTGGCTGGAGAAACTGGAGGACATCTGAACATGCAACCGAGAATTTCGCAGACTTTGTCATATTTCGTTATGTCAGCACTGCGGGGGTCAATAGAACCCAACGCAAAGTAATAGAACTGCACACCTATTCTAGCCCTACGTCACACAGCCCAAAAAACGTAAATAAAGTTCCCCCGCCAACTTTTAGACGTGATTGTATTAACAGGAGTGAAGTTTGTGACAAAAACGTTTGAGTTTCGTACCTTTGCAAGACGGAAGTATATTGTATTCTGAATAAGGACACAATGCGCACCGTATACCGCTCGCTCTAAACGACCTCCCGATCTCCCCGCTGTTTGCGGATACATGCGATCGGTCGCGATCTTACTCAGCCGCCTTTTCCTGGCTAACTTCCCGCATCTCCCCCGGATCATTTCCACCCCGCGCAACGTCCATTTTTCATTGGGAGCTGCCATGCCATTCGTGACCTCGGGGAGCTGAATGCCGGTCGTTCGCGTCATACGGCCGTTGGCATGATCATGTCCTTTACAGGCGTGGTGCAAAATGGGTAAACACGAGCGCTTGTTTTTACGGATCGGCAAATCGTCGCCTTTCGGCTGTCAGCACTGGGAATGTGAGACAGTCGCACTTTCACCGAAGATTGCGTTTTGCCGATGGATGCTCGAGCCCTGCGCCTTAATGTAAGAATTGGACTTACTCTTTACCTTCGTTTTGACTTGGTTGTCATCTATTTGCTTTTTCGTGCATCTGAGGTACAGATCAGAGCAAAAGCGTTGTATACCACGTACGGCTACATGCCTGCTCCGGCGGCACCTAATGGCATTTTCACTCAGTACGAACATCCGCACTAAAACGAACAAACTGACTACAGGCACTTCGCAGCCTTTCTCCATAGCAGACGCTTCCGGAAAGTGTCGCAACAACAAAGTTGGGAAGACGCTCACGCGGTGTGCATGCTAAAATTAAGGGCAAACTCTCGTAAGCTGCTATTTTCTAAAGCGGAATAAAGCGGAAGAAATTGAAGATGCCTGGCAAAAATGTGCGTGATGTATGTTTCAGTTGTCTCCAAACCAGCAGGCACGACGTCCCGCTCAATAGAACCTCCTATGGAAAGCGGCACTTCTTAGGCCACTGTTTCTCCAATGGGGAATCCGCAAAACCCATCCCGACAAAAAAAAAGAAAGGTCGCGTGATAGCTCTTCTGGGTAGACAGTTTGCAGGGTTACAATCATGGAGGTTCAGAAAGGGCTTTAGTTCCGGAAAGCGAAATAAATGTGTGGGCGAGAACGGAGAGGCGAGAGAGAAAGATTGAAAGGAGATAGAAAGAAAGATAGAGAATGAATGAATAAATAAAGCCTATATTTGATTTGTCCTGATTCTAGTAGCGATTACCTTAGTAGATACCTTATACATAACAGACAGTAAGCTGATTGGTCTGTAATTTTTAAGGTCCTTAGAGTCCCCTTTCTTGTTAATGAGGATAATGTTTGCATTCTTCCATGGTTCCGGTACCGTCGATGACACCAGGCACTGCGTATACAGGGTGGCCAGTGTTTCTAGCACGATATGTCCCCCGTCCTTCAGCAAATCTGTAGTTATCTGATCCTCTCCAGCTGATTTTCCCCTTTTCATAGTTTCTAGTGCTTTCTTGACCTCGTCCTTCGTCACTGGTAGAACGTCTGACTGTTTTTCCCTACCGCCAATCTCATTACTGTCCTGACTACTTTGGCTACTGTAGAGATCTGTATAGAACTCCTCGGCTACTTTGACTAGCTTGTCCATATTAGTGATGACGTTGCCCGCCTTGTCTCTTATTGCATACATCTGGTTTTTGCCTATGCCCAATTTCTTCTTTACCGCTTTAAGGCTTCCCCCGTTCTTTACAGCATTCTCAATTTTCTCCACGTTATACTTCCTTATATCGGCCACCTTGCGCTTATTGATTAGCTTTGATATCTCGGCCAATTCGATCTGGTCTGTTGGATTGGAATCTTTTATACTCTGGCGTTTCTTAATCAAATCTTTCGTCTCCTTAGACAGCTTACCGGTATCCTCTCTAACTGTCCTACCGCCTACTTCTACCGCGCACTCAGTATGATATCTCTGAAATTATTGTTCCTTGCCTTCAGGGTAATGTCGCCATCCTCAGTTAGAGCTGAATACCTGAGGATGGCGACATTACCCTTGAGGCAAGGCTAATAGAATCAGGACAACCTTAGACTGCAATCAAGCAAAGGATCAAGCAGGGTTTCGGAAACGGTACTCTACTATCGATCATATCCATACCATCAATCAGGTGATAGAAAAATGCTCGGAATATAACCAGCCCTTATACATAGCATTCATTGATTACGAAAAAGCATTTGACTCAGTTGAAACCTCGGCGGTGATGCAGGCATTGCGAAATCAGGGCGTAGACGAGCCGTACGTGAAAGTGCTGGAAGATATATATAGTGGCTGCACAGCAACCATAGTTCTGCATAAAGAAAGTAACAAAATTCCCACAAAGAAATGTGTTAGGCAAGGAGACACAATCTCCCCAGTACTATTCACAGCTTGTTTAGAGGAAGTATTCAGAGACTTGGAATGGGAGCAGTTAGGGATAAGGGTAGATGGAGAATACCTCAGTAATCTGCGATTTGCTGATGACATTGCCTTGCTAAGCAACTCGGGGGATGAACTGAAAATAAGGATTGATGACCTAGACAGGAAAAGTAGAAAGGTAGGCTTGAAAATCAATATGAAGAAGACTAAGGTAATGTTCAACAGCCTCGGGAAGGAACAGCAGTTTACATTAGGTAGCGAAATACTGGAAGTAGTAGGCGAATATGTCTACTTAGGACAGGTAGTAACCGCAGATCCGGACCATGAAAAGGAAATAACAAGAAGAATAAGATTGGGATGGAGCGCATTTGGCAAGCACTCGCAGATTATGACTAGCACCTTACCGCGGTATCGCTAAAGAGGAAAGTAAATAACAGTTGCATCTTACCTGTACTCACTTATGGGGCTGAAACGTGGAGGCTAACCAAGAGAGTTCTACTTAAGTTGAGGACAACCCAGAGGGCTATGGAACGGAAAATGGTAGGGGTTACATTAAGAGATAGAAAGCGCGCAGAGTGGGTCAGAGAAATAACTCAAGTGACCGACGTTCTAGTGTAAATTAAGAAGATGAAATCGACATGGGCAGGACATGTAGTGCGAAGAGAGGATAACCGATGGTCGCTGAGGGTAACAAACTGGATTCCAAGGGAAGGAAAGCGTAGCAGGGGGCGGCAGAAAGATAGGTGGGCGGATGAGATTAAGAAGTTCGCAGGGGTCAAGTGGATGCAGCTAGCACAGAACCGGGTTAAGTGGAGAAATATGGGAGAGGCCTTCGCCCTGCAGTGGGTATAATCAGGCTGCTGCTGCTGCTGCTGCTGCTGCTGCTGCTGCTGCTGCTGCTGCCGCTGCCGCTGCCGCCGCTGCTGCCGCTGCCGCTGCCGCTGCCGCTGCCGCTGCCGCTGCCGCTGCTGCTGATAATGATAATGATAATGATAATGATGATGATAATGATGATAATAATGATGATGATGATGATGATGATGATGATGTTGATGATATTTGATTTGAAGGGATGGCTCTCGGCCACTATTTGGGTATTTAGGGAATTTAGAGGGATGGAAGTGTAGCTTCTCGCTTCTTCACGGTTCCTCAAGCTGCTTCTCATTGCTTGCCATGCTGCCGATCTGCGCGCTGTAAGTCGACCTCTCTTACACTACTCGAAGCCGGCCGCTCTCACTGCCATAGGTTGAAATGGAATGTTGTATTGCGGTGCTTGATGGTATTTGAAGTGCTAGGAATATGCGTAATTTTGCTTCGTCCTCGTGAAAAAGATGCGCATTGCCACATAAGATGTTTTAGGTCTTCTGTACACTGCTCCTGAAAGTCGGTGCATATGTTCTGTTTGAGTGTTTGGTGTCTGCCGAGAACCTACTTGCAAATTATGTGTAGTGTACAGGCTGCGTTTGCCACTACTTTGTTTAGGAATATCTTTTGCGGTCGAGTGAGCTCTTTCGTTTTGTCAGACACCCACGCTG
Source organism: Amblyomma maculatum (assembly GCA_023969395.1). Taxonomy (NCBI): domain Eukaryota; kingdom Metazoa; phylum Arthropoda; class Arachnida; order Ixodida; family Ixodidae; genus Amblyomma; species Amblyomma maculatum. The sequence continues at coordinate 147,251 of JAJIZL010024794.1, forward strand.
TGTTTGGTTTATGTAACCTGAGCCTGCTGACATGCTTTATTCTGGTGCGGACATAGTGAGCAATTTTGTAGCGAAAGCTACACTGCGCTAGGTTTTCAAGCTGTTGGCATGACACCGGGACACGTGACTGTTGCCTAGCAACTGTACCGTGGTATAGACAGAGAGCTGGGATAGTTGTTGGAGGAGGAAAGAAGAAGAAGAAGAAGAATAAAACTGGGTAGTTGGTAGAGGCGAACGACAACAGCGAATTGCTAGGACAGGAGGTTCATTCGAACGTTGCAATAGCGGTATAAGAAATCCAGCTGTCAACAGACAATTCGTGGCAACACTCCCAGCTTTCACTCTATCACTAGGTTCAAGCCATGCTTAAGCCCGCACAATTTTTTATTGGGTCGGGATTTCAGTCTTTTGGGTTAGGAGAGCAGTTAGGGTGCGGGGTGTTGCACCTGTCAGCAAGCCCACTCGCTCGCGCGGTGGCCCCATGCGCGGCTGCGTTTCCTCCGTCCGTGTTAGTATGTCCGGTGTCCATATAATTCGAATTTATTTTCCAGCTCCTGCATTCGCTTCAGCCTCTTTCTGATGTCGTTGGCCGCTGCATCTTCTGGATTTGGTGACTTCAGCTCTGCAATCGCTGCTTCTGAGTCGGTTAAAATTCGATATTCATTGAAATTACCTCTTGTGGGTGCAGCTGTCGTAATGCTGTTTACGACTCCCCTTATGTCAAGCAACACGGCGTGTAAAATTTATCCTCCAGGTAGAGAGATAGTCCACAGCGCTTGCTGATACCAGCATCGAAGAAACTCGAACTGTGGCTGCACTTCTGGACGAGGCTGCAATGCAAAGTCTCTCGGATGCCCAACGAGTGAGCGGCGTTGTATTAGTAGAGGTCGAATCCCTTCTAGCGGCATGCATACCTGCTTCGACGCGTTGCCTCTTCCCCACAACCTCTGCAGAACGCGGTGCGCTGGCATATCAAGTGCGCACTTTTTAGAGGCCAGTTTAGCTTTGACGCTGTCTTAATTCCGCAATCTGCTCCCGGAAATGCGGCAGCAGTCTACACAAGATCACCCCCCCCCCCCCCTTCTTCCCGGTATCAAGGGGTTCATCACGAGCACTGCGCAACGTTGCTGCAACTGAGTGCTATGTGTACTTTATTTCTCCACTTAACGCATTAGTATCACCCGCTGTGCGTCACCAGAAAGGCATTCCCATGAAACGCTGGCACCGACCAGTGATCGCAGCGTCATCATTCGGCGGAGCTATTTTCTCGACTCATTGCATCCTCCAGCTCCGCTGCCGCTTTTATAGTCCCGGGTGTCCCTGTCTCCCAAATCCCTAATGCCGTGTTTGCTCAATAGAACATGGTATGGCTGACAACAAAACCGACGTCACTCTTCTAACAGACATCCACATTGTTTCGTTCCATCTCTTCTGTGACCGATCAGTTGTTGCTCCCTCGAGCATTCACAAAAGGCCCACGAGCGGCCACCCCGATATCACACGCTCAACTGGAGTGCCTCACCGGATGAGTCGTAATGACACTGACAACTGTCGACTCCGGATGTTTGCAGCCATTCTCGTTGCAAACCCTCACCCCCGCCTTTCCTCTGCATTACGAACGAATCAGAAGGGGCGTAAAAGCACTGCCCGCACGATTTGTCGCTGTGGGATACTGTACATCGAAGCCGCACTCTGATCAACTTTATTGCCTGTGGAGAGTGAAAGCGAGAGAGTGAGGGTGTAAACTTGGTGTCCCATATTGCACAGAACGGCTGAAGGGTCTGGAACAATGGGGAGGAAAAAATAAGGGAGAAAGAGGAAATGTCACAGGATGGCGTGTTTTGGCTGTATAGGGGACGACATCAAAAAAGGCAACGCCTGTGCCGTTACGATGTTCTTCAGTGGTCCATGCAAATAAAACGCACAAACTAAATTCTTGCTGAAATAAAGAGTTATCTAGGGACATGCAACGTTCTTCAGTATTATTTAAGTAACGCAATTTAGGTTTTGTATATTCAGCGAATCACAACTCAGGCATTCTACTTCGGTTTTAAAGAAATAATGCGACTCTCGTGAACAAATATTTTCTCTTCAGCAACGGCTTGAAAGGATTTACAACATGCCAAAATGACACTTGATCGTCAAAACTAGTTTTATTGTGCATTAATTATTAATAATGCACACTAGAAAGTATAGCACTATTATTTCTTCTCCTTGTGTTATTCCCTAACACTAACGATGGTCATTTTGCTAGCACTTACGATGGTCCTACCGCGGGTACAAAGTAATAGCGAAGCGCCAGAGCGCATGCGCAGAACGATGTTTCCCGATAGGACATATTACAAAAGACGCTAACGCAAAATCAGTGACATAGCTTCTTCCCTTAACGCCTGATATAGGGTCGCGAAACTTGGCGCCTGCCCTCGATGAGGGGTCTGCCTGTTTCATGGCCTGTTCTTCATTAGCCCTTTACAGTGCCTCACGTTCACGCGTAGTCAATGGTGTATGAAGCTTTTAATATGTCTCAAGATCCAAGAAATGCAGGAATAAAACTCTGAAAGGTTTTAGCTTGTTTCTGAATTTGTACAGCTTTCAGGCATGGCTAATGGAGTCTTCGTTTCTACGGAGATGCCAAAAAATAAAGCCAGATATGTAGGAACTGGTTGGGGCTGCTCATTTAGAAAACAATTTGCAAAGTGGAAATTTCATGCATGACACTGTTTTGATATTTATTGTTTTATTCTGTTAATGCTCCTTAAGCGTGAGGGATGCCGCAGTAAGATGCTAGTTGGCTATGCGGAACTCTGAGGAAAAATAAACCACCAGAAGAAACGTTAAAAAAAAAAAGAATCAAGGAATAGACCTAAGTTTTAAAGGGAAGGACAAGTTCACTCTTGGCAGTGATTTTCATGATGCGTGCCTATAGGCACATTGACGGATTCGAAAAAGAGAACACATGGCGGAGTCTGCACAAGACACACGCAGCACTAAGTATTTACGCTTTAGTGGGAGACTGAGGTCAAATTGAAGTTTCACTGCTCCCATAGGGTGCATGTTTAATCAGGACGAGACACTGTCGCAGAAAACTGAGCATGTTTAGGTGTCGCCATCATAGACCAATTTAAAAACAAGCTTCTTCCGGCGACACAAGGTTTTCGGGTGGGGATTTCAGAGGCTAGCCAGCAGTAACGCCGTTTGCTTTAAAGCAACAATCACGAATCTATTGGTGCAGAAAATAAAAACTGCGTTTTTTCCCCACAAAAACATCTTTTATTTCCGAACACACGTTAACATAAGCTGAGAGAGAGAGTAAACGTTTACTGAGAACGAAGAATGGGCGCGTTTGTGCTCAAAGGCCGACTAATAGAAATGCAGTTCACAATTAATTCCGTGATGCTGGTTTTGCATATCAGGCAGTGCGACGTCACTTCATTGCAATTACAACGTGACTAAATTCACGTGAATTCTTTAGTCATGCAATCGGGGGGCATAATGACCGGATTCGGTTCCACAAGCGTCACAATCAAATGTGGAAACAAGCAAGGACAGCATAAAATTCTCAAAGCTAACAAGAAAACAGTGTTAATTCATTCTAAAGAAAAAAGTGTTCTAGCAATAAGAAACAATAGTGTAAAGGCGTATACAGTAGAGAACACACTCAAAACGTTTGAAATCATTGTCGATGAAAATTAGTAAAGTTTTCGGGCGCCCCCAAAAAATCGAGCCGGAATATAAGGGAGGGCAGCGAAAAGCTCCTCCCTCAACTTAAGGATGAGTCACACGAGAATTCCGAGTTGAGAACAACAATGGAAGCGCCTGACTACCCTTGCAGCAAACAAAAATCTGGTCTCCAGGGGACAATGCGCCTCTGTGTTCACCACATGGTGGGCAGAAAGACAACCTACACAGTCGCGATCAGGCACTGCACTGACCGGGCGAAAGAGGGGAGATCAATATAGGACGCCTTCCAGGAGGACCGCCATTGATGACTGGCTCGCGGATCCTCTCCGGAAATGTGCCACCACTCGTGTCAACCCTCCATCCTCTTTCGGCCCACACGACAACCCGAGGAGCGCTTATTGCCTTTTGGACGACTTCCGTTTCCTGCGGGTCTGCAGATTTTGTTTCCTCACCAACGCCAAAGCTTTGATGCAGAAAACGTGTCACTTGGTGTGTGTGTGTGGGGGGGGGAGGCAACTTAAAATTTGTCTGGTGTTGGCGTTGAAAGGTTGCTTGCGGCCGCCCATTTAACAGCTCTCTTACGAGGGTTTTTGGCATTGCATACTCACAAAACGGCATCGCTGCTTGCTGTATCGCGGCTAAAGATGATCTCTAGAAGTTCAAGCAATACGCGCGATTCATGTTCACGTATATGCAATGATGTAAAGACAACTATGAGCTGTCAAAATAGTTTTTTGTTTTTTATTTTTTGCCACACTGCTGATCAAAACTAATTATATAGGAGGCTCATCTTTGACGATCACAGCACTCAATTCGGCAAAGTGCCATTTCCCCTTAAAATTGAAACAAAAATTTTATTATTTATTTAGAGCCACTTAGATAGATAGATGGATTTATTGAAAGGAAAAGGCAGAGAGGTTGGCCGGAATAATTCAAATCTGGCCTGCTACTCTGCACTGGGGAAGGGGAAGGAGAGAAGAAAGAAGGTCATGATGGGTGATGATGTGGGAGAAGGCATATGAAATACATATACAGACATAGTAGCTAGTTTTGCAAGCGCGAATCAAGTCCGCTGGCGCACAAAAAACGGCAAAGAGCCACTTAATTGCTTCAATAGTCAGTGACATCACATCCATGGTGTTTGCCATGTTGTACAACTCTCCTGCACAGACCACTCCAAAATATCTCTCGTTTTTTTTATATACAAATTGTTTAACGTTAAAAATGCACCCTGCATGTGCATGTTGGGAGGCTGTGTAGTTTCTTGAATCTGACCTGGAAACGAATTCCCGTTATTTTCTTCTATGTTACGATATGCGTATATGTCCACGGAGGAGTCCATGCAAGCCATGAAGCTTGTTCTTCCTTTATGTATAGTTACTCAATTAGGAAGCTTTATTTCCTAAAATGAAATAAGCAAGATGAAAGTCCATGCAGCTGTTATCGCGCCGACTTGGCGTGTGAGAATTACAAGTTAAACTGGCTAGTGCATGCATTTTTTTATGGACTGTCATAATGAAAGTAATATAGTGAAGACACAAAATGTCTACTGGTGCATGTTCTGCCCTGCTACGTTCTCTCCTTTAGTAGACAACTTCGATTAACAGATAGCAAACAATACAAAAGATGCAACCACGCGCGGATAGCGCTTTAATTAGCTCAGAGCATACACAAAAAACTTCCTATCTATTGTTCTATTTGAGCAAACAAAAATTGTGTCCCTGAACATTTATATCGACGGTCTCTCACTAACTACAGATTCACAAACAGCCTTCTTTGTGGTCTTTCATAAATTACTAGCGCGTCCGTAATTACAATAGAATTGTCATTCCAGGTTTATTCCTTACAACATGCTGGGATCACCACCATTGCTGTGAAGACTCCGACTGGGTCGTGTTGCTGCCCTGTGCTCGTGAGCGAAGAAGCAAACACCCGGCGCACACGGTTCTTGTCCATAGAACATATCAAAGCAGGCGGCAGCAAAGCCCGACATCCCAAAAAACAAAGAAGCACTTAACTTAATAAAGCGACCGGGCTATATATCCCTACACGTTGCCTACAAAAACACGCAACAAGGACGCGATAACTTCGCAAAGATCGCAACCCGAATAGACTCCTACTGGAATTCGATCACGCGCGAGAGGGTGAAAAAACGGACTTTTCCACCAATCCATCTCCTTTGGGGGTCGGGCCGGGTAGGAGAGAGAAATAAAGAGCAGAAAAGAAAGTAAAAGTACAAGAAAAACTCCACCGGAAGAACACGCGCACGTCTAAGCCGACGTAGCCGTATGCAGCGAGAGTGCCTTCTTCGTATTGACAGTACATAGCTGCTGTATAGAAGAGAGTGAGGGCACAATAGGCAGTCACTGCACAGAAAGAATGGGCGTCACCGCTGCGCCTAATAGGCGCCTTGCGCGTCCTTCAGCTAACTCTCTCTCAACCTCCTCTCCTGTGACAATATCAGCACCAAAGAAGACAGTGGCATTACGCTAAAGCAACAGGCACGAGAGTAATGCAATGAAGAAGGATTCATGCGGCTACAGCGGCATAAAAAACGCGTAAGGAAATAACGTAGACATGCCCCCGTTGGAACGTTGGGTACATTCTGCACAACGTAGTGGACACCCTCTGGACGCCGCGGCAGCTTAGCGAAGGAAGGAAAGGGTGACAAACGTAGTGCGTACGTGCGCAAAGCCCCATTGGGGATAACAGCCCGAAGCCGACTGCGGACGCATGGGGACCGAGTCCGCACCTCGCTCACCCCTGTGGGAGCGCCCTATTCCGGCCTGCCACGGCACAAGAAGGAGGGGGTGCGTGTGACAAAAGAAAAGAAGCGAATAAGAGAATACACAGCAGTGCTGCCTTATCTAATTCGACGCTCATCCCTGATCCTGTCAGAGGTGTGGGATGGCCAGGAGGGTAGGGACGAAAAAAAAGGGAAGGCAAATCACTGTTTACTAAGCAAGTAAGCTCAGCGGAAGAGCCTAATATACATGCTTTCTGGCTATCCAAGGTTACCTTTCCCTATTCAAAAAAGACCATCGTTATGTATACGTACTAGAACCTCATCCCTGCCAAAAACGTTTGGTGGGGTACTCGGAGCCTTGGAAGGATACTTCAACGAAGGAAACAGACAGAGAGAGAAAGTAGGGAGGTGAGATAGCTGATGACATTGTTAATCTTTTTTGTTTTCACAAGGCGGGACCGAACGTCCAAAGAAAGACAGAAAATGAGAAAAAATAAGAAAAACAGAGGTAGAGAAAGGAATAAAGAAAAAAAGAATTGACTAAGCATGGAAATATACAAGACGGAACGAAGGAAGGACGAGAAAAAAAGGAAATATTGGTATTGTTTGATTTGTGCAGTTTAACATTCCAAAGCGACTTAAGCTATGAGAGACGCCGTGGTGGAGGGCTCCGGGAATTTCCACCTGAACTTTAACGAGCACTGACATCGCACACCAAACGAAAACGTTGCTTTTCGCTTACAAAAGCGTCCGTCGCAGCCGGGATTCAATCCTACATCCTAGGTTTCAGTAGCCGAGTGCTCTAACCACTGATGTCACCACGGCGGAGCGGGCGTGAAGAAAAACTGTAAATTGCAAATTGTGTCACTTAACGCCCGAAAGCGACACAAGGCTATGACGGATGTCATTCAGGGAAGCTCAGGTTAAGTTAGACCACGTTGAAATTCGTGACAGTGCGCTGAATATTTCAACTGCATTGAAGTATGGCTATGGTGGACAGGATTGAAATAGCTATCGAATTTGCGCACGAACTTATAGACAAACTACCAAAGTGATGGAGCTACCATGAAAGGAGGACGAAACGAAAGAAACAGACATCAAAATAAAAAGAACGCAAATGAATGAGTAAGGCTAGACAAGGCGGAAAACAATGAAAAATAACGATGGCAGAAAGTAAAAGGAATGGGGAAAAGAAACAACACGGACAATTGAGAGAAGGAAAAAGAGAGGAAAGAAAGAAAATAACGAAACAGATGAAGAAGAAAAAAGGGTAGCTGAGAAAATATTGATAGAGATAAAAGAAAAAAGACAGATATCTTTATGGCAATAGCGCAGACTGATGGGCGAGTTGGTACGACATTGTAGCAAAGAGCAGCTTACCAGCAGAAGCACAAAGTAAGGAACCAGAGACAGCGCTAGCTAACAGCTGGTCGTTTTTATTGAGAGCGCCTCTGTTTAAGTACAAGCGGCCACTTCTGGTGAACCAGAATTATTATTAAAACATTTTTATGGACTCCCGCTAGTGCAAGCTAAACATCTTTCATTTTTAATCGCAGCCTAGAGTGACGCTGTTTGTTGCCCTAAGTTCAACCTCGTTATGGTGAAGTTGAAGAGGTCTGTAATTTCATCACGGCTATTACGTCCTAATAGCAGTACGTGAACAAGCCTGGAACTGGCGAGCGTTAATGAGTTTCACTGCCATAGTGTACACCGAAGATTACATTAGACGGCGCTTAGTGCGAGGTCAATATTTGCGTTTAAGAGCCATCGATAACCCTAGCGATTACGGTGTATATCAGTTGCCAGCATGCACGTGCACGAGGCTACAGTCGCCCGCGCTACCTCGAGCCGGGACAAAATATATCATCGAATAATCTATTCGGTCTTTGGAAAAATGTCTCATCGCCGAAGAATTTCTCGCCTATGCCCGTTTTATACGATTTACCGTAAAAAGCCACACCTCAGAATCCGGCTACTTTGCACCTTCTCTGATTGTTTCTGTTTTTCGAAACAGGTTTTTGTTCCCCGGTCCAGACCTAATCATTTTTTCTTGCTGTGGTGTGTTGTGCAATGCATTTCCTCCCACTCATTTTTGTAATGCCCTAGGGCCCTAAGGCTATTTGAATAAATAAATACATGACATAATATGTAGCATCTCTTTGGTTTAGTTTTTTTGGAGTTGTTGACGTATGGGAATTTATAAAGGTTGGTCCTGTTTAGAGAGCTAAGATCAGTTCGTCACTGTACTCAATCTGCTTTTCCCCGCCCAGCTCCGGGAAGCATGGCTCCACCAGCTCTTCCCCTGACAAGATAGTTCTGTGGCGAATGCGGGATCGGGAACAAGGCAGTTGCGACGGCCGCCTTAAAGTCGGCGAAAATAGTTCCCGCTTTTTTTTTTTTTTGCTGCTTAGCCCTGTGAAACCAGCGGTGTGTCGACACTATGAAAACACACCAAGTGCACTGCCAAATGGTTTCAGCTCTGAGACTGTGCTGCAAAAATGGAAAGTAAGCTACACATGGGACCCAGGAAGCAAAATGCGCTTGCGGTGGGGCCTGTAAAGCAAGAAGGTGGAGAATGGGATAAACCCTAATCACTTTGGTGGCACTCATTATGTGCTCACCATGCTGTGGGGAGCTAGCGTTAAATAATGTTATGAAATCTCCACCTCCTTTCGCCCTGCCTGAGGCGGCACCTGCCATTCAGTTCCAGACCATGTCCCCTGCCAACTACGACTTGTCAGGGCCATAAGCATGATTTTTTCGATCACAGTGCCGATGATTAGCTTTCTGGAGGACTGGGTCTTGACACGTTCGTGTTAAACTCCCACGCGGCATCAGCTGCAAATATCACCACGATGAGATGAGGCGTGGAAACAATTTTTATTCTAGAAGCATTTCTCGTGCTCCTAAGCGTTTCGTGCTTGTTCCTACTGTTAACGATACAGGTAGCAGGAAACTAAATACGCTTTATTCAGCAACACAGCCTTATTTAGGAACGTGGGTAATGAGCGGTCTGCGCCGGAAACATGCGCAGTTGTTGGCTTCACAAGAATTACATTGCTCTCTGTCACACCTACCTCATATGCCTCGCTACATTCCTCCTTCTTTCCATATACGCCAGCCTTAAAAAGTGGGTGAAACCAGATCTCTCCCCACTTCCCACCGCTTTCTTTTGATCAAGCCTGAAACAGCGCGAAGGATGGATCAACGAGGAAAACACGTACACCATAAGCGTGGTCTACAAAACTCTTGTTGTTTCACCAAGCATGAAGACGTACGCATATAACAGCTTGAAAACAAACCAACGAGAAGGATGTTGTTCACATTAAAATATGGTCTAAATAACTGCTAGATGTATTCAAAGGATCTGAAAAGCAGGATAATTGTATGCTAACGTGTGCAGATAATTTCAAAGTGGATCAGTGCGATTTATGTGGTTGAGAATACCTTAGCATATCGGCTCCGTCTTCGCGAGCATTGTTAAAAAGCAGTGTCATTCCCAACAAAGGCAATTTAATATCTTTTGTTCTTTTCCTGCGGTTAATTGTTCTTACAGCCACTTGACAACTTTTCCAGTGACTTTATTTGAAGCGATAACAGAAAGCAGGTTAAGCGTTTTAACTTCTGCTCGCACGTGCGAGTTCTCGCCTTCGATGGTGTTTGCACTGAATACAGGTACAACACAGGTGAAATTTTATTAATACGATGATATTTAAAACAAAGCGCAAACAGGAGCTAGCTTAACACGTAGTGCTTTCATCAGGCGGCACAATACCCGAAGCTGGAATGCTCACGTCACCGGCGCGACAGCCGTTTGCGTGACTGGCACCAGGCCGTCACTCCTCGCTAGGCACCATCTGTCGGAGAACATCAGCGATGCGGGAACAGATGATGGGCGCGCCTTCCGCTCTTCCGCTTTTCGTGGAGCGCCCATAGGTGGCTTGGTTTGTGGAGCTCACTTGATACACAAGCGAAGAGCACCTGATCATGTCACGCTCAACGCGACACCTTGAGGCGTAAATGATCACCGTGCAACATCTGTCGCGGTCACATCCTTTCCCTGTCTTTCTTCCTTTTCTGCGGGCTGCGGCCACTATTGCGTGAAAAACACTAATGTAGCGTCCAGTTTTGAATTATCTCTACACAGATTGACCAAAACAAGCATAATGCATGCTCGACTGTCACACGCGAGCAATATTTTTTTTTATTCGTTCTGCAACCTAGGAACTGCGATGGCCGAGGTACTGCATTTGTTGAGTCCATAATGAAAACACAGCTCTCTGTGGCATGCCTGTTGAGCCATATTGTATGTATATCTCTGGCGTTTGGCTTGGTAGAGCCAGCACAATTGGCATTGTGGCTCCTAAACTGCTTGCATGTGATAAAGGCCTCGTTTATATAGAGATGGTGTTACAAACATAATTAGCGTATGTCCTAACTAGGCGTAGAAACCGTGCTACCGGTGAAAAAAGCCATCATTCATTTCTGAGTGTTCGAAGAAAGCGTATCGCAATCAACAAACAAAATCATCATCATCATTATTATTGTCGTAATCCTGGTTGTCGTCGTCAGCCGGATTACTCTCACTGCAAGGCGAAGACCTTTCCCATATTCCTCCAATTAGCCCGGTCTTTGCTGCATCCACGTGACCTCAGCGAACGTTCTAACCTAATCCGCCCACCTGAATTTCTGCCTCCCCCGCTCCGCTTTCCTTCCTTGGTATTTAACTTGTTATTCTTTTTTGTCGATCTGTTATCCTCTATTCGCACTACATGCCCTGCCCACGCACATCTCTTTGTCTCGATTTTCCCTAGAATGTGACTGTCTTGAGTATTTCTCTGCCCACTCAGCACACTTCCTCTCTCTTAGCGTTACACCAACCATTCCATAGCTGTTCCATTTCTGTTCCATAGCTATCCATATTGTTCTCAACTTAACTAAAATAGAACCGTTTCTATGACTCCACGTTTCAGCCTCATTGGTGAGCACAAGTAAGTGTAGGCCCTGCGGTGGAGCATCCGACTCGCATTCGGGAGGTACCAGGATCGATCCCCGGTGCCGCCGGGTGCCCACTGGTCTTCAGTGGGTACAAACTGCAACATACAAATAGCATAGCAGCAATATAACAAGTATTGCACATACACATTCATGTTTATCTGTTTATCTGCAAAAGCTTAGGCTTAGCGACAGTTTTAACAGGGAAAAGCTGCCTCCCACTCGATTTAAATAGTGTGTTAAAGCAGCATATCAAAAAATGAGGTTTACTGGCGCACGCAGAAGTAAGCACATACAGTTCCTTCGTCGTCTGTTGTCGGGGGATATATGCTTGAATTTCGGAGTTAGGAATTTCGGGATGTTGGAACTTCACACCAAGCTTCATGGAAGCTGTACATAAGAGTTCGCATCCGCTATTGCGTGTAAACGTGTCTCCCGAGATCACTAGCATTTTTGGTTTAAGCTCGAAAGACACTGTCTTGAAAAAGATTTTATTGAGAACCGCACGCGCACGGCACACACACGCACACACACACAGGAACACCGTTCCTTAGTCATCATTCTAAGCCATGCGGAAACATATCATAATTACCTTCCTATAGAGAACTGCCTCCTTTCGAAACGAATCTCTTCTCGACAGTCTTCTCATGTAATGCCAGAAGTGTGTTGCCACTAACATGACACTCCCAGATGAATGTTAGATTGCTCTGCTTGGAGGGATCAGCGATCAGCCTGTTCTCCAATTAACTCGCGACTATGACAAAGACAAGTGACGGCGATATTTCACTACATCGTGTTGAATGGATATGCTAGAGAAGCGTTGCCACATTTCCAAGAAAAATTACGGCCAGGCACGTACTATTGCATGCAGCTGGGCAGTGTGAATTCTTTACACTAATTCCCGCTTCTCACATCAGAAATGTTTAACAACGGGAATACAAAGGAAAACGATCTGCCACAAACCCAATCATCAGCAAGTACCATTCCCACGATGGGGACGTCATTAGAACAGCCTGACAGGAAAGCCTCGCTCTTTTTGTCCTGTGATACGGTTGAAAGGGGTGGAAGGGTTGCATGTCGAGGGCAGGGTAGGAGAGGTTACGTAGAGAAACTAGCTGTTCGGAACGCCCGCCAGGAGTGGGGCTGACTTCCAAAAGACGGAGAGCGTCCCTTTTCACCCTCCCTTCCGTCGTGCGTCGCCACGCGCACGACAGCACTTCCGGTGTTCGTCGCACGCTCCGAATGGGAGCTGCAGCAGCGGAGGCTATTGCTTGGTGGTTTGATACGGTGGGGTTTGAAGGTGGCCTCGGAAAGGAAAGATCTATTGCACCCGACCAGCGGCAGTTGTGACAATGTACTATGCAGAGAGATAAAACAAGAGAATAGCAAGCAGGAGTCAGCTTTGAAAAATTTGTGCACAACAACGGCAGACAACATACTGATTGTTAGTTACCTATGGAAACACAAGAGTGATGTTCCTGAGAAAGCAAAATACTATAGCCGTTTCGCGCGTTCGTGATACTGTATGCAGCTTAACTTGCAAGGGCTTAAGCGTGCCTAACTAAACCGAACGTTTCATGATTTCAGGCAGCTTGCTTCCATACAAATACCACCAGTTTACAAACTGATTATGAGTAAGTGCCAAAAAGAGTCAATCTGGAGTAAAACAGGAAAAATAATTTAACACTGCTACTGAACAACAATTCAGCCTGTACAATAGTTAGAAGTGCATAACGCAAATGTTTGAGTTTTTCTATAGTGTCCCAAGAAATAATGTTTCCAGTATTCTTAAGGAAGCTCCTTATCTCTCCGATTCTTGAACTCACGCAGCTGGTATAACACGCGTCGCCTGTGCACCATGTTCCTTCCGCCGAACTCCGTTACTTTCCGGCATGCACCACGAAGCTGGCCTCAGTCATTGGCATACAGTGGTCTGCCAAAGTCCTCAAGCTGTCTGTGCTTCTGTCATACCTTAACCAACGCTTGTAGTTGCTGACGCACAACCTCTCGATTCAATGACAACGTCGGTGCTATGAACAGCGTCTCTGCGGATGGCACACGAACTCACGAAAAGGTAAACATAGCTGTCACCGCAAACAGTATTTAGCTGAGGTTACCTCATGATTGGTGAGATTACCTCATGTACAATGAGGAAGCTATATAGCAGACCATGCAGGAACCTCCAACATATACGGAGAGCTCAAGAAGGAGCCTCGTGCGATGGCGGTCAGCGAAGACGAAGAATAACGGCTGATGCTTTGTATTAATCGTTTCCCTGAGACATTGCATTTCTGACGGTGCAGACATCGATACCGACATATTTCACGACGCTAAACAGAAAAGTCGAGCTGAGAAATAGCGCTCTGAAAACGTGAGTGGGGTATTCATTATTAATATAAACAGCGCGAACACGAAAACAAGGGACAAGAAACACGAAAGCCACAGTACATGCGCTGTGGC
>JAJIZL010024794.1:161532-177134 GCA_023969395.1 Amblyomma maculatum
AAACGGCTTAGGCTTAGTTGTGAGTCAGTGCATGTACTGTGGCTTTCGTGTTTCTTGTCCCTTGTTTTCGTGTTCGCGCTGTTTATATTAATAATGAATAAGTACCAACTCGCCCAACAAAGTATCTTGGTGAGTGGGGTAAACATGTTTCCCGTCTACCCCGTCATTGGGACTAGATGCAAAGAGGAAATATATTGCAAGATACGTCTGGCCTACATATGATAGGACGGGTCGAATATGTTAGCAGCAGCATTCAATCTTGAGGAGACTATTTATGCCTCATTTCCTTGCTTGACAGCGCGCTGGACACCTTTCTCCGCTCGCTTTGTGCTTTCGCTTCAGCGCCCTGCGTGTTCATTGCCGGCAACGTGCAGAAGATTCAATGTACAATCATGCACTGCATAGTACGCTGTCACTTGGGACTCTGGCGAACGCTACCGTACCCGCTCCGTCAACCGCATCTTCAGAGCAACTCCAACAAAAGAACGGACAGTCATACTGGTGACCGCGACCGTGACCCGTAGAGCGAGCTGACGCTACGTCCTCCTCTTCATCATCTGCGCTTCCAACGTCGGACGCTATAGCTCTTCTGGTCTCGCTACGTTCAGCCTCTTTTCGTTTACGTAGTAAACAGGATATTCCACCTATATCATTCCTTCTGCAAAATCCCGCTCGCATTTTGAATCGGCGGAGTGCTAAACATTGCGGTAGCTGCCTTGGCAAGCATTCACCCCGTAGAACGCACGACGACGATGAATATGACGACATGCGGCACACGACAGATGAGGCTACGAGTTAAAACAAGCAAGCGATGCTGCTAAACACAAGCCAGGCAATAAAATAATTGTTATTTCATACTTTAGTGGCCTGTATTTGCTACCTAATAGGCGAATGTTCAAATAGGTGAGCCTAGCGGCAGCGTTTTCCGTTCTCATTTCGGACGCAATGGGACCCTCTCTGCTCTTCCCCAGGGAAGTCTTTGCTTCCTCGACTATATACCATGTACATAGGATTGATCAGAAAGCACTGCTGGTGAAGAGCTTGCATTAAAAAGAAATCCAGAAAAATGCGGGTGCCAAACCGTCCGCCCGGGCGACGTGCGCTGTAAAGGGCACGTGGCCGCACCGAAGCACGAGAGGGGAAAGAGTCGGATGTCGCACGCGGCCTCCATGTTACATCACGATCGAGAGGCTCGTACGGAGTGACTCCGCCCCACCGATACAATGAAATACTTCCCCATTTTCCCAAACTCGGTGCCGAGGTCCCCGAGTTCAGCTTCTAATGTACTCAGCGCGACGAGTACAATGCATCAATTTGCGCCGGGAGCTCCGGGTTGCTGCCATCCCTACAGGTTGATTGTTGCAGTCGTAAAAATGCGGACGCGAAGGCAGGGGAAATAGAAACGGAGAAACATATGTGTCACGTCCCTACTGTAGAAGCGAAAACGAAAGCGGGATCTCTGACAATGTAAGGGTGAAAATAACGAGTGAGTTCGCGCTGTGGGATAGTGGTGCCCAACTTAACGTGTCGACTGCGGCTGCAGCCTTCCGCGGGCGTGTAATGTTGAAACAGACATATAAAAATGCGTGGGAAATGTGATGACTGAAAAAGGGCATAATCGAAAACGACTGAGAACGTGCATAGTTTTAGGTTAAAGCAATTTATCCAAGCAAGTTGCAAATAAACCGATGCGAGAATTACCAAAATATACTTTTTTAGAGGACCTATTTCCAGACGTATGTATCAAGTGCATAGGCTGAGATAATGATGCAGTTCGCGATTGGACGCTAATAAGTATACGTGTGAGATATAATACTGGCGCCAACTACGAAATTAGCATTTAAGCGGATCGAAAAGTGCATATACGCAAAAGTTTATCCTCCATGGCAGCCGGCAAACTGAAGAGGTTAAAGCTGTCGCATCATACTCTAAAAGGCGGAGCCTAAGCTTCCCTCAGACGTGTCCACTGTCAGCTGTGTTGAGAAAACACATCGTAAATGGGACTCGAACTAAGCGAGTACGATATCAACAAATTAATTCTTGCCGTCACCAAACAGCACAGTACAAAAATAAACCACCTACCACAATATATTACCTGCCACATTTTAGAGATTTAACCGGATATATTCTGAAATGGGAAAAACGTTCTTCGGGCTCATTATTTAGTAAGGTAGCAGCAAAGATAGAGACTGCTACAGCAGGTAGATTCTACTTGGACATAGGTAATGGTCGGATGATACGTTGAGTGTGTATTTAGGACTTATATTTATTATCCCGATCGGTAATAGCCTTGAAGCTAAACTAATAGACTGCGATCTCTTATATTGAATAAATAATGTCACTGCCTTCTTCTCCCCGGGCTGTTCTTCCCTTTTCTAACTTTTATTTTGATTGTGATTAGATCGGTCTGTCATGAAATGTGCGTAGGAAGGTCTTTGTGTTTTGAAGTTTACTCATTCGATTCTTACCGAAGTTCGATAATTATACGCTGTACACAAATCTGTAAATAACCGTATCTGTGTTTCTGACTCATCCGCGCTAAGTCACTTTCGATGTAAATGTAAAGCTATAATCGCATTGCATGCGGCTTGTTTGCTGGGCCCATTAATTTCTCACTTTCCAGAATCAGTGTTTATTCGTCACGGAAATTAGGCTAGAACGCTTTTGCATGCTTAATTTTTTGCCGATAGTCTGAAAACGTACGTACGAAAGCATGCAAATGAGGCTGGCGGCGCCTTACATGCAAATCAGGTTGGCCGATTCCGGTCGCGGTACTATTACCGGTCACGTGCATCGATCATTAGGATGCCTCGCGCTGGCTTGCACGTGGCGTGCATTACACTGCTGCGAGAAAGAATCGAGTCGCAGTTGTGCGGAAAAATTGTGGACATGTAACGGGCATAACTTATTTATTGTTCGTACAAATCTGGCTCGCATAATTATGTGTTGATTCATCGCGCGTTTGGAGAACCGCATATAGAGTGAATTACAACAACGTAAACCATGCTCTTATTCTGAAGATTTTCGATTAGGACCCATGCAATTGAAAATTATTACAATTAATCAGCTGTTTGGAAGTTACACGAAGGTTTGCGTTAAACGGGTTGAGTGCAGTAGTCATTAGTGTTTTGCAGTGTGATCCATTGTAACTTGTCAAGTTCTTATGAGAAGTCCACTCATTTGAAAAACTTGTTTTGAATACATCATAAACCGGCTGCGAGATATGAACCTATCAGTTTTAATCGCAAATTGATGTTTCTGCCTAAAATATTTATAGGAACACTCTGTGAATCTGTAAAAAGGCTCTTAATGCCCGAGCATTTGAAATAGTACAACACTTATCGCATGTTCTTAGTGCTACGATTGGATAATGTTGTTTCAGGAGACTTTGCGGTGGCCGGTTGATTAGGAACATTCAAGGAATATGTTCAACAAGATATTTCTCGTCGCTATAGTTGCCACATTTAACAATGCAGAAAAAAATGTCCCGTTATGTCAGTTATGCCACTATTTAAACCATAGAAATGTCATACATGCTTTCTTCCGTTCTCAAAATATTCATGCGCTGTGGTGGTGCAGTGGTTAGAACTCTCAACTTCGGTACCCAATGATGCGGGATCCAATGCCAGCCTTTCCGGCCGTTTTCGATGAAGGCGAAAAGCAAGGTACTCTTGTGCTGTGCTATGGCAGTGCACGTTAAAAAACCCCAAAGTTGCCAAAATTTGCGGAGTCCTCCACTACGGCGTCTCTCATAGCCTGAGTCACTTTGGGACGTTAAACTCCACAAAACAAAGAAACAAAGGCCCTGGATAGCTCAGTTGGTAGAGCGACTGCCCCTAATAGGCGGTGGTACCGGATACCATCCCAGGACCAGGATGAATTTTTCCTTAACTATGAAGTTTCTGAGAAAGCTGTATAGCTTTCCTTTGTAGCCATATGGCTGCGCTTAGGTGGATGTCAATGAGGAATTACTCCCTTTTTGGTGCAGCTTGGAGAACTGCCTTTTTATGTTCGGATGGCAGCGCTTGTAATCAAGGATTAAGGAGATCCCGTGAGTGAAGTGAAAAGGTTTCTGTGTTAGGAGAGGGAGTTCCTTGGCCAGAAAAGCGGCGTGCGTCGTTACGCTTGCTTGACAGGGGTGAAGCGCAGGCAAACAAAAGACAGTGAATAGAATCCGACGTGACAGGTGTTAAAAAGGCGATAAAATAGGTCTTGTCTACAAATACGAAGTTAACTGCAATTACAGTCGGCTAGTAACCGACCAAAAATATGGATTGACCCAGCAGTTAACGCGAGTCCTGGTGGGGTGTTGGTATAGACGTTCGTGAATTTATTTCCAGAAATGATGCGCAGTTCAGAGAGGAAAGTGCACTAGCACTTCTAGCCATTGTTAATCCCTCGGCACCTCCGTTTTGACAAGGTTGTATCTGAACCTGTTATTGTTGAACATGAAAAATTGCTAATTTTCTTAAGTCAATGTGTTAGTGAACCTTGAAATATATATATATACCTATAAAGGTATAACACCATGTCTTACGAGGATCAAATAGACTGGACGAGAGTATCGAATGTCATTTTGTGGGCTATAGAATAGTTGGACATACATGACACTTTGGCAACCTTCCCACGTGACCCAATGTAGCGTCTATAACTCGGGGTCAAAGAGTTTGCTGTTCAATACCCGTCTTACACGATCTACCCATGAAGGCAGCTCCTGTCTACCGCGGTCATGGCATGCGATCTCGTGAGGTCACACAGCCAGGCGAATAAACTGGTGCTCCAGCTTTTTTGTACATACTACGTAAGGGCTTTCCTGCACGCATATTCTTACATGGGTAGACTCGACACATAATTCGTTATGTACGATAATCTAATTAGCAGCTCATCGTTTTCGCAGTACAAAGCTCGTAGCAGAGAAAAAGTCATACAATTGTGACACATGAAAAACCCATAAACGTCCAGCCGAGAACCACTACGAATAATGGATGAGTGTTCCACCCTCGGACATCAGTGTAGGGCTTTCTCATTGGCAAACAGGATGTTAATATTCATTCAGTGAAGAGCAAATAGAGGCTGTTTCTCTACGTTGTACCTCTCTCTTAAAGGGCAGCTGCATAATGTTTCGAGAATTTTGCAATATTCCAGGATTCAAATCTTCATAAGCTTTCGGTGATGCTTGCAAAGTGTGCGTGTGCTATCATTAAAACTGATGACGTAATCTGCGATTAAAATTTGACCTTGTCCTTACAGCACTGAAGGACTGCGTAGAAGCTCGGAGATGACGTTGCGGATGGTAATATTTCTTCTTTTCGTTACCTTCACCCACATCCTACGGTGCCTTTTATGATGCCCCCAAACAATGTTTATAGGCCTTTACTTTTGGTAGCCTTATTTTTACTTCTTCAAATCAAGCCGTTCTATGCGGGAAACATACCGTTACCGTCAATGACGCCATCTTTACCATGCGCTGGCATCGCACCGCACACGGACGCCTCTTCTCGCCTTCATCGAAACGCAGCGGCTGCGGTCGGGATCGAACCATTCTTCGGTTTCTGCCGTATTGCTTGTTCAGCAGCATGCAGCATTTTGCGAAGTTATGGTCACACACTTCAAGACAAAAAGGACGCCTTACTGCGACCACATTCCGCAATAGGGCTGCCCGCCTCCAGATTAGGAAGCGGGCGTGACCACTACCGAGCCGATAAAGCCACTGCTTTGCTCCAGCTAATCCCTTCTAATGGCTTCGATGCTTGCGCTTCTTTGCGGACCTAATAGACAGCAGGGACGGCCACTGTCCACCCTGCGGTTTTCCAAAGTGACCCGCCATCAGCCATAGCCGCATCTCCGAAAGTGGCCGCTGCCATTAAAAGGCATGAGCAGGCACGGTCCAGAGAAAGTAGGCTGTACGGTTTTTATGGGATGCGGTCAGATTATGGCGTACGCTGTAAAAACGAGGGAGTGCTTGGAGAGGAAGACAAAGAGGGCTTACTGCTGTAAAGCGCAGAGCTGCTGTGGGTGGTCTGACGTTTCGGTAATCCGTGACAAGTGTCACTGGTGCGGCAAAGGAATGCATGGTTTCCTCCTGACCCGTGCTGGCCGTGAATCACGTCGCGTTGAGGAGGGGATGAAATTGGCTGGAATGGCAAGCCCTCTTGAACTAAACGCAGATCGACGTTACACAGGAAGGACCAAACCTCGCGTAAGCAGCTCAGATTTAATGGTAATCCTGCACGCGACACCTCGAATGCGCAACCCCCTACTTTACACAAAACGAGATTTTTTTTTAAGAGCATCAGGAGTTTTGGTGCGGTTTCCAGGCTGATATCTTCGTGCTGAATTGCCATCATCACACCAATGCATGTCCTGGCACTAAAATATTTCTGCATGTAATGAACCTTTATATGTAAATACTCTCGTCGTGCTGTGTCTCTATTTTTACTAACAAAAATTGCTTGAAATCTCAGGTTCAAAACAAGTTCAGTGGCGTTGCAACTTAGTCTCACGCAGATTTCATTAGGGCACCGCTAGTGCACTACAGGCAATTTCGTGGCACGCCGTCGAGCCTCCTCGTGATTTTAAACACCTTTGAAAACTTTTATTTATAAATGTCCTAATTTGTTTTTACTTTAGGCGAAGATTTTCAAATTCCCGAACCTAAAATTTCAGCTGGCCAAACCATTCCGCACTGCTCAAACAGAACGAGCTCACTGACGACTTTGAAGATTATGGTGAAAACACAGTGTAATCTGCTAGTGCACAATGGGCATGGTTTCTTGTATAAAACATAGTATAACTAACAGTGTAATCAGTGTTGTGCGCGTTTCACTTTAGTAAGGCCGAACGACTTTTACTAATCGATTAAATTTATGCATTACTGAATAAAATTTTGTGTCTTTTTTTTTGCGCCCGTTATATTTATACTCATCGCGACGACAGTGATGCTAACAGGGAAATATCTGGTCCCTTTGCTTCTCGTGAGAGCTGTAGAATTAGATTGTTGACATTCTCCAGGTGGCGTAAGCGCTGTAGTTATTATTTTATTTATTAAATCTAAAATTAACGCGCACTACGAGGCCCAAATTTTCCGTTTATGCTTGCACCTACAGTTCCCACCCTCCCTCCCTCTTTCCCTGCCGGGTGCTAAAGGCACATTTTATTTTATTGGCATCCAATTTAAAAGAAATCTGACCGACCGATGCATCACGTAGCGTCATGCAGGCTGTAAATTCGCTCCCGTGCTGGACCATCCTGTAATCTTGCGCGGCTTGTATTGCTCCGGTATGTTAAGTGTTCGCCTCATGAGTACTGCGAAAGACCATATTAGAACGCACTCGTGACATAAAAAAAAAAAAAAAAAACGTTGTAGGCAGGTTGCGTGGCCGTATAATTTTTGCTTTAAAAGCATGCTTGCTTGTGATGACGTATGTCATGATATCAGAAAAAATGTCCGGAGGACGGCTTGTATACAAGAAGGAGGAAGATGAGGAGGAAAGGCAGGAAGGTTAACCAGTAAAAGCAATCGGTTTGCTACCCTGCACTGGGGGAAGGGGATGAGTGGATATAAAAGTTGTGAGAGAGGGATAGTTGAAGTTAATACAGTCACATAACAGACACGCCACATCACATCACGTTACAGTCATGTCGTAGCAAACGCTTGTATAGAAAATTACAAATAAACAGATAAGTTCTTCTAGTCTATAGGCAACTTTCACGATATTGATGTCAAACTGGTATCGAGGCAGCAGGATGGTTGTGACCAGTGGATTCTTGGCAGCTCCTTTACGAGCCCTTGATCACCGATTTCAGATGTTGTCACAAGTTTCCTTATAAATAGTTATTAGTAAGTATTAAGTAGCTAGCAAGCACAAAATGGGAAATATGACATAATAAGAGCTAGCTTTCAAGAACCAAAGTTAACTCGCTGGCGAAGGGTAAGTTACTAGATCTCAATATCAAGTTAGAGCCGCAGAGTCAGGATTGCTTGCTCCTCCCTTACCAGCCCCTAACGCAATTACTAGGAGCAGATGGCAGGTTGAAGGAAGGCATCGAATCCACAAAAATATGGCAAAGCGTTCATATCGCAAAGCAAAAACATATTAACATGCACATCTGTCACATATCTACGAGACTCCCACAGCTTCTGCACCACAAAGCATTGTCTCATAGTGCTGTTTTCAGCCTGCCATTTGTCTGATGACTACGGGAGCGTAGTACCGCTATGATTCCGCTGAAATGAAGAAGGACAAAAGATGGCAGAAAAAAAAATCAGTTGCATGTCGCTTCCGCTCAAGTGCTTGGGCATTGGAACAATTTTTTTTTTTTTTGGGGGGGGGGGGGGGGGCCGGAAAAAAAAAAAAGGTCCCATAGCCGGTGTTGCCGTTTCTCGCGTGACTTCTCTCCACCACTTGGATCAGGCCTAATGGGCCCGTGCGTGAGGAGCATATTTCATGCCTGCTCACGCTCGCTAGTTCGGAAGTATCGCCCAGCGCTCTAATTGTTCGGAGCAGGAAGAAGGGGGTCCGTGCCATATGGCGCTTGCACCATTGTTTTCAGAGCAAACTACGTCTGCGGTGCAACGCCGTTTCATCGACCTATATGTTACACTTCGTTTTTCAGGACGATAGCAGCTGAAATCAAGTTAGCAAAGGTGCAGCCAAATAATTAAAATGTCAGCCATTTATCGCTCTCTGCACCACGTCTGCTACACTTCTGTGAATTATCGTGTACAGTGGGTGTAAAAGAAAATATTGTGGAACTATTTCCGCTTAATATGTGAAGACAACACGAAAGTCAAGAGCAGTATTTTCTGGATAGTAACATGCTAGTTCTTTCGCATAGCACAGAGATATGAGGTTCGGGATCTTGTTTGCCTTTCTCCTACCAGGTATTCATGAATTTTACATAAGGCACATAGCAGGCTGTAATCTGGGGAACATGAACGAGTGACCCATGCAAGAACAGAAGAGCTGAATTTGATAGTAAACCTTCAAAAACGATACAGAAGCATATTCACACAAAACGTGGTGGTCCTTACGGCTACCAAAGGTGACTTACTGCGCTACCGGAGAAGACATTATATGTAACTGTTTAGTCCGGTGGGCATTATTGGAAGCTCACGGCTTCCGTTAAGCAATGACCCGGCTTTTTTGCACGACGGAGCCTCACAAAACACAAACTACTTTCACGGTGCAAGGTGCTGGGCTTGTTGGCATTGCATACTTAAAGCGTAGCGCTAAGAACAACACAAATACACACAGAAGAATCACAAAAGAAGGATAGGCATAGCGCCTGTGATAGGCATAGCGCCTTTCTTCTGCATTTTTTCACGTTGTTCTTAGCGATGTTCTTTAAGTATATGGAATACTTGCGCAGCACACCCTGTTTTAGTGCATCTTTTCGTTGCTCATGCGCAAGCAATTATTATTCTTCATCAGAGTGAATATTTTTCTCGAATATTCAGGAATTGTGCAGGTTTTAAAATAGAGAGACGAAGTCGAGAATTTTGGTCTGCTCGAACGGCAGCTAAAGCATCTGGCGCAAGAACACCTTTGTTTCTTTGCGTTCTTTGTACTACTTGAATGCTTGTGATCACCTTCATCGTGCTGTCTTCTATATAGCTGCGTGTGCTTACTTATCTTTAGGCGTACAGGGGTAAAAGACACGCTTTATCTAACTTAGCATTGTACGCTTATTTATAGGCAGCTTCATCTACTTTATTTCAAGTTACTGTTTTGGTAAATTATTTACCGCTTTTCTAAAACAAATCTGTGTTTACTTCTTAATGTGATGGTCAATGAAATATTTTCCAGTTCATTGGGTTTTTGTTTCATCATTACATGCGTCACGACACAAGGATATCAGAGAAATGGCGCATTAGCGGCTCGATTAGGTGCTTCCTCTCCGATAAAACTGTCCTGTTGGCCCTCAGCGAAGAATATGTTTGAGTAATCCTCCCGATGAACAGTGCTTAAATACACAGTACACGCTACGACACAATATCGGTTATTGGATTGCCAGAGAAACACGACAGACAGTAATTAGACATCTCGGAATCCTTTGTGAGAGCTCCGGACTTCATTTAACACAGTCTAGCCGCTTCACAACACAAGGAACAAACATGCACTATACTGCCTGTGCAAGTGCCTACTTCCATTCCAAGTTGAGTTCATGTGGAGCCCCAGTCCGCAGTCCACTTGTAAATGTTCCGACAAGTGAACTTGTTCTGTGTTCTTTTCTTTCGACTTTGTGTAGCCAGCTTCACCTTACTTGATCTACGCTAGAATTTCAGGGAGAGAATGGTTATCCTGCAAATGTGCTTTCTCTAGTGCACTGGACTTGAAACATGAAGAAATCGGCACACCACACCTCTCCTACATCAACGCCAAGTCTGGCAGTTCAGAAAAAGGGAGCCTCTCCGCTTTTACTCTCTCGAGTCTGGGAGAATTGAGAGCTTTATAAGACTAATACAAACTCTACACAAGGTGAAAAACAAACTCTCCTCATAGTCACCAAGACTCAAGTCCATCGATTTTGTCCCGAGCGCTCCTCAGTTGTAATGTGTTTGTGCCAATCTGGAGCGTCCAACTCTCCCGCTCTTGCTTTTTGTCCATTCTTATTTTTCCGGTAGTATAGGAAACTGGTCGCAAAGTTAAAGAAACAATAACGAGTACGCTTGATTAGGAGAATAAATTGGGGCTGTATAATTGGCTAGCGTTGCTCCTAGAACGCAGTAAGACGCAGTGACACACAGTATAATAATGAAGTTTATTCTAAATGTTTGTCACCATTCCAGTAGCAGAAAATTAACACCGAAGTCTCCATAGAAACATTGGGCCACCAGGGATAGAAAGTAGACTTTTCCGCTGTTTTGAAACAATACGTTTTGCTCATCAGGATGTCCTTTTTTTCTGCTTCCACGTCATGTAAAGTTGATGACACACCTACTAAAATTCCTTGCTCATGTTTATGGCGACACGGCAAAAATTACTTGACTGCGAAGTGCAGAAGTCCTTTCTCGTTTGGTGCACCTAGTCTTGTAGAAGGCCAAAAAGTGGGGCGGTTGTTCCAAAACACATGAGTGTCCTCTGTGTTTTCAAAGTGCTCGCTGCGCACATACACATAGTTCACTTCACAGACACTCTTTGGAGTTCATTTGAAAGTGACCGCGAAGCCTGATGACCGAAAGTTCACGTAGGAAACTTCCACAGTTCCAGCACTACTGATGCGCAGACTATCAGGAATCCGGTGAACCAGTCCTGAGTCGTGTCGTCTTGTGTCTTTGCCTTGCGCTGAAACGAAGAAATAAATAGCTGTCTTCACCGAACTCAGCAGTTTTGCACATTTATGCCGATATTAAGAAAGAAGAGACACAATATGCAGCATCGTTGGTCGATTTTGTTCGGTTTGCTACATTGTATTTAACGTTCAAAACGACTCAGGCTATGAGGGGGTGCCGTACTGTAGGGCACCGGAAGTTTCAACCACCTGGAGGTCTTTAATGTGCATAGTTAGCATGGAGTGAAAAGGCGCCTTGTTTTACGCCTCCATCGAATAGCAGCTCCTAACCGGGATGAAACTGGCGTCCTTGGGTTCAATTGTCGAGCGCTATAATCACTGTTTCACTGAGGCAAAGTCTTGTTTAGTCGTTTGCTAGAGCGCCAGGAAGGAACTGCAACAGGGCATCTAAGCCAGATCGCCAGTATTCACATCATTACGCGCTCAAATGCATTAAAATGCAAATTTCAAAGTTATTGTACTTCAGACCAAAACATAATGCCGCCACTTCAGGGCAAGAAAACTAAACACTGTGTCGAGTATCATTTTAGTGATTCCGAACAGTCTGGCAGGATGAACTCTTTCGCTATAAGGGTGTGTGCGTTTTGTAGCCCAGAGTGTATGAGATACAGAACATTCGTGGTCATCTTCCTTCTGCCGATATTACAAACACACAATGGCATCAGCGATGCCGTGAAATAAAAATAACTTTGCTGTTAACAGATTTCATTTTTGTGATATTCAGGCGATGACAGTAATTTGCGTAACTGCCAGATTTAATGGTTTTTAAGATTAACTATGTTCGCGCCACTGTAACGTCAAAGAGGCCCACGTAACATCAGCTGACAAACGAAGTAAATGGCGAACTCATCTTAGCAAGCGAGACACCGATGCAGAACTGACGGATCCACGAAGGAAGAAAACGTCTTAAAAATGACCTGATATCATCAGTTACAACTTTTCTAGGTGCATGTTGTGCTTGTGAATACGCAACTTTTTTGTTCTATTTTATCAAACACTGCAAAATAAGAAGCTGGAACTTTCGTCGAGCAGATGTATAACAAAGTAGTGGCTTAGTCTACTTCAGAGAATCAGAGGCCGGGACAATATATAATTAGCCCGGTTTTAGAACGAAGCGCAAAAATGAGTGTTTAAAATTACCTTCAGATATGCTGATAATAACATGATCTATATGTGACCTGAAAATTTGCAAGTTTACCTGGGCTTCTTGACAAGAACTGCACAGACAAAAATTTCTGATCGAAGTAACATTCGACAGCGAGTACCATTTTGACAAGTCAGATATCATTTATTTCTTAGATCGTGTCATTGCCCTTCTTTCGTGACTGGCCGACGCCTTCGACTTGGTTTTGGTGGCAACAGAAATTTGCTTGCCCGATGATAAATAACCATAGGCACCCACGAAATGACGAAACTGTCGCTTCTGGAAATGTTTTTATGCCTAAACCTGTATCTAAGCTTTCATGATTCATAACAGGTGTTTTAGCCTCATTGAATGGCTGTTTCTTTGCCTATCGCCTCGGAGAAGTAAAAGAGAAATAATTGAACCCCACCTAAAAGAGGAAAACGTATTAGCTTTGATTTGTGATAAGATGAGGAGAAAATCTCATGCGTTTTCTTTGGGGACCGCAGTATCGTTGGAGGAGGATATGAGGGACCTGATGAGCCTACAGACTGAGGAATGGAGTAGGACCGATGCAAGGCTATTTTTGTACAGTGTTTTGAATTCATTTTGCTGCCGGCTTCTTTGGGATGGTTTTTGTGGGGTTTAACGTCCCAAAGCGACTCAGACTATTTGGGATGGTTTTAAGGATCCAATTACAGTTCTTTTTTAGTTTCTATTTATTCATTGTACTTTGCTGACTGAAAACAATTCCCAGTTGCGTATGTACTAAATAAACTTCATACATTTCAAGGTACTATCGGGACCCCTGGGTTGAAAGACGTGGGATGTGTAAAAGAATAAAGATACTTACGTGTCTAACAGTGAACTGGTCCGAGAGATACCGCAACCTCTGTCCGGTGAGCTTAACTGAGCCATGACTGAGTGCTGACGACGTTGAACAGTTCTCAGCGCGGGAACAGGACTGCGGTGTGTTAGGGCACAATGCAACGAGGTCAGGAAGAACAGAATTCAGAGCGCGTGAAGGCGAGTCCGTGTCTGGAAAGAAAAAAAAAAAAACGGTAAGTGAGGTAAATTCTCGTAATCCGATCGAGAAATATGTGATTTGCATGACTGACACAATAATTGATGTGTAAATTGCTGAAAAGCAGTAATGCGCTAACTTCATAGAACTGCTATGAAGCGTGAGGCGAGAATAGGCTTGTCCAAAGTTCACCAGCAAAGTAGCGCATCTCTTCAGCTTCTATAGTTTGTTAATGCTTCTATGTTAGATAAAACCTTTTTCGATGCTACTCATAAAAAAAATATTTTTTTTTTTAATTTGAGAACACAGACCCTGAGTGGCATAATAATGTGCTAGGTTATTTGCAATTTTTTTAATCATTATAAGCAAGGTAAAAAGGCATTTCAATCAACATCCATACAATGAAAACACGGAAAGGAACAGCGTAAACGTAGGACTAATGCTATTGCGAGAGGACGAGAGTTCTCAAGAGGAAAAAGCAAAAAAATTTAACGCAAAAAGGAAAATAAAATTATCAATGAATGAGCTAGGGAGAAAATAAAACAGGAATTATATACGCATGAAGTCGTGTTCGCCATTCGTGGGCTTGTACGCACGACATATCCCGCAAGGACGACAAAAACGCGTCAGTGGACTTCACCAAGTTTGTTCCCAATTGATGGTGGTCGCAGATTGTGATCAGTGCGCGCTGCACATGCTCAAATCTTGGCTTGTTTTCTCTACAATTTTGTTCGCGTATAGGCGCGAGTAATTAATATTCGGATGCGCCCCTGTTGATCTAAAACATATTCAACAAGATAGTCCATAGTTTCCTTTAATCCAGGTATCAGCCCCATGCTTGAATGCGTAGTTAAACTTTGCGAAATGAAACTTAGCTTTAAGCCTTCTCATACTAGCCGAATCAGTTATTCAGCCTTTACGCAACAATATTTGTTCTGGAATTAAAAAATTAAAAAAAATCGAGCGCGTGCTCGAACATAACGAAGCTACCAAACTTTTCCACAACGTACTGCGGCAGTCAAATTGCTTAAATGCCCTCGACTTGTGTGAACTGACGTGTTTTTGTCGCTCTTGCAGGTTACGTTGTGTGTGCAGTCCCCCATTTGGCGAACGCGACATTGTGCCCATACAATCAGTAAACTGAAAAAAGCTTTCTAATAGCCGAAAGTGAATTCAATCTGAACATTGCTGTTCAGAAATACTGAGAAAAGCAAGGAAACTGCAAACAACAGCCAGTCCACGCAAGTAAAAAGAGCCTTAAGTCCATTGAATTGAGGGGTAAAAAAACGGCACAGCAATTTTAAGCAAAAGCTGGTCCAAATGATTTAACTACTCATCGCTTAGTTCCTGAAAGTCGTTAAGAACTTCAGTAGTTATTTAAGGAACAATGCTCTATTGAAATGAAGCGATTTTTTGATGAAAGTTATCCAAAAGATGCTACAAGCTATCATCAACAAACGAAAAATTAAAACATCGTAAAAGCTGTGTGCACGCGCCGGAAAATGTTGGACATTAAATAAGGGAAGTTAGCTGAAAAGTGTAGATAGCTTCCGGGAACTCAGACCGGTTTGGGGCGCACGTAGACTGAACTGGTACTGCAAAACCAGTAAAAATCAGCACAAGTTATAGGCTCCAGAATGGATAATAATTTGGCCACATCAGAGTGATTGCAGGTAGTGCGAGCATTTAATAGCTTTACATTATCTTATGTTATTATCAATTGTTTCAGGATCATCAGAGGCACATTGTCAAGTACTTATTCCTCTACACCACTTCGTGAATGAAGAATGACATATCCCCTCCTTCCCGGGCGGCACAAACCATCGGCCCAATGATGACGCTATGTTGGCATTGCACTGGTTGTATGTAGGGCCGGATATTGCCGACAAAATTCCTATATTGAGCCAATGATTTGTGCTGCCTGGGTCTGTGCTGTTGCAACACCATATCCTTTTGCAGACCATCATCCATGAAATGGTATTTCATGCCAGCACCTTATTTCGGGCAATAGAACGGACAAATTGTCTCAACTCACTATAGCTGCGCGCACTGCCGTAAAGAACAGTTGGCGGTGAGGAGAAGAGATCACGCTTTGCATACACTATGGAATGCGATTACTAGTGGGCATTTTTTAACAAAAGGACAAAGCGCTAACGACAC
>JAJIZL010024794.1:177534-202080 GCA_023969395.1 Amblyomma maculatum
AGGACACGGACAAGCGCTTGTCCGTGTCCTCTTTCTTGTGAATGTGTCGTTAGCGCTTTGTCCTTTTGTTAAAAAATGCTGCACCAACTAGCCCAACAAAAAGTCATTCTTGAATACTAGTGGGCACGCCAATGAGCACTTTAATGCGCGGATATCAAACTTCACGTGAGATCTGCAATATATTTCAAGTATATATTGACGAACAAGATTTCGAAGTTCTAAAAACTTGACTTCGATATGGGTTCGTACAAAGCTGCAATTCGCGGACAGGTGGTTAACTTTGGGAGGTACATTCTTAACTACTGCTATAATGTTAACTAACATAATATCATTGAACTGGCTGCTAACGACGTCAGAAATGCTATTGTGAAGTCCGGAAATGCATATACAACTGAAAACCTAAAATTCCTAGGTGGGCTCCGCTAAAATGGCATAACGTCACGGGATAGCTTGACGCCGCAGCGCGAAATTAAATAGGTCTGCGTATTTGGCATGTATACATAGAGGAGAATGAGTTCCACGGGTCTGTTTATTTTATAATGCCATCGCTAATATCTGTGCTGGAAAAATGATGACTTTGGTCTCTGAATTGCCCTCAGCACCCAGCTGATCTTATGGGCTAAAGATAATACCACTTCATTGCAGCATCGGCATATGTCATGGTTGGAAGTACTAACCTTCATTTGGCTCCTGCATGAATGCCTCCTCTTTAATAGAATGCACCAGGATTTCGTTGACAGAACCATCACTCACGCAGCTGCCACAAAGGTCACATGTCCATCCATATCCCATTTTTGCGGCTGACGCCAAAAGTCCTGCCAGACACCATCCACGTCGCACTCCACCAGGTGCCAGCGACACTCGCCCGTTACACGCCAGGAGCGAACTGCTCTCCACGAAAACCACGCGCTCACTGAAGGGAGCGATCCATGGTTCGGCAACCAACCACCCCTCGGAGGCCTGAAAGGGAGGCCGGGAAACCGCGTGTGGCGAGGGCGTCGGTTTCTCCTGCTGTCTATGTTAAGGGAGACTGTCGATGAGTGGAGGGGCCGTCCCACTGGTAGCGTTTGTGAAAACAAGTATTTCACCTTGATACCGTTCCTAATAGTTGGTACCGTGTTGCTTGAACTTCGTAATGCCGTAGAATGTGATTCTATATCGTAAACGCCAGTTTTTTTCGGCATAATGATGCCATGCACCGATATTTTCGGCAAAGGATAACAATTTCCGAATTAAAGTAATGAACCATTTATGTACTTGAAAGATATGTTACATTTAAATTGAAATAAAAAGACACGTGTACTTTGTGGAAATACCGCGCTCAAACGGTGTTCAAATTTAGAGTGAAGCTGAAGGTGAGTCCATGATAAAGTATTTTCAGCGTGTCAAATATGCATTTCATGTTCAATTTTCAGCATTGCTCTCTATTCTTCTCCAACTAAAATGACCTTCTCCAACTCTGCTTCGAATGTCTTGCACTGAATCCTTTCACGATCTCTGTACGCTGAATACCGCGAAGAAAAATTTCCGCGCTCTAAATGCCCCATTGTGCTCAGGTAATATTGCGTGGTGTAAAACTCGGATAATTCGGTCTTTTTATTGTCAAAAAAAAAATTAAGACCTGAGAAAAAAGAACTACCAAACATATAATTGTGGTTTGGGGCGACGAAGCAGCCGCGTCCCCTACAGTGCACCGCTATCCTTTTTTTTTTTTCCATGACAGCGAATGTCTGATTTAGAATACTACAACGGCGCCGCCCGCACAGTTAATCCGAGGAAACCGCAGGTAAGCCCATGCTTTAAAACCTTCAGAGAAAGCAAACTGGCTTGAATGAATATTGTGAAAATGGGACTACCGCGGCTCCATAGCACATCGCCTTTACTATCGAGTCTGCTGAGCCAATTGCGCATGCGTTATCCCTGCCGGGTGGTCCAGAGAGGGGCAACGCTCTTTCCCATGGTCCGCGCTCGGAGCTACTCTCGGTAGATGGTGTGGGAGGACTCTTGCATGCATGTCAGCATACTCCTTCTCCAGCTCAGCGCCGGCTCTCCCTCGCCGCTTTCTCTCTCACAGGAACGGGAAGTATAGAAAGCAATGGTGGATTGAAGACGTAGAGTAGGTGACTGCTCTGAACGCATTTATTTGCTGATTTCAAGAAAAGCAATTGTCCTCCACCTAAGATAAAAATGTGATTGCTAAGAAGAACGTTGTCGCTTGATTTCTTTATGTTTCGATGCGTAAATTGTGTATACCTGACAGATTTCAAAGGCGTTTTGGAAATGAGTGCACAAAGAATAAAATGCAACTAGTAAAACGAATCGAGGGGTAAAATAACAAAAGTAATTAAAATCTCCACGCGATGACATGACCCTATCACATGTGCTAATATGAAGCCCTTAACTTGTACACACTGCGGCCTGCTTGCTTCAGTAAACTAGTTAGCAGTAATGTCTTGACGTACCACTGTCATGTGTCTATGCCAACCTTGTTTTTCACACTGCTCAATGGTTCGAAATAAATATCCAACTGTCATGCGCAGAGTATTTTTCAATTTTTAATCGAGTACTTGAATCTAAAGATTTTTTTTTTTTTCTAAGGACGCCTTTTCAATCAAGTGATGTTCTGAAATTTGGACTTGTTTAAACAAACTATACTGTGGGTATGGTGTATGGGCTATGCGCTAAAAAACAGTTTCAAATTTAGCGACAGTGTTTTAGAGCAAGGCGGTCTTTTCTTATTTAACTTTCGATAAACAATGCGTTTTCACCAATCCCAGCGGAGCCTCTCTCTTATCTCTCAAGTCATAAAGGTTTAGCCAGCCAGCTGAGTTAGTTTACTGGTATCTTTGGATAGAATTGTAGGCCAACTTCACCAGTCGCATTAGATTTAAGGGGTGATCATAAGTATTTCGTAAGCTTAGCCTTTTCTATTTTTATAGTGCTATTATGTTGGCTTCTTTGGAATTGGCTTTGCTTTGTTGTCTGCTCCATTAGTTACAGATAAATATGGTGTGTAAATTCGTTTTTTAGGATCGAGACATATTTACATATGCTCAGTCATTTTATTTATTGTTCCCTCAGGGCTTTCGCATTACAAAGGGGGTGGGAGCAATGAAACAAAACACAATCAAGTAAAAGAGGAAGCGTGACACAAAACGATACTATTGAAAATAGCTCAAAACGAAATTCAACAAAATAAAATATAGTATACATGAGTCAACAAAAAGCAACCAAACAAAAACATCCAAAATAAATTCATGAAACAACTAGGGATTATTCAGATTCCAAAAATGCGAATAATGAGGCCCTCAAACGCGCAGGTTCAATGATGCAAGTAACTGCCTGTGGAAAATGGTTCCAGTCGTTGCATGTTTTAGGAAGGAAGGAATTAGAGCAGGACATTGTCGTACAGTGGAGAACAGCAACAGCAACAACAAAGTCATCATCCGTTTGTGAAAAGTAACAACTAACAGCCCTTATATAAGAAGAGCTAGGTTTGATGTTCACTGAGAATAGTGTGCTCTGATCCCCCCATCTCCAGAAGCCAAAATATTTCTTGGTACTCATAAATGCAGCTGTGAAAGTTGAGTAAAGAGTTGCTGTACTGAATCCAGGCGCCAAATGATGGCAGCAACTGCATCCTGTAAAAACGGCTAACAACGCGGCGGCCTAAAGTAGACAGAAGTAGAAAGCACCGCACGAGAATAAAAAAAAAAATGTACCAAAGCTCATAGTTCGGTCTAAGTCGCAACACCTCGCCGCACGGCAAATCATGCCGAAACATCCCACCCAATCACATTAGGAGGACAGCTCAGATATGAAGTCGGCACGGGGAGCGACACAGAGCTCTCAGACGGAGCAAGACCAGCGGAACAGAAGGCGTCATTGACGCCATGACGGTGTGAAGGGAGGCGCTGTGGGGGAATGTAAAGAGCTCTCTTTACCTCTGTGTATGCGTCTGCTCCGGTTGACATTAACATCCTGTGCTTAGCAATTTGCCTTATCTTCCTGCTCGGTCGTTTACAACTAGAACTGCCAAGCAAAAAGAACAGCAGCAAAACAAACATGAGGCTAACTGTTCTGAAACTTATTGTAGGCACTGTTGAGGCTGTCCGCGTTGCTCCTTGGTATAGGATTGCATTTCCTCTTTTCTCAGCACCGTTATAGTGCTGGGAAGCGTTTGGAATCTTCTTTCACCGCAGGATAACTCATAAAGATACCAATTGCTTTACCTTTTTAGCATGCGCCACGCTAATGTAGATAACATATCTCTCTTGATACAGATTGCGCCGCAGAAAATTGGCTATTTAGACTGCGGTTTAACTAGATCATTCATCAAGAGACGCAATGTTCACTCCTGTCTCTCCTCGATGGTGTTCTTCCAGAATTTTGTCCTTATTTTCTTCGTTTTCCTTTTCGTCTCCTATAGTCCTCTTCTTTCTTATTATTTCTCTCTTGGCTGCTCGCCTCATGGATTAACATGGAGTGGCTCATAGCGATGATGAATGCAACAGGCTTCAGCCACAATCCTACTGAATGACGGCTCCCAAATATGTACCGCACAAAAAAAATTGTCAGGTGTTCAGTCGGGCTCATATCGGAGTTCCTTTTGTAGTCTTGGTTTCAACAGGCGCTGAGGAAACCCTGGGAACCGCGGAGATTCATAACAAAAAACTATGGAGGCACTTTTCTAGCCTAAAGTGCACTAGGAGAATCAACTGAGGATCAAAGGTAGTTTTATGCCCACAGATGTACATGTAAATATAACGTTGCAAATTATTTTTTTTATTTGACATGGAAGCATACAAACACGGAATATATTTAAAAGAAATGGAGGTATGCTCATTACGGTCGCCTGCCCTTTGGGGTGCTGGGTCTGAGCCCTAGGTGGGCGAGGCCATTCAAATCAGCAGCTGTCCGGAAGGAAGAATATACAGACAATTTCCGTAGTTAACCAAATGCAATACAGTAGATTCGGACCCTATTACAAAAAACGTTGGAGCCGACACTAACCCAGATAGAGGTTCTGCACCCATTTCCAATCCTATCCATGCATTCTACTGATTCGATAATCGTCTGCAGAGAAGATTCACGAAGAAACGTTGGAGCGGCTGCCTAGTCAGTTGAGATCGCCAGCGAGGTCATGACACACACCCTTGGTCTTTACTCCTACAGAAGCCCTAGAGATCCTGCCAATATTTGCCAGGATTCAAAACCTCATCTCCCCCTAACCCTACAGGATATACCTTATACATGAGTCAATAGAAGCTATGCGCGTCATTTATACGGGTCGTATTCCTGCAGAATTACAGGATAACCTACACGAAGCTCTTATCTAACTACGTGCTCACACTAGCAGTAAGTTGTATTCTTGGACAGACTCGAATACCAGGCATGATGAAGTAGTGCATTGCCTCGCCAGCGAAATTCAGCAGTGGGCGTCTAGAAATATCTGGCCTTAATATCCATCCACGTGGGGTGTCACTCTTTACTGCAGAAAATAAATCATTGTTCACTATGACAGCGTTATAGAAACTTTTCGTACCTTTCCTGTTGCGGACAAATCCCTCACTCCCACGTAACTACCCATTATCCGATGCATAAGCCTAAATGCCCTTCTTAGTCCTTCCCAGTCGTTTCTTCACCGTATCAGACATTCCAGTGCATGCTCGAATTTTCCTGAACCATATGCTAATATAGACCACATCATTTTCTCATGCCCTGTTTCAATTCAGTCCCCTCATTTCCCACACCATTCTCTTTGAATGTGGCGGGCTCGGATAGCCTCGGACCAGCTGGCCTTTGTGATCCTGGCTCAGTATACTCTCGACGTTTAATACTGCGTCTCAATAAAGTTTTTCACTCCTCCTTCGCCATAGGTACTGAAGGAGGCTACAAAAGGAATCAAAATTAAACATGCTGTTATTCGCCCACATGCACTTCCGATGCCACATGTCTGTCATTTCTTGAGCTTGAGGGTGACGGAATCAAAATTAAACATGCTGTTATTCGCCCACATGCACTTCCGATGCCACATGTCTGTCATTTCTTGAGCTTGAGGGTGACGAACGGAAGTTCGGCCTAGCTAACCATCCAAGCATCCATTCTTGATAATTTTATTCCTCTTTTGTGGCGCAATTCACTCATTCAACATCTACTTATTCTGAGTCCAAATATTACGCTCACTTTGCCGGGCGAGGAGAAAAAAAGGATGACATGGTTTCTAGAAGAACGGGACAAAAATCAGGTTGAGTAAAAGGAGGGTCTCCTCTTCAGACTTACAGAATGGCAAATAGAGCATCCAACATATTCACTTGGAAACATGTGCCAGCCAGCACAGAAGAGAGCGCGGTCATGTCAATGGTGGGAGTACAAACTGACGGAGGAGCACAGATTTGTATATTTAAAGCAGGGGCACGGCAAGCCGACGTTGCTAAAGAGAAAAGCGCGTCAGTTAAACAGTGCAAGTAAATCAATTACTTGACAAAAAGCGACTACGTCAGCATTCAGTTGATCCTGGAAGCTGCAACGCGTAAATTCTCCGGTACGCGGTCAAGCTTATTACACACCGCGGGGGTTTCTAAATTTCATTAATTGTTGACGGCTCGTGCAAACAAATGTCATCCGAATCTCTCCAGTGTTGGTGTGATAATTAATCGCAATAAAAGGAAGAGATTTTAAGTCTCATGTTCAAAGCCCACGCATAACGACAAGGCGCTAGCTGAAAGGCTTACACACGCAGCTTCTTCTTTCCAGCTCCTACTTTGCCGCCAAACATGGCTTCCTGCATTTTCTTTAGCTGAGTAGAAGGCCAGCAATACACCGGCACTGGGGTACCACGGTGTTGATAAAGGCGCGAACGTAAAGTGGGATGCTTTGTTTTATTTGTTTTAAAAGTAAAACGGTCTGGAGAAGGAGTGTGCGGATATGAACTGGATGCTAACCGTCTAAGCTGGTGATACAGTCCCACACATCACGGAGCCCCAGTATACACGCAAGAAGTAGACCTGTTCAAAGCACGTGCTGTAAACTTGAAGAGAATTCTCAGTGCAAAGAGTAAATTTCTTCAGGGACTTCTCTTATCTCACACAGGGCTGCTCGAAAGACCACCACATAAGCTTCGAAGAAAAAGCAAAAATAAATACAAGTAAGAAGCGGAGCGCTTGTGCAGTGGTGTCGACACGAAGAGGTAGCCTTTACCCGCAGAAAATTCAGCGCTCGACATTTTCTAATAAGTGGTGAGCTAGGAAAAGCTGGGAAGAAAGAGCAAGAAAGATACATATATTTTCATAAACGACATCACGGAAGTCTTTCAGTGTGGTCCTCCTTTAATATGGCCCGTGTTTCCCAGGCTTTACGGCTATGATTTCCACCACCACCCAGGCTACATCGGGGGATCAAAAGACCGCATCCGGCTAAAGAGCTTGTGTCGGCTCATAAAACGACGAGAACTTGCAGAAGCATTTTCAATTTTTTTTTTTTTTGTTTGCACTGGGTGAGAGCATCGCAATCTAGTGAGTGTATCTGAAAGGAGCCCCTTTGCTTTGCATTACCCTGTCCAAGAAAGAAATACTGCTTGCATGGAGGCCACTACGGTTTCGCCCGAATTTTGCTTTTGAGGAAAATTCAAGAGAATGGCCTCGCGAGAGACAAAAATGTGACGCTGTAGATACCTTGGTTAACAATCTCTTTTGTCTCTCTTTTCC
Organism: Amblyomma maculatum; assembly: GCA_023969395.1. NCBI lineage: Eukaryota > Metazoa > Arthropoda > Arachnida > Ixodida > Ixodidae > Amblyomma > Amblyomma maculatum. Next base: position 185,241 of record JAJIZL010024794.1, read on the forward strand.
TTTACACTTTTCTGCCGCACATGCCCTCCGCTTCTAAGGATTGCGAGCTAATGTTACAACCGGCCCGAATGTCAATCCAATATCACTTAACCAAATTCGGATATTTCAAAAGTAGCATGTGAAACATTTGCACATATCAAACCTCTGAGCTCGTGACAGCCAAGCCATGCTGTTAATGGCTGTAAAACTGTCATTTTTTTATTCTGAGGAAGGGACCAGTGTCATATTATAGGACGGCTATAGAGAATTCAGGTTTTTATTTGTTCAAATTTAGATGCTGCATGTTTCGGCTTTGACCGAAAAAGAATTCGAACACGCCAAATTCAGTTTTCGAAATTTTCGCTTTTACCCAAAAGAATGAGCACTGATGAATGCGCGGCACATCTAGTGGGACACGAAACTGGACAGCAGCAACAAAGCACGCAAGAGAGGGTCGTTTCAGAGTTGCGGTACCTTGGAAATAAATGACGCGATGGTGTGTTTAAAATAATTCCTCTTCTGTAGACGTTACGCCCATTTTCTGAGTATAAAGGCTCAACCTTCTCTCCGAACGGCCCCTGCTAGCATTGGTCTGATCGCTCCTATTACCCGCTTCCGCCAGTTAACTTATTAAATATGTCTATTGCTTCCTCCACATGGGTATGATCTAGGCGTCAAGCACACTCGCTTGAGCGTGATGCTCTGTGTCAACTTTCATTAGTGGCTGACGACGGAAGACTTGTCTGTGGCGTCGTCGCTAACACAACATTTTAAATCTGTCATTTCACTCCCATCGCAAGACGCAGGGCAAAAACTGCCCGCTGACACGCAACCCACAATCAAATAACATATCATACTCCTCCACTCGATTCAACCTACACCTAAATATGTGTGTACAAGCATAGAAATGTAAAGGCGCGCCACTGTGCTCCAGTTGTACAAACGGGATTGTAATCTTGGCAAACGAAGCCGCTGCCGAATTAAGCATTTTTATTTTCTCATCATTTGTACACAATACCAAGCCAGACACCGGTTTTCTTACCGTAGAGTTTATCGGGTACATATTAAAAGGGCTACAAGAAGCTAAGTGATCCATAACTCGGTTATATGTTGAAACCACGAAAGGTTCAACTGCAGAGCAAGTGCAATTCACTTGTCTTTCGTCTGTACACGTAAATATTGACCAATGTTGTCTGTTTTTTCAGCCTAAATTTCAATCAAAACATTTATTTAGCTCATATTTGTTGTCGTCCAGTTAATAAGCTGTCGAGCAACGAGCTCGTCACTTGAAAATAAGTGACAGCAAGTGACTGTTCCAATTTTTGTAGAAGCAAAACAACATCAGTTGGAGAGGAAAACAAATTTGCGTCAAAACAAAAAACATCATCGAATAATTTAGAATAGGGCCTAATAAAGCACGTTATAAAGTGCCTCTAAACAATCAGTTCGAAGCCGACTATTAGTGCCTGATAGGACGCCTTGGCATTGATCGAGGAAGGCACTCCTCTCTTTTCCAAGTGAACGAGAACAATTGTTCCGACGAGCCACATCCGGGGGATATAACGATAGCAGTGACTTCGTGGGTATAAATGAGACCATTACAACCTTCCTGAGGTCGAGATGGGATGGGATTTAACGCGGGGCCAGACCTCCGAGGCAATTCTCACACCCATTGAGCACATAGCGCCTTACAAGTACCTTCTATTTACCTTTCCACCGCCTCAGCGATTCGTCCGCTCATTTCACAAAAGAGGGCACCGTTGACATCCCATAAATCTCTCAAAAGCCTCTTGCATTACGATGCCTTCCCTTGCAGACTCCGTAACTCTCGCATTTCGAGAAATATCTCACAGACGTGGCTCAAAGGAAAGACAACCATATTAGAAAGATCGAAATTAGATTGAAATGGTGTCTATGACAGCTGCCGCTTACGGAGCCGCCTGTACTTTCACTGCCCCTAATTCCTTAATGGAGGATCTGCTGTGTTGGGTCGGAATGACCATATCATGCAATTTTTTTTTTTGGGGGGGGGGGGGGGGGGTCTGCGTGGAATATCCGCCTGTCTTATGGTGTGTATGCATCCTTTCTAGGGCCTATTCGTTCGTACTTGCGCCCTAATCAACATGCATTTCCACGCACTCAGCCTTACCCTTCCTTTTCACCCGCTCCCTTTGTGCTGGCCGAGCAGAACTTCTTTAATTAAACAATCTAAAAAGAAGGACTTTCTTTTGTAAATATCTGAATAAAGACATGCTTGGCTTCCGTTCATGCCAGTTTATTTTAAATACCATCAGTTATACTTTACGCAGTGAAGATATTCGGTGCTCATTTAATTATACCACGTCTACGCTGAAGCTTTCTTAACAAAGATTATAATTTGATCATATTGATATAAGGAAACCTGAGACGTGACATTAGGAGGGATATTATGCCTATGTCTAGAGAAAGGAAATGTGAACTTAGACAAGCTGTCAACATAGGAACAATGAAAAACAATTTAAAAGCCACCAAGTTGCAGCGCAGATTTCTTCTCTTCTGACATCAGCGTCACTCACTTTTCGAAGCCAGAGGAACGTCTGATTATAGGATTATGTAGCGGAGCTGATAGAAAACTGACGCATCAAATATCAGGAGCTTCCTATGCCCCTCTCTTCTTTTAGAGGAGCCTGAGGAAGGCGGTAATTTATGGTAATTGCAATGGACTGACATTGTGAAGAACACTGCGTTGTAAAATAAGAACGCATAGAGAATCAATAAACGACGTTGTACCCTAGCAACCCTGGTATCAAATTTTGCTCACGTGTCGAATTTTGACACGAGATCCTCGTTAATTAACACATCCTTTCCTCGTTTCGCCGCACAACCCTCGGGTCTAATTAGAATGCAGCCAGGCAGTAACGTTCCCTAAAAGGAGCGGAAGGCGAAATTCTGGGCGCCTTTTATTTTGGCCTCTGCAGGCACTCACCAAGGTGAACGTTGTACGTAACACGATACCTTCTTCGAGGTTCGTAAGATATTTCAACACACCATGTTCGTTAAAGAACGTGGAGAAAAGTTGCCTACTTCCAAATTAGTGACAATATAAGCTCAGAAGGTGTTTAGACATTTCGGAACGGAACTGTAGAAGAAGTACTTCCGGAAGAGGATGAAATGTCGAGTGAGGTCTACGGAGAAGGCATCGCCCGCACGCGGTTTGCGCCGATGGAAATTCATAAATTATTCAAAAGGAAGCAGCGGAGCGTCATATAAACAAGCCCAGCAGAGAGCCACTGCGTGGAACACTCCGCCGTGTCAGCAGTGATGCAGAGTGTTGAAGTCAACATGGGTGCACAGACGCAGAACCCTATCATCTGCAAGCTAAAATAAAATCTATTTTAGGGATTCCATCGAGTTGCGACAATTCGAAAGGGGCTCCGTTCAAACAGCTCCAGCGTGCGAACATAAATGCAGGCTTAATGGGAATTCACCGAATTCGCAGAGCACTACACATGGTTAACCGCTTGTTTGTTGTGCTGCATACAGTGCGAAAAAGTGCCTTCGTTCTGGTACGGCTGCATTTTCTGTAATTTCGCTCAGGATCAGAGGAGGTAGACGGCTGGTGTCAAACGTTGCGGTTTTGCAATAGAAAAAAACTTCCTTTGTCTCTCTCGTATCCCTACTTAAATATTAGGAGAAGCAAGAAAAACAGGTGTTCATTATTTATATATATATATATATATATATATATATATAGCTGGCATAGTCTTCTCTAAATATCATAAACCGGGCTGCTGATGACTGCTTACTCCTTAATGCCGAGAAAATAAAAGTCAAGGGTGATTCGTGATAACCACGGGAAATTTCTGGATGCAGAATAGGACTGATAACATTGGAAACTATCAGCGGCCCTTAGTGTAAAAAAAAAAAAACAACAATGATACATTACGACAAGAGAGCCAAGGCGCCAAATTAAATAAGCAAAAGAAGTCCTTGAGTGGCGAAACTTTTCCTACATAGAGGGATGGGAACTTCTTCCACGTCGCTGATGCCTCTCTCTTCCGACATTTTATTGCCGTCATTATCTCAGCTCAGATGGCCGCACACTGCTCGGACGGACTAAAGCCCCGGGAATTACACAATGACTGCACACACTTTGTTTTTTTTTTCCCCTCTCTCTGCCGGGCGCTTATTCACTGAATACATCAGGGTGAGCGCCTATAGCGGACCTTTTCCAGTCGGAACTGGTTCTCAGAGGAACTCGTATATCGTATCGCATTTCTTCCTACTTCCTCAGCAACCAATGTTTCGTTTTCTTTTTCACCACTTCTCGACTCTCGTGTACGCTTCCCAATTGCTCTCCTGACAGTGTCTCAATGGCGGATTGGAGAATGCTTCCTCAAGATAGACGTGGTTGACGTTTGTGGCTCGGTTCCAGTCCCTCCTTCCGATTACCCAAAGACGTTCGCCAATTGTCCAGTGCAGTGTCGGGGTCCAGAGCCATCGACAACGAGAAGAGGCGCCCCGACCTATCCCTCCCGATATGCAAGTACGCTTCGCTATCACTCGACAGAGCGTCGTGCCCGTGTACAGTTAATTTTCTTTTGCAAATGACGGTTCCTCCTGGCAATCTAGGAAAATAAAAGAAATGGTAAAGCTTATATGCTTGTGTTTGAACGGAAAGCGAAGGGAGACCGTATTACAGATTGCGAAGGAGATACAATTAACGTTAATGAGCAATGCATCGCACCGGTAAATCCCCGCATATGGAAGTGCGGCCAACTATAATGGTTAACGAATGAATCATGCGCAAATATGGGTTCCAGCTCATTTTAGTCCTGTTCTGTTTTCCTGTCAATTAAATGTCCCGATCTTCCATTGTTATTCCTGCTATAAGGATGTCAACTTAAAGAGGCTGAATTTTTAAAACCAACGTTTAAAACGAAAACTTGCGGAAACAACTGTATTCTAAAAGTGAATCAGTTCAAAAATCTCTTTCAAAGCAGGCGAACAATTTCAGTGACTATTCCAGTCCTGAAATGATTTTAAACTAAATCATTACGGAACGTGCTATTGGGTTAGCAATATTTACTTTACATGCTTTCAGCCATATTTCAATCAGTGTGGTAGTTGACATCAAGGCCAGAAACCAAATTACTATAAAGCTATGGATTTTGAAGGTTTGGGGAACTGAAAGCAAAATACATTAAACACAGTTGGTCGGTGGGATAACTTAACTAATCGCGGACTATCTTGCAAATGTACGGTCAGTATACTCATGGTACGCTTCGCACGAGGTTCTGCGGGAAAATATGGAAAAGAGCCTAGCATTTCAACTGCACTAAGCAGACATTTGTCGGCTTCAATTTGAAGAAACCAATCATTTTTATGCAAAATATGCTACCAGAAACACAACACCAGGGCCACGATACGTACGAAACTTTTAGTCTCGCACTCCTTTTCATAGGTGCATTCGAAGGATGTTGAGAGGGCAACAGTGCAATGGGGAAGGGAGCGCATAAGCTTCCCGAATTTTTATTGACTTCTTTTGGAAAGAAAGCGCATCGATATTTTTAGAAAACGGGACAACACTTAATTATCTACTTTCTCAGCCAGGCTTCAGCCGAGCTCGCTTTGTTTAGCCTCAAAGTAAACTTCGCCCTGAAAGTTGGGCTTGATGCTGGACAGTGGACGTTTGTCCTAAGCCTGCATAATTATCTGCGCATATTTACGGTGGTTGAAGAAAATGACCAAATACGACCTTTTTTTTTTTTTTTTTTTTTTTCAAGATGGGTCAAATGAACGGACTTTCGGGAGGGAAAGGAGATGCCCTCCTTTATGAGCTCATTGTTTAAGAGCACTGCTTCCACCTCAGAAAAACGAATAATTTATGTACTTCGTTTTTGGTTTAGCGCTGTTCGGTCAAAAAAAAAAAAAAAAAAAAGCAAGATTACGAAGCTAAGCCATGCATAAATGCTGTGCGATAGAAGTAACTGTGCATGCTAACGAGATATGTCTGTAGCGTGATAAATTGTGTTCTTCCTGCTTCTAACGGGGAACTCCGCTGTCTAAGTTTCCACATTTTTATCGAAAACTCTTATTATATTTTACTTCGTAGACGGGGAACGCCACTGTCTAAGTTTCCAAAATTTTATCGGAAACTCTTTGGAGATTTTACTTTGTAGACAATGTCGAATTCCAGCAGTTGATTTCATTTTTCTGCGCCATTTAGTCGCAGAGTTGAATACTCAGTTTTCGCTTAGCGTCGCTGTGCGGTGAGTGGAGCACTTTCTAAAATAGTACTATTTACCTTATATTTTTCCGTCTTACGCGTCTTTTCTGCTCTCATTGCTTTATAAATTGTATCGTGTTGATTTCCTTGGCAAAACTGTTATGCGGCTGGCATGTCCACGGCTGGGCACGTGTTTTGCTCAGTCAGTGTCAACCCAAGCCAGCCCCAGTACTCAGCGCCAAATTTATCTCTCACCCGACGTTTTACTATTACGGAAATAGCGGCTTACGGAGAAACTTGCGGGGTTCAAACAATGAACATCACGACTTTGACAGGGTGGGTAGACTATTTTTTTCTTCGTAAATTCGATCCGGGACATTGCGCCAAGAAAAGAAGCACCATGAAAAATGAGACGAAAATGAACCAAATTACAAGTGCTTCGCGCATCTCTACTAATCGCAATATAATTACAAGAAGTGCAGTGCTGTCACCGCTTCTGTCATTGCAAGCTGGAAGCCTCTAAAAAAAATAAAAAAAAACAAGATTTGCTGCTCTGTCCCTGACCTCGCTGGTAATATTGGCTGTCAAGTCATTGTACACCGCTAAGTGCGAGCCTGCTGTCCTCGTCTGCAAATCGGGAAAGTGGAACGTTTGCACTCACTACCCCGTGGAGATGAGGCCTACTTCTAGATTTTGGAGCAACATTTTGCGCCCTCTTTTTTTATAAGCCGCTATTTTCAAGTTAAAGAGGATGCCAGGAAGAAATAGAAATCCAAGTTTTAAAAAATAACTGCGACACAAGTCATTCAACACCTTCCTTTAATCTGAAAAGCTGAAACGTACGGCAAGAACCCACTTCACTCCACCTCAAAACAAGACGCGAATTAATATGCTTCATTCTGGATTGATGCTCATTTAAGTACTCCAATTCTCCTAGGTTATCGTTTGAACTCAAGGAGCCACTCTTTATCTCGACGTTTTCTGCATCTGTAAACTGTGAACTGCGATGCTGTCAGAACCATGTGAATATAAAGCTCCCGCAGATGCATTCAAAGTGCCAAGGCTGAACTGCAGGAAGAAGAGTGGAGAAACAGCATCTGCGTTGAGCGGAAACCAACTCGAGGGGTTTTGCCCTCACTCAAATGCCGTAATAAAGATCCACCTGGTGTACAATAGTACACATTCCCCATTTGTAGCAATGGTAATTCATATTGTTGTAACAATATATTCGTGTCCTCCATTTTATTTGCAAGCTGGTTTCGGGGACTTCTTCAATCCATCAGTTGTTTTTTCAATTGGTTCACTGGAAGGAAAAGGCGCAGTATCTATCACACTTGTTTCTGTGGACACCTGAACCGCGCCGTAAGGGAAGGGAAGAAGGTGGGAGTTAAAGTGGAAAGAGAGAAAGAGGAGCCGTAGTGGAGGGCTACGGAGTAATTTTGACCACCTGGGGATCTTTAACATGCGCTGACATCGCACAGCACACGGACGCCTCTTCGTTTCGCCTCCATCGAAACGCAGCCGCCGAGGTCGGGTTCGAGCCCGGTTATTCCGGACAGCAGTCGGGCGTCATACCACTGCACCACCCCGGCGGGCACCATCAGTTCCTTTTATGAGTAAACTGGGAATGCCGTCAGATATGGCCTCTGTCGTCTCTATCATCACTTCCACTGCTTTCGAAGGCTGATCACATCCTAGAATAGACGCGGAGTATGCGTCATTATTATCATGGTACGAAGGAGCACTGAACAGGGGTAAAGGGGGTACGTCTTAGTTCGCAGGTCGAGCCAACGTTTCGACAAGTGGACTTGTCTTCGTCTTGTCAAAGCGATCATAACTGGCAGGAATTTAAATGCGCTTTTGCTTCCGAAGGAGAAACGCTGGGGAGGGGAAAGTGGGTGAGAAGAAAGTAGGTTAAGCAGTGTGGAGGGGAGGATGGGTGAGGAGAATGTAGGTCATGGAGTGAGCAAAAAGAAACGCTTCTTCAGTATGTATTTCTCATCCTGGAACCAGGGATCCTGCAGCCTGCAAAAAATGTAAAAGCAGCAGTATCAGGAAAAACTACAATACCGGGTAGATGATTTGTCACCACTTAAACGGGCTTGGTGCAGACACACCTTACACCCTTATCATAATCACATAACTTAGGACCTCCGACTGTGGCGAAAACTGAGAGATATGCTTTTTGACGCACAAACTTCAGCACATTCAGCTAGCGAGCAGACGCCATTCTGCTGAACAATGCCTCGAGAAACAAATTGTGTTCTTCTGGGAAACTGCTTTCATTAGCACGGAGGACTATGATCGTTAATGCGAGAAAGATCAGAAGATCAGAGTGAAGTGACGGAAAGGGGATGGCATGTACAGAGAATACACACACAATATCATATTAAACTTGTAAATAGTGTTTGTTCAGCTCGCAAAAGTATATCATTTTTAGACAAAAAGCTCCCTTTTTCAACGCGCCAAAATATACTGGGTGATATTTTTAACATGTGCATATTTTTTTTCCTAATCTGGATAACTCGCCGAATAAGAAACTTGAAACCTGGTCTTACCTTCGATGTTCACGGGCTTCAATTTGGCAATACATAAATTCTGTTGAAATTAAAAACAAAGACATTTATTACTTAGCTGATGGTAATTAATCATCTGATCCGTATGCCCCACATCGGACATATATAATGTTTGAATCGACGTGCACGAACAGCATTGCCGCATATCTCGTAGCTTTTACACTAAATGTAAACTGGAAAAAGAAAACAACCTGGTATATCGCGGAATAAAAAATGTCAGCTTCTGAGATGTAGGGACCTCATGAAGTAATTTCTTAAAAAGTGATGCACTTTGTTGAACAAACTCGAACGAGTGTACAGAAACCGTGAACAGAGTATTTTTCTTGTGGGGCCTTTTCAGGAGCAAAGTATTGTTCACTGAATAAGGCAAGAAGAAAGGCTATATATGTTTTTATTCTGCAGTATAAGAAAAAAATATTTATAAGTGCCTATAGCATCCTGGTATCGTGGCCTGGATTCTGTGCGGATCTGTTCATAAACGATAATCTGTAAACATCAGAGTGAGCAGGCCACTGTTTATATTCGGAAAACGTTTTTTTTTTTACTGCTTAAATGAAAAGCAAATATCTACAAAGTACACGTGATGAAAACTTAAAATGCAATTCTACTTTGAAAACTAGTACGGCTTATATCCATCACGTAATGGTATCTAGATGAGAAGAAAAACGAAACATATAACAAAAAAGGACGAAAATGATTACGTCGAAAGCTTCGCAGTGAGGTATCAAGCTGCTGTCAAGCAGCAGAGGGCCAATGAATATACGTTATTTAGAAATCGTCTCCTTACAAAGCACGCCCCTAACTTATAATAGATGTCAGAGGAGTGTTTTTAAACACTCTTGATTAACATCTCAAAATGGTTAACATGTTAAGTGTGAAATTTGTGAACATTTTTTTAATTAAGCTGCTTATCTAAAGGGGTTTTTTGTCATGCACCGTATTTGTGGCTTTAATCGCTCATTTTCTGCATTTTTATTCACCTTCATTGGCCTGATCTGTAAACGAGCAAATGGCTGTGAGCTCAGGAACTCCTTTGTATTTTGAACCATACAGTATAAATAACGGTATAAAAATATTAGCAAGGACGACATGTTGGCCCACGTTCTTTTTGTTTCAAATATGCAGCAGTTGGAATAAATATTTAAGTCGGCATCAAAATGTCTAAAGTGCTGGGGACCAATTCTTTAAGGATTTTTGAAAATGAACTTAGAGCTTCAGCTCGAAGCTCCTTACCTCATAGCAGCCCCATTACAAAGTCGCTAGGCTCCCACGTTACAAAAATAAATATGCATTGTAAAAATGTTAATAGATGAGTGGGAGAATCCGGCTTTCCCTTTCCTTCACTACGCGGCCCACCACTGCCGCTACCCAGTCCAGCTAAATACTCTGTCGGAGGTCGCACCCCTATTTCTCATCCGGCGATTCCGAAGTCATACTAACGTAGCCTTCTACTTTCAAGGGAAAACCTTGTTAATACTGTTTAACGAGCCGCGTATGCTCTGCATTATTTGCAAATGCAATAAATAGCATTCGAGTCTTAACGCTGTGCTGTTCCAGTCCCTGTCCATTTGTTCCCTTCCCGGGTCGCGAGCGAAGGCGTTGCATCCGCTGAGTGGGAGTAGGAGTGGGGCGGAATGCCACCCCATCATATCACCACACCTGTTGTGAAGTCATGTAAATGCTCCTATCCCGCATGGGGTCTTGTTTACTAGTTTGTTGGAACACCGTTATCATTTGTAAAAGACAGCGCATTCACAGTTATATATGCTGTACACCCATGGCCCGGCATGCATACAAACAAGAATTACTGCGCCAAAGTTGATTAGAACCGCTTTGAATGCGGGAAAATCAGGAACCCTAAATTCAACCGCTCCCTGCATTAACGCAGCATTAGAATCTAAATAGCTATCCGAAACAGTCCAGTCTATTATTTTGTGTGGGTAAAATCAGGTTTTGCATTTGGCAATACAGAAAAAAATGTCTAGTTCGCACTTAGCACAGCGCTTTAAGAACTCAGCAATAAAAATGGTGTAGTGAATTCGGATCTCAATTACAAGACCTAATTACTTTCCTCAGCGATACATCAAAGAGACACTCCCAGATTAATGCACGCGATTAGCCGCACGGAACACTGAACACAGGATGCATGATGCGACTCAGCGCGTCACACGCTCCTCTACCGGCCATACTTCTCCTGGGGTACACATCAATAACAGTGACAGTCTAAAGCACGAACAAACATCAACAAATTCCGACAGGAGTTTAATTGAGTTCTGCAGCACGGTTGGGCTGTGGCTGCTTCCTCACGCGTGTATCGGGCTTCGCCATCTTCGGCTGCCGTACAAGGCACAATGATAAGCAGCAAAATTTGCATCCGCGTCTCTCAGTAACGGTTTACAGCTCCGAGGAAGTGAGAATCAGGAACCGACGCCGAACAAATGCAGGCAACCGCGAGTAAATTCCGGAAAACTTCCATTGCCCGATTTGGGGAATGCGCAAGCCATAAGGACGGAATGAATTGGGACTTGGGGTGTAGTTTATTCAACTTAAGAGGGGCATCTACGATTCGACCCTATGCGCCTAATATATTAATGTCACCCGCTACTGCCACCTCATTTCCTAAAGAACAGCATGTTTATATTGTTCATTTACATGATAATTCTCGATGCAGGTCAATGACGACTAATTATAAACAACAGATTGCGTATTATCAGAATTCGCCACTAATTTCTGTACTATATACTGCCAAAGTCTAACGCATGCAACAGGGGGTAAGTCGCGGCGAATTTGGAAGCAAACTGTATTTATCTGCCTGGATGTTGAAACCTCAGTATTGCATTCAGTTCAGTATTAGTTCGTGTCAAACTTCTCGTATGAGAAAGGCACCGACATGTTTTGGAATCGAAGCCAATGGCTAGTTCGGGTCCAAATACATAGAATACGTAAAGAGAAATTCCAAGCGCTGCACTTCTGCAGATTATTTTTACTTTTCAACAATATCAATAGGCAACATTAAAATAAAAACAATCTTCTAAATAACGCTAGCATGTAGCACTCAGCAATACACACAAATAGCATTAAAACCACATTGTCAACTATCGGGCAATGAGTACAAGTGCTACGTATTACGGTAATTTGAAAATACATAATACAAGAAACTCTAGCAAGAGAATAAAAGTTCATAGTAAAGCAATTATTTGTGTTCCGCGTTTTTTTAATGGCACCCCCAAAATTATGCGTCTTTTTCAGAAAAATGGGTACCGTGTTTTAAACATTTAACCTAACAGACAGCAAGCAGTCAACACTTACACCGAAGACCGGAAACATTTGATGACTATCCCCAGCCGGAGTGCTCAGCAGCAATATAAACAGGCTTGTCGCTATGAACCATCCAAGTGCAGCGAGTAAAAATATCCAAAATTATCGCATATCATCGCGGCTAGCAAAAGAGGACGAGTTATAGTGTGCGCGACCTCAACGTAGTTAGCGCCCCTACCTACAAAACCAGCAGGGCGATTCACTTTGCCCAATTTTGAATGGGCGGTAAATCAGCGTGGGTGTCTCCCACTAAGACATAAACGAAAAGATGCCGATACTGTATGTATCCACGAATAAGTTCCTGGGTATACCTCTGCAAACAAAGAGCGAATGTGCACATATATGCCATATATGCCATATATGCCAATTTCTAAAATATACAATATATTCATATTGTATGCCAATATTATATATGCCAATTTCTAAAACTTTTCCAAAGACACTCGAATGTCGAAGACAATTTTGTTGCGAGTGCAATGATGGCCTAAAACAAGTGCAGCCACTGGTGGCAACTGAGCCCCCGCCCAAAATGGCGGGGGCCTATCATTCCCAGCCCCGTAGAGCCAGGAGCTAGCACTCTCCTTCTATAAAAGAAAGAAAAGAAAGGAGAAAGCTGCAGAACCAATAGTGCAGCATTTCGGGCAAACACATTACATTGGCTACATGAATAGAACTCATGAAAGAACAGAAGATATACCTCATATCCGTACGTGCGCTTGCAATGGTCGGTCAGAGAAATCTTTAAGTCTCTTATTGTTTTTCACTTTACAGCGTCACCACCGACGTCCCCCGAGGTCATGACGGGTGGCGTGCGTCAGGCAAAAGTGCGCGCACTCACAATATTGTCCAATTTTCACACGACATCAAATATATGAGGGAGCGTGGAGGGGAGCGCGGTGGATTAGCGAGCGAGACCTTGGAGAGAAACGCTTAATCCTTTTGCCAGACATGGCGCATAGCATGGATGTTGTTTTTTTAATTTATTTTTTTTTCTTGTTCTACCCCTTTGCTAAGCGGACTGGGGATGAAGCTAATCCAGCCATCTAAAAATGGCGAGCAGAAAAGAGCTTTCAATTTACTCGCAAATGTAAAGAGTCCCAGGTCGGGGCAGGAATGATGCTATGGAGTCACAAGGCTCTGAGGTCGAAGCTCGTGGCGAGTCGCAGGGGACTATTGCTGCACGTGCCTCGTGTTCCTATGAGCGAAGGTAACTAGTGGGTCCCCTGTGAATTGTCCGTCAGTTGTTTGAGAGATAAATGGCACTAAAAACGTCCCATTGCGAAGTAGAAGGGAAGGGTTGGGAGGGTATTAGGTATGGTTTTAAATCTATAGATTACTCATTGCACCCAAAACTCTCCAGACCCGAAAAACGAACGCCACCGATTTGGTTACAATTCAACTTGTTGAAGATTATATGATTAGATTTCCGTCGAAGTGTATATCGAGAAAAAAGCTTTGCTCAGTTTACCGCGCTCAGTTAAATGTTCTTTTTTTTTTATTTCTAATCTTGGATCTTCTCATGCCGGCTGTGCATCCCCCAAAGAACAGTATTATTATTGCCGCATGACGAAATGCCCTGAGAGCTAAAGGGGCGCAGATTATTACCTAATTATTTAAGTCTCATTCCAGTAGCATCGGCATCATCGCTGTCCTGGGCTTGATTCTAGTTACAGACCTTGAGGCAAGGCAGTACTTTTCAAAACATGGCGGCTGCGTACGCCTTAATGCATCGAATGCACATCGCTGCACGGTGATGGTGCAGTGAATGATGAGAGTCTAATATTTTGGGCCTTTTTTAAATTCATGCGTGGTCAATTTGTTTGCAAAATATCATTTCCGAGTTGTAAAAGCGATCTTCTTCCACACGTTCTTCAAATTGCTATACGAACGTACGCTTTTTCGCTTCTTCTGCTGTTAGCGCACATTATCTGAATCCTTAGAGAAGTTTTTTTCTTGCTACTAGTTTTGTTTTGCTCTGTGAGCTCCTCTGTACTAGCAGTGCCTGTTGCCTTTTACCTCTGGGAGTACTTGCAAACCTGCATGAATTTGCTAGACTATTTTTCACTTCCTAATTCGGCAGGTCTGTAAGTGAAGAAATTTTGAATTGTCTGTTTAAAAGATTAGAATGAAATCGAATAAAGACACAGATGGGTTTTGGTTCAAAGTACCGAATGTAATGTTGAAATACTGATTCCTTTCTATATTGTTCATGTCGTATATTTCTGTTTTCATCTTCTCAGGGTTGAGAAAAAAAAAGGCAAGTCTAGGGATATGACATATCTTTATTTAATTATATGAGAACGTTTGTGAGTACAAATTTTTGCTATCTTTATTTACGAACTGCAAACGATGCCAAGAATTAGAAAAATTATAAGGAAGGTACTAGAACCAAAGTGAAAATATTTGACATCTGTCTGGCTGACCTAAACCATCTATTCCTTGCTACTCATGCGCTAGAGAGCTGCGAGAATACATGCATACAACGCTGCATGTGTTTTGCTGTCATGTGTAGACAAAAACCGTTCTCTGGGAGCCAACACGTTTTCCCCGAAGGTTTGTTTTACTCCCAGCGCTTGGTCGGTGTATACGCATCACAATAAAACAAAGCGCAATATGCATGAATTCTTAAACTTGGCTAGGGTAGGATTGGCAAAAAAATGTCGAATTACTTAGCTCCGCTTCAGTCTCTCCTCACTGGTTAGGCTGGTGCAGCGTAAGCTCAGTAAACAAACTCTGATTCGCTGAAACACACCTCGGTGCCTCAGTTATGTTTATTGAGATATTAGTTGGGTGGAATCGATTCGATTCCTCCCGCAGCGAACATGCGCTACCGTTCAATGTGCACGTTTCGTGAACATTAAAGAATCCAGCGCAATCGAAATCATCCGGAGCCCTCCCCCACGTCGTTCCAGATAGCCTGGGTCGCATTGTGACGTCCCGACAAAAAAAAAAAAAAAAAACAGCCGTACCAGTTATGGAGATCTTGATTCCCTCGCTCTGACCTGGCTCCTGATCTTTTCCCAGTACGGACAGCATTCGTATTTGACCTAGCTGCCGTCGTCATTTCGAAGCGACGCCTGTCTTTCCATCCGCTTCTATCAATTTGCCTTATGTTGTTCTTGTTATAAAATCGCTCATATGCTGCCAATCTACAGGTCTACGCATTCCCCTTTCTTTTTTTATTCTCAAGTGCAACCAATTCAGATCCTGTCTCGTGCGTTGCGTGTTTCGCATTGTGTGATAATTCTTTGCGTCAAATAAGCAATTTTAAGAACATGCTTTAATGCACATAAGAATAACAAACTCAAGCTCACTTTACTTGCAAGACTGAGCTCATGTTCATTTCTTGTTTACTCTTCTTCAGTGCTGCGATTTTTCAACTGTTTTCCTGTTCTTTTTTGGCGCTTGCCGATTCACCACCGAAAAAGAAATACGCAAAGCTCTGCCATTTGCCAATGAAAGCGGACTCTGAACATTGAAAAACTCATTGCATAGAACGAAAGCCATTAAACTTGTTGTCTTGACACCATGATTTTGATTTCGCAACGAAAAATGCTTAGCGTGCTACCAGACAACCATATCCATTAACATCCGTAGCATCCGTTCTTTGAAGAACAGAAATGTTATTTTCTGTTAGTGCCATTTTAACGGCAGCATTCCGCTGTTACATTTCAGCCTTGCTAGATCTACTGGCCAAATACTGATTTGGAGAGGCAAAATATTTCTGCTATCTCTTATCAGCAAATGCATACACCTCGGAGCAGGAACTGAGGGCCCTCCAGAGCATATAGACATAAGAAAGTATGTCACCACATTTTTTTTTTCTGCGTTTACACGAGCTCCTATCTTAAGAATGCGCACATTTAGGGTAATATTCAGGCCATTCACTGTCCAAAGAAACCCGTCAGGCGACTGCCGAGAGGTAGTAGGATTTGTTTCCTTAACTCATAAGGCACTGATTTACGACCTATTTGTGTCTAGCTCGAATAAAATGAGCAATCTGCCCTATAGGTATCGCGAAAGAATTCACTTTCGTTATTTTTTTCTTTCTCCGGTTGCGGTCTCGTCGCTTGTGCAGCCACGATCGGGGCAATGCCGCTACCTCCTTGGACTGTGTCCATTGGTTCCCGAAGCCACGCCATGATCGTAAGATAAAGTAGCGACCAGACCTGCCTCGTAAAACTTCCGGCCCTGGGAGAATGCTGTTAGGACAAGACCGCGAGAGCAATTTGCGCATTAAAAAAGAAAGAATAACAAAGGCCGTACCAACATCGTGTCCACCGCCCATTTTGTTGCCAATTTAGTGTGGGTTGAGTTTGTTCTCTTTTCTACCCTCACACACGTCTTTATGCGCTACCAGTCATGGTTCGCGGTTTCCAAAGCCGTATCGGATGTGGCCATTCGGCCGCTGCGGGTTCGTGATTGGATGAGAAGATCGGCAGAGATGAAAAGAGTGATGGGCAACGAAACGTGGATGTCGGCCGTTTTGCACGAGATAAAAGAGGCTGGCGCCAAATATGTATCCAGGATGTCTGCCGTATTTCATGAAATAAAAGAAGAAGCTGGTACAAGAGACGTAGATGTCGGCCGCTTTGCTTGATTGAAAGGAAGGCTGTAGTGGCGACGCATGTGGCTAGCAGCGGCCATGTGCCGAAGAGAACGAGGCAGCGTCGGCACGAATTCTTCGCACAATGAGTCTGCTGATGCTTTAGTGAAAGCAGCCCTGATTGGTCCTATCTTTGACATCCTTCCAACCTGC
>JAJIZL010024796.1:0-12526 GCA_023969395.1 Amblyomma maculatum
AGACATTCCTCCTCAGAGAGGGACAGTGCTTCACGCAGTATGCTCAAACGGTTATTCAATGTCGTGCACACACCCCACTTTGTGGACACAAAGGACAGTAGGGACTCTGGATAAGACAGGAGCATCAATCTGGCCTCCACGCTCAGCTTCGCGCTGTCTACCTGTACCAGAGGGGGAAAAAATACAAAGAAAGAACTCAGCGATAAGTTCGTGCAATTTCTTTTGCTTAGACAAGAAAACAAAGCACCATAAACCAGTGAAAACATCAGTCTGTACAATGCACTTTATTTTTCTCGAAAATACAATTTTGGAATTAGATGCATGGCTAGGAAATTGTTGACAGTGGCTTGACTGGGCTCATGAAGTCGTCCATGCTTAAAATATTACATGCGCAACTCAGAAAACATCAAGACACCAGAGGTGACAACTGAAACTAAAATTATAGTACCAGATCTTGAACGTTTTCAGTCCGTGTGTAACAAGGAAATGTATATATAAATATCAATACATTATGCATATGACAGTGATATCAGTGAAACAAATTCTGACTAGTATTCTTAATTAGTACACACAATAATAAAGTCAACCTGCTCCAAGGTCAATTAACTTGTCTAAAACACAATTATACGGCTAGATCACAGGAAGCCTCCATGCATGCACAATACAATTATTTTAGGTTATATGTGAAATTGCATTGACACTTAAGTCAATTCGAGCTTTTTGCTTTACTTTATGAATCCCCACTATACAAGATTTAAGCATAAGTTCTACATCAAGAAAGAAATGGGCAGGAATTGCATCACAACATATACAACACACCCCAGGTATTTTCTTTTATTATTCCGGTTTCAGCTTCTGCGTGCTCAAGAAATGCATGAGCCTCGAGAATGATACCAGTTATATATGTGTAAAGTTTTGTACCATTGGCTACTTGCCATACGGCTTCTAGGAACGGCTCTTTCACCATTGAGTGAGTCCTTAGAAGCATTTATTTTTATTTGTTTTTTCCCGAATTTTCGCTTGTATGAAACACGCTTCCTTAGTACTTTCAAGTGTGACGGTCTCACCTCTCGTTCGATGATGTCCATGCGCCGTCTAAGGGCGGTTGTCGAGACCTTAAGCAAAACAGGCCGGCCGCGAAGCGCGCTCGGTTCAATACGTCTGTCCAAAAGCCACTGGCAAGCGGCCACCAGCCGCCGTTCGGGCACACTGCACAGCACCTGTTCGTGTTCGCGCCGCCAAACACGGTACTCAGTGTCATTTTCGAAACCCAGCAGTGAAAACAACGGATCATGACGTTCTTGCTGTTGTGAATCTTGCGTGCACAATCGCAGGCAGCGAACTGTCGTGCACGCTTCTGGAACCGAGCAGCGCTGCGACGCACAGGTAGTCCGTGAGGTTAGTAAGGACAGTGCCGACGATGACAGCGGGAAACGGCGGGAACACCGGCGTCCGATGACGAGCAAGCGAAACCAAACAGTTCCGCACGCTGCCATGCCGCTAATGGCTCCCATTTAGGGATTGGATTGAACGTGTTTGGACCGACGCCAGCCTTGCGGCGGCCGGGTTTGCTGATTCCTCAAGAACAAAATCATCAAAAACAATTTTCAGACCACAAAAATCACTAAAAAATTGCTATTATAAAAATAAATTGAGTATGGTATTATATTTTTAATTTTTTTGCAAAATTTGTGTTGGCTTTAAACAGAAACCGCGTATGAGAAACAGCGGCTCTGTTATAACAGAATAAAACCGACCTAAATGTAAATATGGCAGCCGCGTGAACTTTTGCGGAAGAGCCGTCCGTACTTGACGTCGTTCAGGGACGAGCTGTCACTTCTGAGTCCGCCCTAATGGTTTCTTCTTGTTAGGTGCTCAGACTCGGCGCGATTGCAGTGCTGACTGCACCTGAATGTCGACAGCTGTTTTCGCGACGTATTGGAGACGGCCGCTATGACGTCGCCGCTGAAACCTTGGGAGACGTGCTCTGCGGGTCGTCCGTCTTCCTCAGCGACCGCAGCACCTGTAAACAATTCGTCCTGGTGAGTGACCCGATTGTGCTTTTGCATTTTAAAGTAAACGTGATAGGAGTATCTCATACAGGCTGAAGCAGAGCATCGTTTCGATAGTCTGCGAAGCGGGGCTGCCGTTGAATCATTAGTGCTCCTTATCCGTAGACGTTAGAGGAAAAAGAGAGCAGGTAATATAACGAGCTCCTCGCTTGAGCGCGGTGTTGCGTAGCCGCTTCGGTATTATGCTGAATTGTTGAAAATAGTTTACATGCAACACGAAGAAACTAGAAGTGCTTGACAAGAAATATGGGTTGTACGGTGATCGAGACTGTGCTTGCGGTGCTTGTACTTTGGTTCGAGTTTCGGCTGGTGTCTTGCGTGTGGACATAAGGGGGAAAGTTGAAGAGGGGGTAAGGTTCTGTGTCGCCTTGCGTGAGGCCGCCGCAACGACCTTAAGCCCGTTCACTACGCAGAGGCTGCTTCCGGCTTTGCTGGAGTGGAACTCCGCACCGGCATCTAGTGGTTGCATTGTAGCGAAGCGGCGACAATTGCAATTGTATCACAGCCACATTGAACAGCGCCATTTGAGGTTTTAAGAATGATCGCACTGGCCTTCCGACTACGTTTTCATAAATGGCTGTATCCTCTCTGAGCAGTAGACTTTTTCGAGGCCAACAAGTTACGGCTTGTCTTGTCGGGCAAAGAATGACGTTTTGTTGTAGCTCCCGAAGTGGTGTTTGCTGAAAAGGCCTTAGCAGCAGTAATTAAGGTTTTAAAGCGTGTTAATGTAGACAGCCGAGTTGTGAGGGAACAGGCCGTTTCATTGCTTAACGAGTGTAATCTGGTCTCACTGGCGACGGCGGTTTTGAAGGCCGAAGGTGACACGTTAGACATGTTTTCCATGGCAAAGACCCATAAAATTAACGTTCCATTCAGAGCCATTATTTCAGAAGCAGGAACTTGGCAAGACAAGGTGTCAAGTTATTTGCAGAAGCACCTTTCATCGTTAGTAGTTCGTGATCTTTTTTTAATTGAAAAAAACTGAGTGCATTTCCTCAAGCACAACAATCCGGGAATGTGTTCAGGCTTCAGTATCGACATAGAGGACCTGTATTATTCTCTACCGCACAAGGGTATCATGACAGCTGTAAAAAGTTGCAGTGTTGAAGATAATGATGAGGCAGGTTTTTTGGGCCGATGCGGAATTCCACTGGATGTGTTTCTTGAACTGCTGTCTTTTTACTTGCAATCCACATATGTAGGATGGCAAGACGGTGTGTATGTGCAGAAAACGGGTATATGCATCGGGTCAAAGGTAGCACCAGTACTTGGCAATATTTTATTAAGTCAAGTCGACAAAGCAATCAGTAAGCGCATCAGTGGACTAGCAATACACGTATATTCAGATATGTAAATGATTTTTTGATTTTGGTTGATAAAGACAAATTCAGCAGAGCTATAGTTGATTTCCTTAAGTTGTTTCGCGAATGTGCCACCAAGTTGTCTTTCACGTTTGAAGTTTTTAAGTTTGAAGCTGTTTTTTAAGAGTGATCACTTATGTTGGTTGTATTCGCCAAGGTCCCAGAAGCCCGTGCTTAACTATTCGTCTGGCCACTCTAAGATTGTCAAGAATGGAATCGCCTATTCTTGCATCCGCTCCGGCCTACAGAACTCTTGTCATCATAACATCCCAAATAGTGTACGATCACAGATACGCCGGCTGGAAAATTCGGGTTTTCCAGCATCTGTCATCTCGACAGCTTGCGAAAAGCTTGTGCGACAGGTGATGGAGGGACTTCTGGATCCTAAAGAGAGGAATAAAGCAGATAAAGAAAAGTGGCTGTCATTCCCTATGTCCACAAAGTAGCCCACGATTTCAAAAATGTAGCAGGACATTCCAATGTTGGCGTTGTTTTTCAGTGCCGTATAAGTTGAGTGGGCTCTTCCGTGCAATTAAGGACCATCATGAGAAGTTGACAAAATTTAACCCCTTTAAATGCCAGGTGTCGCTCAGGTCAATCATTGTAGAATGCGCATGCACCGTAGTGCATGAAATTCCACTATCATGCAACAAAGTATATATAGAACAAACCGGAAGATGCATAAATATTCATTTGCAAGAGCATCTCAGATCCCTCTCTGATACTAACTGCTCCCATTTGAAGGGTCACTGTCGTAACTGTGAAAAATATGAAAAGAAAAAGAAAAACAACTGCCGCCCTTTAGTTGCGAACACTAAGATTTTATTTCGACATCGGGATAAAACAACAAGAAGGCTGATGGAGGCCTACTTGATCCGAAAAAGACAGTCACAGTGTGTAAGCCAGCTTTCGGTTCTATTAGTAGATAAAGAGATGTGGTTCCTGATTAGAATCACACCATCCAGTGATTGTGGCTTGTGATATGTTTTAACCCCTTTCAATGTGCTTTACACAAGTGCTATAGGCTTCTTATTATCGCTTGAAAGAATTTTATAAAGATATGTTTCTTTCCAATAAAAATTTAGTTTCGAGTCAGCGCACGTCTGTCCATCTTCTTCCCGTCTTGTCTTTTTGCACTGTAACTTTCCAGTATGAACCTGTCTGTTGTTTTGCACGCAGTTTTGGATGCGCTGTTGTCAGCTCCGATCTGTCTCTATCTTAGAATCGTCCTATCTCAGAATGCACATCGGTCACAAAGTTGTAAGTTCGATTTCCAACATGCCTATGGAGAGGAGATGGCGTCCAATATATCATGTTCACGCATGTCTTAATAGAAGTGAAGAACCCAGTGCGTGCTTTTATAGATTCCAAGAAACAACTTTTGAAATGCAGTGCAAAAGAAGAAATGAAAATTATTTATGCAGTAGTGATATGGCCACTTAATTAGTCTGCATACACTTTTGTATTTTGTGCTCCTTCCATCGTACAGGTCACTTCGCCCTTGAACTTATTGATTGCTATTTTTATCACCTAGCCTAGCAGCATAACCTTAACCTTGGCAGCATAAAAGAAATTGAGCAGGCTGTGTCAGTGCAGTCTGCTTAGATAAGACAAGCGATGACCAAAGTCATTAGAGACCTTGTGATAAAAACACACTTCGTTTGCAGAAGGGTGCTTCGGACATTGTGCTATCACTTGAGTGGTCTTTCCCTACTTCCCTTCTGCTTCAAAGTGACAAGAGCTGTGAACAGGTCTATAGGTTGAAAGTTGCTTTTTGGGGGGAGGGGGATTGATGTTTTACAATGAGCTCGTCATGTTAGGAATCTGAAGGTACCTTTTGTGAAATTATATTGTCGCTATGTTACAATATCAAGATACTGCTTATTTCAAACAAAGCTGTCATAAAAACTTACTTCTTTTTTCATGTTTCATTAAATTCTCTCTCAGAGGCAATATAAAAAGTTAAGATAAAAAAGGGCAACTCTGTTTAATGATATAAACCTTTCAATGTCATCCATTGTTTTATTCGAAAACCTGACAGTGTAAATGAGCAAGGGTGCCATTACTGTAATGTTTTTTCATCTTCCGCACCTTTTTCAAACCTTCTGAAGGTTTGAAGCTTTTCAGGCTTCTGAGGTTGATTGTGACATCATGGTTCTCAGAATCCCCTCTCCGCCACAGCAAACCACTTTCAAAATTTTGAGTGGCACAAATTCAAAAGGGGAAAACAGAAAACTGAAACTCACTGCATGATCAGGAGTGATGCTTTGTTTATCAGAGTGATGATATCGTGATTTACTAGAGCAGAATTTGTGCGTATTTTGAATGGCTGTGAGAGAGAAAGGTGGTTCTTTCATAAAATTCCTAAAGGAGCATAGTATGAGCCTGAAAATTTTGTTACTGGAATGTGTAGTAGGCACTGACAAGACAGGAATGTTTGTAAGAAATAATTTGATCTCTAGCCACAGAAAGAGCAAACCTTAAAACTTAAAACCTTAAATGAAGTGTTGCATGAACGCCAAACTTAGTGGAAAGTAGTCAGGTACAAGATAAATGTTTACGATGCAAGCTTCATTAGAACACAGTGAACAAAGCCCCAGCGGCTTTTCTTTGCTTATCCGCCGAACTCCTAGACAGCTTTTTATTGCCAATAGGGAGCACATGCCGAATTTGCCTAGAAGGTAATTAACTTCACAAGAATGTGAAACTCGTGTGTTTTATGATTACTGCTCTTTCATATTAGCCAACATTTCATATCAGCCAACTATACAGGAGATGCAAGATTTGATCCCTAGTATGACGAGTGCTAGCCTGTCACTAGCAGGGTGCTCAGCTTCATGGACTTCGTGACTGCGCATTAAGTAGACCAACGTGCCTTGTGCCACGAGCATGGCGTGTAACGAGGAGCTTTGGGAGATTGTGCGGCTCATTTATTCACCAACTGCTGCACAGATCATCAATGTGGTCATCATCACTACACAATAGTCTAGTTGTCTTTCTCTTTTTCTGTATTTTTGTCTGACTACCATGACATCAAATACCCGTCTGACTGCGTACTAGGTAGGGGACTCTAAAACAAAGTGCTATGTCTTCAGGTGATTGGCATCCTGTCGGCACCTGATTGACATTGACTTACGGTCCCTTAACATTTACTAGCCTTCGATTGTGGGGCTGGCGACTGTGCTGTTGCTGCTGCAACACACGTATCAGCCGGGCGACGTGTTGTTTTGGCATGCTTCAACATCACACTGCTGGACAGAAGCCTCTCTTGTTAGGTTTCTGTTACCTTTTAAGGTGCCAGTTGCAGCCACTTTATCACTTTCAGGAATACATGATGTCTGCTAGTGCAGGAGATCTCAGAATTTGTGTGCGTGTATGAATAACCTGCCGCATTGGTGCTGTGATTAGAATGCTCGACAGCTGTGCACAAGGATGCGGGAATGAATCCCAGCCATAGCAGCCGCTTTTCTACGGAGGCCAAAAGCAAGGCACCCGTGAGCTGTGCGATGTAAGCGCACAAGAACCATAGGTGGTCTAAATTACTCCGTAGCCTTCCCCTACGGCGTCTTACAAAGCCCAAGTCACTTCATTAGGTAAAGCCTATTACACACCAAACCAAAAAACTAAACTATCTTGAAAGGAGGCATTTTTGCGCAGTTAATCTTTTTTGTCATCCAGAAATGTTCCCACTACCAAATCAGCTACAGTGTAAATTAGTAAAGCATTCCACTGCTTGTGATAAGAGAAATAGAATTGCAACTCCTAACAGTGATTCTTAGGCACACTGTAAAACTTTGTGATGTGCAGCTTTTGTCCTTATTTTGAAAAGCAGTCCTTTGTTGTTGTTTTTTCTTGACACAACATGTCTGTACTATTATGTGTAGCTGCCATATGGCAGATGATTGTGTGGGTTAAATTTCGAAATACCATGAACAACCCACCTGCCTAAAACGTAAAAATTTTGGTATGTAAACATAGTCAGGGCCACTGACTTTACTAATATATGTATATCTAGACACTTCAGAAAGTTTGAAACGTGGATGCTGTAATGCAAAGCGTTATGTACCTTCAAAAGCTTACCTGATTCTGTGCTGCCCCTGCTAAGCTTGCATTCACTTGAAATCCATTCCATTATCTTAAGAGAGTGCTAGTTATCTTCCTTTCATATTGCATGACTTGCCAATGCCCATTTCTTTTTTAACTTAGCCAGGATATCATTACAATTTCCTTCCTTTTTTCTCTCTTAACTTTGCAACTATTGTTTGCTTTAACATGAGTGCATGCTGAGTGTTACTAGTTGGCATTTGGGTTACAACTCAATGTTTTGTTAAGTGTGCACAGTGTGGAATTGAAGTGTCACAGTATAAAGGTGGAAATGACACAAGATTTCAGTTTTCAATTTTTTTCTCCTCAGTGATAGAGTACTTTTCTCAAAAAGCAGAGCATGATATTGAATTATTGGTAAAATGCAAGTATAAGTTTCGTCTTTCTTGTGTGATTGGTTAGGGTGTTTAACACTGGTAGCGGCCGTGCCATCATAATGCAGCGTCGGCATTTTCTTTAGTTTATTGCGCTATTTTTAAAGGGACTGGGATGACAAATGTAAATCCACCTTTATCAATAGACTACGGGTTTCCAACAACAAAGAGACTGCTTGCGCAGGAAACTGATGTTTTATACGCTTGAAAAGAACAACAATCTGAATACAATGGTTTCCATCACCGGCCGATTTAGCAGGTAAGCTGGGCGCATCAACACCAGATTTTCTGCATTCATTACGTTCATTTTAAAGCAAAGACAACCAGTCCTTTTCAGTAAGGAAATCACAAGTATTTAAATTTGTTCATTTTAAAGCAAAGACAACCAGTCCTTTTCAGTAAGGACATCACAAGTATTTAAATTTTCTCTGCAACAATTAGTCGGGGATTCATCTTTCACTGACATGTTTAGATGACTCTGTCCTCAGTTCAGTAGCTCTTAATTACAGAGCGCTACATTTTTGCACCTGAATATTGAGTGTTTGCAGTAGTGCAGAGAACTGAATTTTCGATGCTCAAGTTATCAGCTTTTGAGCGTTGAGTTTTATGTGTTACCTTTTTGAACCGAGAGACTCACTAGGCCATGTATCAGCCAAGGTCAACCTGTCTGGCCTCTTGACCTTCAAAAAAGTGGTATGACCTTGACCTGATTCAGTGTAAGTGCCCACCATTCCGTGGTTTCCACCCAAGTATACTACCCCTTTCATTCTCAGGAGGGGGAGGGGGGGGGTCCTCAGGTGGTTGAAATTAAACTGTACCCTCCACTACAGCGCTTCTTTTTCTCATTTGGCTATCACTCCCATCTTCCTCCCTTTTCTTACGGCGCAGCTCAGGTGTCCACGGAGAAAGTGTGAAAGATACTGTGTCTTTCCTCTAAACCATTTAGGTAATTAAAATATGAAATAAAAATTGCGGATTCATAAAACGGTTACAAGGGCTATCGCGACTACTGTCTAGGCGAATTTTGATCGTCCCCTTAATCCGAACCATGCATAACCATGCTTACCCTTCTCTCTCTCTCTCTCTCCCTATTTTTTTTTTTTTTTTTTTTTTTTTTTTTTTTTTTTTTCGCCGGCTGTTTTGGATAGCGCGCGCTCCAGTGTTCTGTTGGAAAATGTTCGTCCTTGGCACCTTTGCTTCCCCCTGCCCCCCTCTTCTTTCTTTTGTAAATTGGCCGCATTCTGCCCAGTTTTCAACGAAATTTCACGTCCCCGTAAAAATAAAAGCGAAATCATGACAAACTAACCGTACCATGAAATGGGCATGCCCTTCACGAAATGTGGTTTTCAGGACACCGGTCGGCGTACTCGGCTTAAAGTGCTCGCAATGCAGCATAGTTTGGCAAAAGAAAAGGAACGCTTTCCCCACTTTGTCACTGTTAGAAACCACATTAGCGTCGCGTCGAAGATCAGTAGGGAAGAGCACTGGGCTCGACGCCCAAAGCCTGACCCGCAAAGCTCAGAATGAAGCTCAGCTCGGGCGCGACAGGGGCCCGTTCTCGCGATAATCATGAGATAAATAGTTCACTGTGAGCTAGACTCCCACTGCTCAAATCACAGTAACGCTTGAAGAAAAATTTTCTTTTCTGAACGCAACAGGAAGTGATAATTACAGGCGTGTTGGCCAGTTGGCGCGGTATGCTTTTTGAACAGTGATCCCTTAAATGATCAGTGGTAACATAGAATATATAAGTCATAGTTGCAAGACCCAAATAAAAAGGATGCATAAAACTTTGCCTTCTTTTAAATTCTTTGCTCGTTCATATTTTACGTCCGCGATGTCTAGCGTTCTCGCAGCCAGTGGAAAGGGTTGTGTACGCCTCATGGACTGTCGGACACCCCGGCTGAGTAGTTGAGCGCCTTAACTACTTTCTACCGCGGCGGGACTGTAAATAAATTAATCGAAACATCTTACTTTTTTTTTTACAGCGCGCCTTATTTCGTCCGCGTCCCTGCTATAAAGACCCGATTCAAAAGCCTGACATCGTATTCTAAATAGTTTCGGTGGGCCTGGGCTCGTACCCGCACCATGGCCCGTGCTAAGGGAGCCGATGTTGTTGTGGCTGTAGGAAAAAGAACAAGAAAATGCACGGACCTTCTACTGGCTCTGTGGCTGAGTCACCTCCGCTGCCTCGTGCGGACAGAGGAGAGAAAGTAGAAAATAAAACAAGAGGGAGAGAAAGACGCGCTCCGCAACAGCCGTCGTCCACCACCTAAGCGATGGCGGGTGCAATGACGGCCTACAACATATAAAAATTCGGTGGCGAGCTAGTCCCCGCCGCGAGCGGCGTTGACCTACTAGTTCCAGCCCCATAGGGCCAGGAACAGCCACCCTTCACCACCTCCCCGGGCCGATGTCAGGCTTTTGAATCGGGAACATTATCACTTCCTCGAGCGCTCGCCCCGCACTCTGGTGGCGTCATTTGTCGGCTGGAGTGGCCGAGTGGCGACCTCAAAAGTTGGCCAGTTGGCGACCACGGGTGACTGTTCCCGAGATGTGTTTGTTGTGTCAATTTTCGCCGAGCGTCCACTTTTTACGGCGTTGTACGATTGTGCATTTTCTGACCCGGTTTACTAGATTAAAACTTTTTTTTTCTTGGTTAATTGTCGT
Source organism: Amblyomma maculatum (assembly GCA_023969395.1). Taxonomy (NCBI): domain Eukaryota; kingdom Metazoa; phylum Arthropoda; class Arachnida; order Ixodida; family Ixodidae; genus Amblyomma; species Amblyomma maculatum. The sequence continues at coordinate 10,582 of JAJIZL010024796.1, forward strand.
CATTTTCGTCATCATCATCATACTCCCAAGCGTTGGTGGAATGCTGAGGTCCGAAGGGCAATAATGGAAAGGAAGGAGGCGTGCCGGCAGCATCGACTGGCGCTGCAAACTAAACAGCCCGAGGGAGTCATTCTGTGCCTGTGGCAGGTGTATAAGGAGAAGGCAGCCAGCCTTGTACAGGAGAAGATTGGGACCTCGGATATAAAGTTCTTGGATGAGCTTAGGAAAAGTTGGCGGAAAGCACCACTTACGTTCTGGCAACACGTGAAGAGATTGTACAGTCATGCAGCATCGAAACAGCAGTTACAGGACCCCCAGTTGTTACAGTTGCTCTCGCCAGAGGAGAGCCTAGAACTGGTGACCGAGCGAGTCAGAATGTTGTTCAGAAAGGGTAGCACACAGCCTGATGAACAAGAGCCAGGGCTACCACTGACAGGGCCACAACCGGATCTGCAAAAGTGGTTGGGACAAGTCGGGGAGGTTATTATCGGGCAACTTTCGGGCGGTACAGCACCGGGCATTGATGATGTCCCGGCATCGCTCCTGAAGAAGATGGGTGCTACACAGAGACAGGAATTGCGAGCAGTTATAAGCTACTACTTGGAGTCGGGGGAAATTCCTGATGAACAGAGATTGGGCAGAATGCTGTTCCTGTTCAAAGGCTCCGGCAATCGCAGCAGCCCTGCGGCGTACAGACCAATTACGGCGAACCCTATTATATACAGGGTGTTTGCTCAAGTCTTACGCAGACGAATCCAGGCATGGGCGGAGCGAGAGAAAGTGCTGGGCGAGCTGCAGCAGGGTTTTCGTCAGGGCCGGAGATTGGAGGACAATTTATTCATTCTGACGCAGTGTATCGAACTCGCGATGGGACAGGGTAGAGAGCTCTGGGCTGCCTTCCTGGATATGGAGAAGGCATACGACTGCGTGGAACAGGATTGCCTGTGGAGGATGCTGCGCCTCAGGGGTCTTCCTGAAGAGGTCATCGCCCGGCTGCGCGCCCTCTATACAGACACCAAGGTAGTTGTGATGTGGCAAGGCCTCCAGTCTCGTCCGGTCGAGGTGCAGCGGGGTATACGAAAGGGATGCCCTCTCTCCCCGCTGTTGTTCATGCTGCTGCTGAGCGATCTTGAGGGTGAATTGGAAAGGTGTGGCGAGGGACAGTGGCCGGGTAGTGCAACAGGTCCTACCGGGCCTGGTGTACGCAGACGACATTGTGCTTATGGCGGGCTCAGAGGCAGGACTGCAAAAGTTGCTAGACATCTGCACAGCGCACGCGGAGCAGTTGGGTCTACAGTTCAGCACGAGGAAGAGTGCAGTACTGTGCTGGTCTCTTATCAGGACGGCTGTGGAACTGAGACTACTGCTACAAGGGCGCGAAATCCCGTGGGCTTCAACCTACAGGTACCTCGGGATAGACCTCATGACACAGCATGCCTACCTGGTAGACTATGAGAGCAGCCTCCGTGCGAAGGCGGTGCGCAGCCAGAATGTCCTCAGAGCCAAGGCGTTGTGGTCGTTCAACAGAATGGAGGTCCTACGCATCATATGGAAGGCGGTGATGTTGCCAGGTCTGACATATGTAAATGCAGTGTTGTGTACCACGTCCTTGACACGGGAATTTATGGAACGAAGACAGAGAGAGGTAGGAAGACGGGCACTAGGAGCTCATCGTTCATCCCCCAACGAGGCGGTGCAGGGTGATGTTGGCTGGTCCTCCTCCGTGGCCCGGGAGGCTGTAGCCAAGATTAGTTTTGAAATGCGTTCATGGACTCTGGGGGCGAACCGCTGGGTTCATCAAGTACAACGCTGCCTTTTGTACTGTGGAGTATGCACACGCTGGAAGAGAAGGGTACGTGAACTGAGTGCAAATTATGAGGTACCACTGCCAACTGTGGCAAACACTAAAGACACCTGCTGGACTACTTCGGAGGTGCGTGAACAC
>JAJIZL010024796.1:12926-34562 GCA_023969395.1 Amblyomma maculatum
CAAACACTAAAGACACCTGCTGGACTACTTCGGAGGTGCGTGAACACACAGGTGCTAGGGTTCACGTCTGGACAGCCGCAAGGAGACGCTGCGGTGGACAGTGATGCGACACAGCGGAATGAAAGGGCTGTGGTGGAGACAAGCAAACGACGCCTTGAGAACTGAATAAGGCATACTAGATAAATAGTGTTGGTGGCGTTGCGCCAGGGCGGGACAGACTCCGTCACAGTAGGGAATTAACTTGGCTAGGACCTTTCTGGTCCACCTGGTAAAAAAGGGAAGCCCCAGTACCAATCCAATCCAATCCAATATTGAAGTGCACTAGAATATTCTATAGTTCGCGTTAGCCATATTGAGGCCTTCCATCGTAATCGTCTTTGTTCCTTAAGTTCCTGTGGCTAGGATGAATCCTAAATGCAACGTACGATACAGGATAGTCAGGCAGGGTCCACATCGTGCAGGCAGGGTGTGTGTGGTTCCGAGGTTTTGGTAAGTTTAATGCGATATCGCTTTGTAAGGTTACGCTACACTATAATGGGGTTTAACGTTCTGAAGCGACTCGAACTAAGAGGGACGCCGTTAATGGAGCGCTCCGGAAATTTTGATCACCTTGTGTTCTTTACGTTCGCTGGCATCGCACAGCACATGGGCGCCTTGCTTTTCGCCTCCATCGAAAAGGGGCTGCTATAGCCGGGATTGGATCCTGCTCGTCCTTTGGTTCACTAGTCGAGCGCTTTTAACTACTGAGCCACCGCAGTGAGGCCACATTGTGGTAAGTGACGCCAACGTTTCCGGGCCGAAAGGTAACCAGAACCACTGACGTTCGATTGTGTCACTTCGATGTGGCGTACGTGTTTAGTTGTTTCGACTTCAGTCTGGCGCAGAATATTCCTCGCGGACACGTGTAAAATTCGCCTGATTTACGGCGTCATTCGAAAGCCGTAGTGCACTACTTTTGCCCTGTCATTTGCCGAGTAGTTTAAAAAAAAAAAAAAAAACGAAAGTAGCGTTTGGCGGTCAGTAGTGAGAAGATAACGCGCCGTTCGTAGTGGAGCAATGTAAAGAGCGTGCCCAAGCGCAATGACTGCTCCAGTGCTGCAGTAAGGCTGGCTCGCGTCCGTGTCAAGTGCTACGCAAAGTCACTCTTTCCGCATCATATTTTGTTCTTCTGTGGAAGTTCGGGGCAGGTCCTGAAATAGGCTTTCACACGCTTCGCGGCAGATCGCCGAGATTGGAGTGGCGTAGACCTAGAGCTGTAGTTCTACTCCTCACGGGGACCGAGTGTTTCCGTCGGTGTAACCTTGAAGCTCAGCCCAGGTGAAACGGAGGCTCGGCCTGTCCAGCGCAAATCTCGCCCAATGTGTTATGCTACGGTAAGCTGGTGCATGACCACGACTGACCACTTGGACATTACTAAGGATCCTTGAGAGGAAATCTATTCTCAGCAACGTCGGAAATCGCGGGATAGACGTGCAGTTACGTCATCTGCACACGTGGTACTAGCAAACGGAATCAAACTCGTCAAACTTGGTTTAACCATGTTTAATTGGTTTTTTTTTTTTTTTTTGCCACCTCGAATTTTACTGTAACTTTTTATATGGGGAACTGTTTTTTAGAGTTGTTGCCGATTCCGCAATATACTTTTTTTTTTTTTTTTTTTTTTCATTGCCTTTTTTTCTAAGCATCTCATCCCAGAAAAGCCGAGCACCAGGCAGGGGGAAGGCTTGTGCCCATTTAAAGCCGGTGTGTACTTCGGATAAAGTGCTGAAGGAGAGAGGAAAGAGGAATAGAAGGAAGAGTTGTCATTGTGAAGTGCTGAGGAACTATTTTTGATCACTTGGGGTTCCTAAACGTGCCCTGGCATCGCATAGTGCATTTTGCCTCCCTTGAAAGGCGGCTACTGCGACTGAGTTGGGTTCTTCTGCTGAGTTGCCGAGTGTGTGTTGTACACATTGCAGGAAACAAGTAAGCGGTTATAATTACAATCGCTCTGTTTGAAATGTAGCGTATTACCATGGTCAGTTGCAGCCCCAGAAGAGTAACTGAATAATTACAGAAAAGTAATTTGCTCAAACTGTGATAGACTTGTGTGGCTTGCTTGAAATTTTTTTACAGTGTTAATTTCCAACAGGAACTGTTTTTCAGAGTTGTTGCCGATTCCGCAATGTCTTCACGTGCAGACATCAGCCACTACATTGAACACTCTCTCAGTGTAAGCGCTAGACTCTAGAGTGTAGGCGGGATTATACCATATGGACACTTTGCGCTCCCACTAATAGTTGTACAATGTTTCGGTGCCAGTTTCTGTGCCCTGTATGAAGTGCCGTGCTTCTTGTTGGCGCTATGAAAAGCCGCTGTAGGTAAGGCCGCTGAAAATTTAAAGAAATCGTCTTTAAGCATTGTTATTTTTTTTCTCTAACATCAGACACAGTTTCTGGTGTGGAACCATAGCAAGGCCTGTTCAATTTCTTGGGCCAAATGGTGGTGAAGTTCTTGACGTCTTCCTCTACTAGACACCTATTTGGCCTTATATCGAATTAATTAGATTAGATTAGGAATGCCAGCAGAAGTGTGATTTCGTCAAAGAGGTAGCTGGTGATGAGTTACAGAGAAATATTAAGGAACTACAAGATTTGAGCAGAAGTGTGTGTTTGTCAAAGAGGTGGCTGGTAATCAATTAAAGAAAAAATATTGTTTGAAACACTACTGTATAAAATAAGTAATTGATTGCAAAATTACACAAAATTGTAATTGAGTAACAGTAATCAGTTAGATACCACTGTAGCTGATTGTTAATGCTTTCGCATTCATAGCTTGAGCAGTCTCAAGTGTCTCTGCTGAGTTTTATTCACACTTATCACTAGTATCACACGTCCACAGAGCTGTGCCAGATGTTTCCGCATATGTTCTGTACAGCTGCCTGAAAGGAATGAGTTTTGCAGGGAGGACAATGTCAGTGGTGGTGGAGCGCTGCCAAATGGCCCAATTGGTCAGCCTAGCTTGGGTGCCTCTGTGCCGCCAACCATACCACCGAGACCAAGCCAACAGCCACTTGTAGGTGGCTCTGGTTATGGCTATGGATCGGCCTATGGCTCAGCATATGGGTCACCAATTTCCGCGTGAGTTCACTTTGTGCCTCTCTGCATACAACTTGCAAATTTCTTCACATGCCTCAGACAGGTTTTCATGGATGCTTCTTCATTCTCCTTGTGCAGAGTGTACAGTCGATATGGATGTGGAGGTGGTGGCTATGGATACGGCGGCAGCTACTACGGGGCGGGTGGCTTGTATGGAACTGGGGGCATGTATGGAACAGGCGGTCTATATGGGGCAGCTGGGTCATATGGAGCTGGACCTCTTCAGCAGCTGGCTGAAGAAAGCACAAGGGGTGCCTTCCACTCGGTCGAGGCTGTTGTTCAGGTAAGGTCTTGTGACCTTATTGTGTTTAATAAAGATGTCCGGAGGGCTAAATCGCGCAGAGTATCAAGAATGTGGCGCTGCTTTTGTGGTGATATTGTGCCATCAGTTTCGTAGCTTCATAGTAAGCTGGGACATGAAATTTCAATAGACCATGAAATAGACCGTTATGATTGGCCTCATGCATGTATTTACTGTGTGCATCAACATCAACTGTCACCTCAAATATGTTTTGCCCCGAATTCAGAGCTCGTGCAGTAAGCAGTTCTTAAACTATGTTAGCCAGCCCTTTGGTCCTGCTGTTTCAGACTCTTTCTTACATTGTCATGGGGAATAACGATTCCAATGGCATCTTCATACAGAGCCTTACGATTGCTTTAGTATAGTTCGGCTGATTTCTGAGTTGTGCGCACTTTTTTTTTTTTTCTGTTTTTGAACTCATTGCAGGCATTTGCCTCTGTGAGCCTGCTACTGGAATCAACGTACCAGGCATTGTACAGCTCGTTTAGAGCCGTTGTAGGAGTGGCGGACCAGTTTGGACGGCTTCGGCTCCACCTGGCGCAAACCCTTTCGGCTCTAGCACTGGTGCGCTCATTGCGGTGGCTGTTTCTGCGAGCCTGGATGCTGCTAAGAGGCGAGTGTCCTGACAGTTCCACTGCAGTGCTCATGAGATACCTTTAAGGCGAAAGGCTTTCTAGGCTGAGGAAACGAAATCCTGTGCGCAAGATCTGTCATAGTCCATGAGTTTAGTTCCTGTCCAGCATTCCTGCCGTCTGCAATCCCATACTTGAACTCAGGCAAAAGAATGCTCCGCGACAGGAGCGATAGTGTACCGTCCAAACTTACACTTGCTGGAGAAAATGTGACAGATACTGTGCCTTTCCTTTCCGGTAAGCCAATTATAATTATATGTAGCCCTACAACGAATGCCGATAAGGCAAATTATGGGAGAGGAAGAGTAGGCTTTCGCTATTCTTCTCTTAAGAGACATCTAAGAGTCCCTCTAATTTTTTTTCTATCAGATTTCTCTTTTCTTATGTCCAGCCATGAACCCCGTCACCTTGCGATGTTATTAGTCTTGGTGGTGTGCTTACAGTAGAGTGCCGGAGAAACGGCTCACCGCAGATGGCGACCACGTGACACTATTATTATGCAATGCGCGTGAACATATACATGCGATTTGAAGGCAGATGATGTTGCTTTCTGTCCAGTAGACCAGAGTTATAAGGGTTATAGATCCCTATCTTGATTCTTCTTCCATCTGGTGTGTCCTGCTATTTCCATCAGCTTCACTGAAGCAGTGCCAAGAGCATAGTGTGGGCGCATTATGTTGCGCAAAGCAGAGTGCAGAATTTTCAAATAGGCTATTTTTTTTTCTCCAGATGTGAGCCAGATTGGTAACATAGCACCTAGGCTCTAGCGTACTGGTGATATAGGGAAGACCAATTTTATTGTCCTCAAATGTCACATTTGTTCTGCCATCGCATTGCGAGACTGCTGACCTGTGCGAATGTGTTTGTCATGCACAGTGCTGTCGTCCATAGCTGAAGTGTTGTTATTAGTAGTTGAGTGTGGCAGTGGACAGGTGCAGTGCCTGCATAATGTCCTGTAATGGTTGCGCAGAGTTGGGGTGCTTCACTGCTGTACACAGGGATGTTTAATCAAATCCTGGCCGCGGTGGCTGCTTTGCAATGGAGGGGAAAAACAAGGCGCCCGTGTGCTGTGCGATGTTAGTGTAAAGTGATGGTAGCGAAAAGTTAGTGCGATGTTCCCCAGGTGGTCGAAGTGTTTTCAGACCTCTACTACAACATCTCTCGTAGCCTGAGTCAATTTAAGACGTCAAATTCCATAAACCAAACTGTATTCCCTCGATTGCCAGAGGGTTCATCTTCATAGATGGCATTTTCTGCGTGAAAATATGTGCATTATAAACTGGAAAACTCATTGTCAAGGCACTTCCGAGAAGGATTACGAAGAAACGTGGTGATGGGGGAAAATTGCTTTGTTGGTCGTGTGTTAAGGTTTGTACTAACTCCCATCTCATATTTCGCTTGTCTGGCCAGTAGGGCCCTTTTATTTCTGAGTTATCAAATTTCATATTAGCCCTTTTTAATGCGGCATGTGCGTTACGGTGCCCTTGAAAATAAAGCATGTACTACAATAGAATGTTTGTAAGACGAGGAATTGAATAAGGGGTAAAACTGCCGCTATCTTCATGGAGCAAATTACCCTTCTATATATGTGTGTATGTATATATACACACACTTCACAAATACACACACACACACACTATATATACACACACACTTCTTTCCACCATATCTGTACTTAACTAATATGCATAATGTGCTTCTGAAAGCATACGGAGGCCCTTAATGCAGAGAAAGGTCATGAAAAATTGACACCCACAGCCGAATTCTTTTTTTTTTTTTTTTTTTTTTTTTTTTTTGTTCAACATGTTAGTGGGAACACCCACACTCGAGAGATTTGTTTTGATTAAAGCTCGCTAACCTGACTTTTGTTTATTGTCTTGGACAAGTTGTTCTGTTCAGTTGATAAAACCCTGTCCAAAGAACCTCTTTTGCCACTCTATGAAGGGCCAGTCTTTACTTAGCTTTCACCTGTTGGCGCGTGTCCTTGCAGGGCGCCGCGCCGACCTGGCTGAGGCTGCCTGGAGCCAGGCAAACAGTGCCGGGTCGCCACCTCTGCCTTCTCCTTCGGGAGACGGCTCTTCCACCTGGCCCATCGTGGCGTTCTTTGGCTTTGTCGTCGGGGCTCCATGGCTCCTCTGGAGGATATTTGCGGCAGCTGCTCGCCGTGGTGAGCAAAAGTTTGGCACAGCTGTTAATTAGTGCTGTGTACAGGTGGTATTAAGTATTGTTTATTAATTATACATGAGAGGTCCCCAACAAGCATGTTAGATACCTCAGAATGTGGCCGAGGTACTCCTCCTAGGCAGTAACACTCAAAATGATGGGCTACTACTTCGTGTGCGCAATGAACCGTTCCAGTCTCCTGTCATTACATTTATTAGCCACATGTACAGATTTGTTAGACAAGTAAACAAGGTTGTCAATTTCATGTGTGGTCGCCGAAGTTGACCACTCGCTAAGCCAATTCGGCATTTTGCTACAGAGATTTACAGGGTAGCAAATTGTTGTGTTGGTTTGGCTGTCAACAAGGCTCTTTTGAAACCTTTTGATAATTTTTCAGATGTGCCACATGCAATCTAAGGGCTGTGTTGTATTGTTGTATGGTGCACTTTGCCTCTTTTGTGATATCTGTCCATGTGGCTGTGATACCCTTTCGTAATAGACTGTTCTGAAAATTAACTACAGTTGAGCCCACTTATAACAGCCCCACTTAAGACGAACACCCGATTATCACGAGCAAGTCCGGTGTGACCGTCAAAATATACATTAGGGCTATGTCGCTCTGTCTCGGCTACACGAACATCTGCGTCTGTGAGACTAGCCGATCAGCTACAGCGAACCCCTTGGTGCCGCAGACCACTTACCACATGCTGAGATTCGTTGATCCTGTGCTCTGCAAGCCGCGAAATCGGCATTCCCGATTCCCCCGCGGCATTTCGCCCGAGGCATGAGAGGCGGCGCAGACCCAGCAAGCGGCTTCCCGGTTTATCTCTCACGGCATCTCGCCGGAGGGACGAGGAGCGGCCCAAACGCGGCAAGCAAGTTCCCGGGTTATCTTTCGTGGCATCTAAGAAGGAGGCACAGAGGAGCGGCGACATGGCAAAGAAAGCGCCGAAACGAAAAAAAAAATATAGCCAAGCCTAGGGAGCCTCCCTAGCCAAGCATAGCACACGTGAGCCACGTGAACATGCAGGTCGAAGGAAAGGACCAAGAGCAACATCTCATTTGCCATGGGATCATGGGAACGTCAGAGAAATGGTCAAGTTTGCTACCAGTCGACAATGTAGCATGCAATCTTGTGTTGTCGAACCCGCCTTCCTTTCCCCCTCACCCCTGCCCTCTATCCCCGTGTCTCACATGACTGACAGTGGTGTAGTGTGCAGTAGTTTACTCGTTTCTCTTGCTTGCGGTTGTGCTGTTGTGTTTTGTTTCCTAGTGGTGTGAAGCCTATATTCAAGATGGCAGACTCACTAGTGTCTACTTCAACAGTGAAGCGTAAAGCTTTGGACTTGGGCACAAGACTTTTAATATTGAAAGGTCTTTCTCAAGGCGCGAACAATCACGAACTGGTTAAAATATGGTTTTTCAATGCGGCAATGTCCACAATACTGAAAGAGAAAGATAAAATCTACAAGTGTGCCGCCACGGATTTCGCGACAAGGAAGCGCCTAGGGAAGGTCACATATGCAGACGTTGAAGACTCACTCCTTAAGCGGCTTCTTGACGCTCGGGCACGCAATGGGCTTATGAGCGGGCCGCTGATGTTGTCCAAGGCAAAAGACCTTGCATTCCTCCTGGACTTCCCAGATTTTTCCCCTGGTAACGGCTGGCTCCATCGCTTCAAGCTCCGCCATGGGATAATTTTCAAGTGCATCAACAGCGAATCGGCAGCAGTAAATGACGAAGACATCAGTATGTGGCCGTCAACAAACTTGGCCCATGTATCAAGGTATGCTGAAAGGGACGTATATATAACGCCGATGAAACGGCCCTATTCTACCAAATGCTGCCTGGCAAAACGCACGCTATGAAGAGTGACAAATGTGCTGGCGGTAAGCACAGCAAAGTGCGGATAACTACTGCTGTGCACGAACATGGACGGAAGCGATCAGTGCTTGCCACTGATTTGTCATTGGCAGGTCAAAGAGGCCACGTTGTGACGCTCAGGTTCGTTATAAGCGGGCTCGACTGTAGTTACCAAATACCGCTATTTTTGTTAGCTTTACCTGTTTCTTGAGCGACTTTACAGTGAAACCTCGTTATAACGAACAGCTAAAAAATCAGAAAATAGTTCGCTATATTCATAACTAGTAATATAAAATTTTGTAGAAAATACATGCAAGAGCAGCAAAATTCCATTAGAGAAGGCACAGTAACTTGGAGAGTGCTTACTTGGGTCACGTCCATCTATTTACATGCAAAGAACTGCATCATCGTGGCCTGCTTTTTTGGGCTGATCGCATTCCGTATCACGCCCTGTTCCACAGTTTGCAAACACAACAAGGGTAAACCCACTGCCCTCAATAGCACTGCAGTGGCGGCGCAGTAAATCGAATGCAGCAAGCGCTTCTTGTGAAGTCTGAAGCTTTGTCTGCGGGATGTTCAGAAGCTTCCGCAGCGATTTCGGCGTCTATCAGTACAGCCATGGTCGCTGCAATGTCGTCGCCGCCTACAAAGTCTTCAACAGTCATTGTTGCAGGCATGTCACCAACAAAACGTAAAAAATCGCGAAGCTCTGCTTCTGCTTCGTCGGGATCGTCCCCATCATCACTAGATGCACGAGCCTCTGCTGGAACAAAACCTGCGTGCCGAAAGCAGTTGGCAATCGTTTTGCCTTTCACGCTGTCCCATGCCGCTTTAATGCTCCCGGCAGGTCGATCTTCAAGTCCTGCTTCATACGAAGCTTCACGAGAAGAGTGTCAGTTTCCTCTTTTAAACTGCCTTGAAGGCCCCGATTTTATTTCAAGCTTGGTCTTTAACGTCAGTGCTGCTCTTTTTTTTTCACTTTGGCCGCCATCACAGCACTCTGCACACCCGCACAACACACTCGACACGGCGACCAACGAGCCTCCCATCGAATGCGCTATGATGGCCACGCCGCTAACGAACGCCGATGCTAACACTAAAATGCAAAAGACACAAAAGTGCAAAAGCAACATTCCATCGCGCCGCTGCTGAAGCGGCGCTGTCAGCGATTGTGAGATGCGAACAATTTCTTTGGTCGTCAACTCTCAATGCCGACGTGGCATCTGTGACGCTATCAGCGCCTGCGAGGTAGTCCTGAAAGTTTGCTGCGCTGCACAACACACTTGTAGTGCAACGAAGTCGCCTCCTGCTATTAAAGTGAGGTAGTGCTTGGCGTCGCGAAGTTCGTTATATATCCGTCTTATGCCGAACCGCGTTCGCTATGGGAAGTTAAAAATACATATGTTTGACAGAAATATTTCAGAAGAGTTCGATATATTCAATAATTTGTTATATGCGTGTTCATTATATCAAGGTTTGACTGTAGTTAGTTGCTGAAAACTGAATGGGGACGTCCGGTATTGGTCAAAAGTAAACAAACATCACTAGAGCAGCTGGCAAACACCAGTCACTCCAACTCACTGATCTTGATGCCGTTTGTAGCTTTGTGCACAGGGATAATATACACAAATGCAGTAAAACGTCGACAATTTGAACGGGTTTTATTCGAAATGCTGGATAATTTGTATGACTGCTATGGTTAAGTGATCTACAATGTTAATTTTTTGCCAATTAAATCCAGCTAGTAATTTTCACCTGCATGATAAATTTTAAAGACTTGGTGTGCTATTTAGGAAAGGCCAAGTTTGCCCTGAAGTCAGGGACACCCTGGCTCAGCTGGTAAAACAGCGTTTTGACGCCTGCAATGGGGGCACATAATAAGCAGCGTGGCCCTTCATTGGTGTTCTATAATCATGCAGGCAGCTGCCATTTTGGATGCACCAGCATGCTCGAACTACAGTGGCACTAACAGCGCACAGCTTTTATTGATGCATGCTGTGAACCTCTAACCTAACGTAACTGTCATTGGTGAGGACATCAAAGTGTGAACATGTCGGGAAACCGTGAAAAGCTTTGCCATTAACTCGGTTACATCAGGGTGATTGTGAAAACTCCAAACGGGTTCCTGCGGAGTTCATTGTTGAGCACTGACTGCAGCTCATTGAATGTGAGGGTAGCGGCGCTGATGTGTTATAAGTCGCTGAACAGTGCATAGCGCCTGCCTTTTTTCCGTCTTGCTTCAATTTCTGGTGATTCGAAAACACGCCTAATTCAAATATTTTATAAGTTCTGCTGTATGCAGCTTTGAAGCACGTTAACACTTACATCTACGTGCCAACCATGCCATATATTGTGATGCCATTGCTCAGAGAGTGCTGCCTCGATTCCTGTTCCATTGCAGAGTCACGGTGGGCACTCGGTGTTGATGAGCATTTTGCAGCTGTGGCCCAATACGACTTCCGCGCTGAGGGCCCCAATGAGCTGGCTCTCACTGCTGGACAGGAGCTTCGCATCGCTCCCAGAGGTGAGGGTGAAGGGGGGGGCGCAGGCGCAGGTGATGCCAAAATTGTTTTGCCAACCCTTACCTTGCACTTGGCTGGGGACAGAAGGCAGCTTCCAAGTACTTCATCTTTCGTCAGCTGTGCTGATTCCTTATGCTTGGTCATAAGAATGAGATCAGGAATGGGGTGGGGTGTTTGACACTGACATGGAGTCTGTCTTCGAGAATTCCTCTCCTCGATGATTCCAAGACCCTCGTGTTTAGGATTAAAGCAGAATCTTGGTGATGCAAACACAGTTGACACGAATTTTGGGATGGTACGAATTTGTAAAATTTCCTGGCCATAGTGCATTCGGCACGGTGTGCTGAATTTTGGACGTTTCGAACACTATCATGCACCACCACGGATGATATGAATGTGCGAGCCACGACCGCAACATCAATCACTATGCGCTGTCCTCGTATCGTTGACACCATGATCACCGGTCGTACTGTACACTGTGGCCGCACAGGTGTAAATCCTCTCAGCCAGAAGCAGGTCTGCATAAATGTACATCCCATGTTTCTGCTTGTGGATTTTGTTTGGTTGGACGATATCAACTTTTTTTTTTCTTTGCAAGCCTGTTAGGTTCATAACGTCGAGATTGTATCGTAAGTGCCTATTTATTATTTCACCCAAGACAATTTTCTCCACACCGCTGCTTTTACCAGCAGTCTTCTAAAAGAAGACATTACTAGTGTGATCAAAGCAAAGCTGCAATGGTAGCTAGTTGGTTTAGCATTTCAAGAAATTTGCATGCTACGCTATGCACACGTACAAAAAGTCAGAAACACGTGCACAGGATAACTAGTGTAATCCTTTCTTCGCAAAAATTCATGGCTTTTCTCTATGTGTCTGTGTGCACATCTGCCACCTACAAGGAGCTGGAAAGCAACGGCGAAGTTGAACTAATGGACGCAATGAAAAGGTACTCGGATATCGAATGTCTGATCAGTGAAAAAAGAACAGAAACTTAAAAACAAAGTAAACATTGTTCGTCTCGTTTGTTTCGAAATTCACATGGTGTAAAATCTCATTACAAGAGACATGGTTACAAGCGACACTCAGTTATGAGATGCTTAAAAGTATTTTGGTTGGTTTTCCTATGTTTGCTATGTTGACAACATTGCATACAAAAGACATGCTTACAAGAGACACTCTGTTACTGAGGGCAACTTTTGCAGGTCCCTAAAGTAACTTCTCACTATTTAGAAGAGACACAATTAGCCCACATACGCTCATGCAACACACAGGAATGTGATGCCATTGGCTGAAACAACGGGGACGTTTTGACTTACCAGCCAGGAGGAGGCATTCTCGGTTCCTGACATATTAAAACAAAAAAGGACACTGAAAAAGAACAGAATTTAGATAAGGGAACCTAAACTGCCACACATACGGGTTGGTAAGAATTTTTGGTTACAAGAGTCTTTTTCGGGTCCCTTGAGAGTCTCTTGTAACGAGGTTTTACTATTTGCAAATGAAATTAAACTGGAATTGCACAGAAGCAAATACCCAAATAAAGAACCCTGCACACATTTTATACAGACTTCCGTATCCTGTAGGAGTCTGCGAGTATTCGAAATTTAGCATACGGATCAAGTATGTTTGCATTCAATTCGTATTCAAAAAACTGATACTCTAAAATTTCCGAATTAACCTCAGCTTGCCCGAACTGAGCCCTTCACCACAATGCCTGACTGCGTGGGCTGTCAAAAGCTAAAGAGGGACCTTCCCTTTTGTGGAAAGGGCATCCCCGATAGTGTGCGCAAAGCCAAACACTTTATGAAATGGGAAAATAATGTCATCCTTACTTCGGTCTCATCTCAAATGCAGGTGCCAATCGTACAGGTGTTCATCAGCTAGAATTACTGTGATTCAAACGGTTTTTGGTAATTTTTTCAGGCCCAATCGAAGCTTAGAGATTTCAGTTCATTCTGGCATTTTGTCCGGTCCCTTGAAATCTGGATTAACGAGAGCTTACTGTATTCAGCAGTGATATGACAGCTCCAGACGGTTTCATGCAGGTCTTTCCTGTACAAAAAAACTGGTATAGTATATACGAAATCTTGTGTAAAGTTTATACTGGATTTTTCAGTAGGGTGGGCACTTCTGCCCAATCCAGACTAATTTTATTTTGCATATACCATCTGCAGTCTGAAATAAACAAGGACAGTGCTGCTAATTTTTAACTTTTATGTCAGCGGTCAGATAGATGATTCTGTATTCGAAGGCAATTTTTTCCCATATTCGTATTTGAAAAGCACTCACCTAGTATCCCGGAGGTGTTTTTTTTTTCTAAACATGGAACCAAATGGGGCTGTTATATTGCTACCGAATAATGTAAAAATGCTCCTTAATTCAGTCTTCAAGGGACCAGGAAAAAAATGTTCAAATTAACTCAAAGGTTCAATTATCAAATGGACCTGAAAAAACTACCAGAAACTGCATGCATCACAGAACACCTAATAAACACCTGCAAAATGGTTGCGTGCATTTGAAATGAAACCCGAGTGAGAACCGCGTTTTTTACCCTTTTCATCATGTGCTTCGCTTTGCATACCTTTTCAAAAAACAACCCAGTCACATTTTGAGGATGCTCCACTGCACAGTCAATGTGGTTGAGCATTGCGGTGAAGCGTGCAGCACGGTGAAACTGCGGTGTAATCGGAAATTTTCGAATATACATAAATTGTGAATATGTATCAGTTTTTCTAATGTAAATCGAATAACAAACATGTTAGATACATATTTGAAATTCAAAATATTCACACACTTCCAGTGTTTTCAAATATAACCAATGAATAGCAGAGCAGGGAACTCACGACTTCCCAAGCACTTCATAGACTTCATAGCACTTGCCAATATTCCTTCAGGGTTTCCTTCTTTCTGGAAATTCTGGAACCATATAAGCTGGCTAGGGAAGAAGAATTAAAGAAAGCAGGATTGGATTCAAGATAACGAGGGAAATTGTTTAAAAGGAGATAACGCAGTGAACTACATTACATCAGTTATAGCCGAGCCATTTAAGAGCGACGATAGGGCAATCTCCGCAAATAAGGAAGCAACACAAGGTAGCAGAATACAAAGCAGCTTAGAACTGACCAATCTAAACTGGAAAAAGGCAGAAAAAAATATTCCTAAAAACACATCTACAGGAATAGATGGAATTCCGATCAAGCTGATTAATGAACTCGGTCCAAAAAGTAAGGAAACTCTGTTAAAAGCTCTGGAAACAGTCATAACGAATAAGCAAATTCTGGACAGCTGGTGGCAGAGTAAAATGAATTTGATTTATAAAGGGAAAGGAGACAGGATGCACATAAAATCCTACAGGCCGATTACCATAACATCTGTTATGTACAGGTTAGCCATGCAGGCGGTGAAATTAAAGGGGCAAGCATGGGTTGAAAGTAACACGATACTCGGAGAACTTCAGAACGGCTTTAGAAATGGTAGGCGCTTAGATGATAGCCTGTTCGTGCTTACCCAATGCATCGAAATATCTAGAGTGGAAAATAGACCTTTGTATTTGGCCTTCCTGGACATAAACGGGGCGTACGACAACGTAAGCAGGGAACTCCTGTGGAACATATTATAATAGATGAGATAATAGAGGTTATGAGATAATAGAGTTCCTACAGGAAATATACCGGGATAACAAAGTAGAAATTACGTGGGAAGGGATAAGAAGTATGGAGGATGTCAAAGTATGCAAAGGATTAAGACAAGGCTGCCATCTATCACCGGTGCTGTTCACGCTTTATATAATAAACCTGGAGCGGAGGATACAAGACAGTAACCTAGGTTTTAACCTGTCATATAGATTAGGTGGAAAGACGATAGAGCAGCGCCTCCCCGTTTTGATGTATGCAGACGATATTGTGCTGCTAGCTGAGAGTCTTGAAAGAATTGCAAACTCTAGTTAAGTATTGCGGGGACAAAGGGGACGCTCTAGGCTTCAGTTTCAGCGCAGTTAAGTCGGGTCTGATGATTTTCAACGGCTCAACTGACCAGGGTCTTAAAATACAAGGCCTTGAAATACCTAGAGTAGCAGATATAAATATCTGGGGGTATGGGTAAACGAAGGATTGGCATACATTAGAAAGCATGAGCAATCACTTAATGCCAAAGGGCGAAGGAATGCCGGGATAATGAAGCATAAGGCATTGTGGGGACACAATAGGTATGAGGTTTTGAGGGGTATTTGGAAAGGAATTATGGTGCCCGGACTTACTTTCGGGAATGCGGTTTTGTGGCTAAATTCAGAGGTACAGTCGACATTAGAAGTAAATCAGAGATCCGTTGGACGATTAGCACTAGGTACCCACGGCAAAACTACAAATGAGGCGGAACAGGGAGATATGGGCTGGGCATCTTTCGAAGTACGGGAAGCTCAGAGTAAAATATTATATGAGGAACGCCTGAGGAAATTGGACAGTAACAGATGGGCAGCTAAAGTATTTAAATACCTGTACCTAAAAAGCGTTGACTCACAATGGAGGAAACAAACTAGGAAACTAACTAGTAAGTATGCTAGTAACAAGGACGGAGAAATAAAGAGCATTAAGCAACAGGTGAAAAACACTGAAGGGAAACATTGGATAAATTCGATGGAAAAGAAACAGAGTGTGGAATTACACCGAAAGTGGAAAATGCAGATCAGGAAGGAAGATTTCTTTGATAACTCAAGAGGCAGTGCCATACTTTTTGAAGCTAGATCAGGGTGCCTTAGAACTCGCAGCTACAAAAAGAAATGTAACAATGGAGATGACGCATGTGCTGCATGTGGTAACTCCAGTGAAACAATTGGCCATATTATACTCGAATGTAATGGTATCCATCCGGAAGTTGGTGCAGGTGCAATCACTGTTCCTGAAGCTCTGGGGTTTAGAGATAACAGTGGCCGGGTGAATAAACCGGCGGTGCAAACTAGCAAAAAACGACTCGAAGCTTGGTGGCTTAAAAGCAGAGAAATGACATAATGTTAGTAATGTAGGAACAAAATTTAATAAATAGTATGATGGTTTAGTTAACCATTCTAAATCAATAATTAAGATATAGGGAGAAAAATGAGCATGATAGCTACTGCTACCACCCCGTTTCAAAGGGGACGCTCCTATATTCCATCCATCCATCCATCCGTGAGTGTTCCCCACACAGCACCAACTTTGGGGTTCTCTGGGGCTATTACCATGATGAAGACCTCTGTAGTTTAATGTTTTAGGTCATTTACTCTGGTAATAATGTGAATTTGAAAATTTCACATTATTCCTGGATTGACCTTTGGCCTCCGATGTAATGAATGGGTGGAATGGGTGACTTCGGTTAATAGCAAACATGCACGCATACCAAGTGACCTGATCTTGTTTTCAGCTGTTAGTTAGCAAAGGGGAGCACACGACAATTATACTAGAGGTGGAAACAAGTGTACGCCTAAAGCGCTGCAAGTTTGGTGAGTCTGATGTTTAACTTATTGTGCACCGCAGAGCTGCAGCCCCGGGTGCGTGGCTGGCTGCTGGCCAGTGTAGATGGCAGCCGTGTTGGCTTGGTGCCGGCAAACTACGTCAAAGTGCTCAAACTCCGGACACCCGGCAAGGACGCGACTGCCGCGGCAGAGTCTGCACCAGCACTTCCGTGATTTCCTGCGCGGCGTCACTTTCTTCCACTCTGTTGTCTCTTCTGTACATAGCCGTACGGGTGTTTTAAAGATTAAAGAAAATATGTGGTTCTTACTATTTTTTCATTCCTCGTTTTCAAACATTTGAAGACTGCTGGGAAACACTTCTAAAATAAAAGCCTTTAATGGCTCATCCTCGCGGCCATGACCCTGTCCGTCCAACCACGCAAAAGCCCGTCTCCACCGGGAATCGAACCTGTATCATTCGAATCCCCAGGTGAGCAACTTTAACCGACTGCACCATGCCCGGGATCGTGAAACGCACATCATAACTCTCATTGTCTACCGTGAGAATGATAGTAGCAATGACAATGATGCTGCAATTAGTGAAAATCACAGTGATTACATCAGCAGTGAAAATAATGCCGCATTTAGTTGATAATGAGAGCAAATGTGATGCTCTCCCGTATGACACCAGCAACGCTTCGGCTTTCGCATTTCTGCAGTCTAGATTCCACGGTGCTCTTAGAATTTATGCATAGAATGAAGCTTTTTGGGTGGCATCCACACAAATTGTCAGTCCTTGGAAGGGGGCTGTTAGATCTGAGGGCCGATTAATCACCTTTTAGTGGCAGGGAACTATGCACTGGCGGCTCCAGTGTATCTGTACACCAGGCTAGTCATGCGAGCTCACCAGAAAGTAGCGTTTCTACTCGGGTCATGCTTGTAGGGTTCAAATCCTATCCCTGTGGTCACTTGCAGAAGTCGTGCCTTGATCTCCAGGTTTGTGACGCACTATGATGATGGTGATCCCATATGCAAGTCAGTATGTTACCATTGAAGTGTGGTCCTGGTTTTCGCAGACGAGTAAGGACATTGTGTCAGGGACACAACTTTCAATAATAAAGACTGTACATGACGCTGGATTTTTTTTTTTTTCGTTAAAGCTTCATATGTTATCATTGAAGCTGGAATTTAAACCTCTGTCCTCATTTCTTAGTCTTTCCTCTGTTCTCTAAGTGCACTGTGGCATTCACAATAGACCGGCAATGGGCATGCAATTGCAAGCTTCAAGACTCTAGTACGCTCGCAAGATTTTGGAGGTACAACCAGCCTTGAAGACCAAGCCTCTCTGCTGTAGCCCACTGCTTATGCAGTTCAATGCCATGCACCATGTGGGCCTACTTTATAAAACCTGCCCAGCAAATGTAGCCTGTCATTGAGAAGAAAACTTGCTACTACCCAAGCAAGTTCGTATTTATGTTACTTTGCAAAGTTCTCCAAGAAAAATGCAAAAGCTTATAGACCAGTGGCAAGCTGATAGCACGCATCTGAAACAATGCTCCATTGTCAAAGAAGACTTAAATGAATTGTAGGTTGAGGAGTTATTTCAAAGAAATACATCATCTATAAAGGACACCGTTGCCATGTTCTCCGGAATAATTGAAACCATCTGGGATGCTCAAAATTACCTCGAGGCCTCCGCTATGATGCCCTTTATAGCCAGAGTTGCTTTGGGGACCTTAAACCCCATAAATGACACCAGTCTTGTGCACAGAAGAGACACACACACCTAGATGCGCAAAAAGAAAAGAATATCACTTTATTCCCTGCTTAAATGGATGCTGGTTCATCCAGCGTATCCATGTGTGTTTGGGAAGTTGTGTCGCTGACGCCAGAAGTCACGACCCCGGTGCCAGCCGTGTGCCAGCAAGGAAGCAAGCAGGGCCCGTGCCCTACCAGGCCAGAGCGGGTGTAGCTGACGAGACCAGCGCTCAGCCAGCTCGTCGGCTACGGCCACCGTACTGCAGCCACGCTCTGTCGACTCGCGCAGGACACGTCGCACCAAGTTCCCGATCTGCGAGAAGTGGAGAACGAACTCATCACACGAATAAGTAAACCGTAATTCCTTTACAAATTACACTGTAAACTGCTTATAACTAACATCTACTGTTATTTGACATTCAGAAGCATATGCATGAGTGTGAAGCCATGACAGTTGGACCATGAGGTTGGCTGAAGGTTATCCCATTGACGTGGAACGGTGCTCAAACACCCATTTCAAAGCTATTGCTCTGAAATGCTGCACTGTTTCAGAAACAGCAATTTCATCGCTGTGTGGATACATGGGTAGACTGATGTAGAGTGCCAACATCGTGATGTGCTGCAGTTTCTTCAAGCAATGGGGGCATATCTATGCACCCAGAAAAGAAAAGCAGTTGGCAACAATTAGAAGTACAACATTTCATGAGAAAATGAAATTGATTAGGAGGACGCTTGGCTTTCCCATCAGTCCTCTATTGGACCACCTCCCGGTGATGTATTGGGTGCGACCTGTGTTGTCGAGGTGTGCTTCACGCATCCCTCACCCTCTTTTGTGATGTCGCGGGCACTTAGCGCCCTTAATTGCCGCGAATGCTGAGTAGCTTTTGCCTTGAGTGCACAGCGCTGCGGCCCTGCTTTTGAGTGCTGCGGCTGGTCTATGGGTTATAATGAGGTCTGGTGGACTGGTGCATTGTTTGTAATGCAGCTGTCTGAATAATGAACATTTGTGCTCTTAACCTGCGATTTCCTTCCTTCAGAGGGAGAACACAGGCGTGCAGCGCATGCTGGCTCTGCTCTTGGCTTGCTCTGGCCCGAACCCGCGGCATGTGGGTGAGGTGGCCACGCATCTAAGAGCGCATCAACAAAACATTTCCCACAATGTGAACGTACTAAGCCAACGACACCAACTACAAGGTGTTGTACAGCGGACTCACCGAATGCTCCCAGCTGCGTCCAAAGTGTTTCTCCATTTCGGGATCAGGCTGCATGCGTCCGTACATCTCGTATGCGGAGCTCACCACTGCCTGGAAAAGCACAGAAAGCCATCAGCATTTGCTTTGCCCCTACCTGTGTGTGATACAAGTAGTGTTGACAACAGCTAACTGGAAAGTGAAGAGCGACCTCTATACAGCAGGGAGCCCATCAGAATGGCAAGGAGATTGAAGGGCTATGTAGAGACTGCATACCTGCATCCTGAAGTCAAGAAAGCAGTGCATTTTATCGATTTCATTGAGAATTTATTCTCCCAAATGCAATTAAGTGCCACCAAATGAAGACTGTGTCAATTTTTAAATAAATCTGCACGCGGAGGCAGCATCCTTAACTGTGTGTTAATGTTTGCTAACACAAAGCGCAAGTCAAGAGCTCATGTGTTTATATCAAGCTTTGCATCTTGATAAAACTGAATCTTGTCCTCCAAAGCAAGTCTCGAGATGCTGAAGTAGCACTGCTTTTACATGAAAGACCTTTTATTGTGTAAGTTACCATAAAAAAATATATATACTTCACGTAAGCGGTAACCTGGTGCTACCATTTTAGCTGTTCTTAATCTGCAACTTCTTTGTTGACATTTCCTCAAGCCAGCAGTAATTAAACAGCTAGCCAATTATACTTCATTTGTTAGTAAACTATAGACAACAAAAAAAAAAAAAACTGCGAACGAGGCCACATTTGTAAAAGCTTGTAAAGTTTAGATGGGGCATCTGGTGTGCTACACATTTCTAAGAGGTATAAAAATAAGGCTTCAAGATCTTGCAAAAGAGTAAATTTTAAAGAAATTACGTGCTAAATTGAACTTCTACCCCTAACACTCGCTTGAAAAACAGTGAATTAAGTGGTGAAATGTGATTTGTGCAATACAAAAACTACAAATTCTAGGCATTTAACTGCTACACGTGGCTATACTTCGGTCGACCTACATTCCTTCCTCTCTGAGCGAGGACTTAAACCCATAAGCTGAGTGAATGAAGTAAGCACTTTGAAGAAAAACAACACAGAGTACTATAGTAATCATAAAAGGAGGATGCCTCCCTATTCTAACTGCACAAACGTAGGGTTCCAATGTCGGACTCCACTATCTTGAGTTCCTTAACATGGTGGCAATCATGCAACAAAAGGAAAGTCTTGGTCTCGCCAGCCTTATTACATACACCACAAGGGCATAAATAACAGCCCAGAGACGTGTAAAACAGATGACAATAATGTCATGAAGCCATCTAACGGGCAATGGGTATCAGTCAAGCAAGCAGCCATAGGAAGCTTACCCGCAGTACAGAGCGACAACAGCCAAACCGTCAGAGAGCAGACTTAGCTTTTATAAGCACTACCCTAATGCTTCCTGTCTGCCATTTCTACTCGGTACAGAAAACCAACTGGCTAATCAATGATACTGGTTAACTTCCCCTCTGGCATGCATTGACATAATGGTATGCGACATCTGTACTTTGACAAAACGAAAACGTTAGAAAAAGTATGGAAGCATGGAGGACATGCCATCTGCAAGACAGGCTTACATGAGCAGATGCTCCATTCCACTGCAATGTGCGGCAACACAAACACACTATCTCTCAAGTTGAGCCACGTTAATTTCTTTTTTTTCTTTTTTAATTTTCATGACACTTAAGTTCACAATAGCAACCATTAACATAGACAAACTTTTAAAGTAAATGAACAAAAACTAGGCCCACAAATTAACTGGTCGCCCACCAACACAACCTAGCATAGTGTCGGCAGATGCATTAGTGACCATGTAATCTGCCAGCATGAGTTAGTTTACACACGAGTCAATGAATTAGCACAGTGGCGCAATAAAATGAACGAGTTAGTGAGCAAAGCGAGGGCTGGTGCGCACCATACGGTTGAAGAGGTACTCCGGCACGTACAGGACGCCGTGCTCATCCAAAAGGTCGCAGTCAGCGTCCGAGAGCCGCTGTTCATTCACGGGGCCACAGACAATCTTGGCTTCCACCCGCGGAATGCTTTCTGGGGTCAGAATCTGAAATGGGACCTCGCTGTACATTTCAGTGCCCTGTCTTCCACGATCGTCAAAGCTGTGGACAGTGACGCAACCAGCTCGACTGAATGAAAAACTCGTGCAGAAAAAGCAACTGCAGAGCGAGGAAATAAGCGCTGACGTTTTAGCTCAACACTTTTTTTAAGACTTTATAGTTGCATTCCATACTACTAGGTTTTGCTCCTGAACATTGTAAATGAAAAACTATATACAGCTTTCCTCTGTCACCATAACACATGCCACAAATGATAGTTTCCCCCAAACACCAGACAAACTGCCAGACACCTCCGGGGATGTCTGCAAGCCCCATTTGTAAAGCAAATACAAACAAGCCGAGTATAATCGAATGGGACAGTTGTATCGCACATGATGAGATCTGCTAGCAGTAGAAATGCAGAAAAATAACAATATGCCAATTTCGCTAGTAAGGGAACTGCATTTGACCCTGCATCACACAAAAATGAAAGCAAAATAATTGTGGGGATTTAAGCATGGCTTGAACCTAGCGATAGACTGAAAGCTGCGAGTGTTGCAGGGATAGCC
>JAJIZL010024798.1:7376-43783 GCA_023969395.1 Amblyomma maculatum
AGGTATCAAACAATGAGGAGATCGATGACGGCAGACTGCACCATTTGGAGCCAAAATTTCGAAGAAAACCTCCACCTCGACCTTTATGATAACACGTAACCTTATAGGGGTTTAAGAAAGAAGGGATTATTGTCTTACGCGGTGCTTGCTCGAGTAGTGCATTTGAAATGCATTGATTGAGTTCCGTTTCTCTATCTGCTTAACGTTTTATTCAAATCACCATGATTTACGGAGATATAGAAGGAACATATACAAGCCTATATTATTACATATAAAATTGTCAACTCGGAAGTCAGCTGCCTTTTGCGCTTTGTCTGCATTGCCACGTCGCTTGTGCATATGGGTAATAGTAAATAAATAAAATACCTTACAGGAAAGCAAATGCGAAGTATTCGTCACACTTGGATCAAGACTTGAATGGCGACTTAATACTGAAAGCAGAAAGAGAGAAAGAGGAGCCGTAGTGGAAGGCCGCGGAGTAGTTTTGACCGCCTGGGGATCTTTACCTTGGAAAGGTTGAATTGGTCATTTTTTAGAAAAAGAAAGGAGCAGTATCTTTTGCATTTTCCACCAGATAACTGAGCCGCATGGCATGAGAAAGGAGGAAAAGGGGAAGTGAAAGAGGAAACATAACTATGGTTTAGCATAAATTAAACCTGTGTGAAGCGACATGCAGTATGTTGGAGTACATAGACAGACTACTCCCGCACCAAAAATGTATAGCGGGTGGAGAACATAATCTAATAGGAAATATAAATGAATCGGTCCTTTGGACAATGGTTTTTGGTTAGAAGTTATTAAATAAATGGGAGATCTACTAAAGCGACAGCTGAGGAAGTGGGCCCGGAAAGACCCCATGTATCTCCCCTGGGAAGTAGCGGAAGGGAGAGGTTGTAGGGCAAGGAAAAATAGGAATAGGGATAGGGTTATGGCATTTTGGAAGGGAATGTAGACAGCGTAGAGGATTTTGACTCACAGGCAATTGGAGTCGAACTCCATTTCAGGCCCCCATAGAGGGCGAACACTCGCTGTTAGCCGAATGTGCGGCCCTCAGCTCCGAGATGATTCCACTGCCACAAGGCGTTTGCCGGGACTCCGGCGCCTGAAACAGGTTCCCTTCATAAAGCCGCTCTGGAGATTCCCCGTTCCCCAAGCCATGTTCCCTCACCTCCCCTCTACATGAGGGACTAGAGAGGTGAATTTCACTTAGCGTTTATCCCTACTCCAAGGTACCAGGCAAGTGACCAGACTTCAATTTGGCGCACACTGATGGATACTCTTCCCCGGTTGTCGCCCGACAGTGCATGTTTGACGGTATATTGATCGGGTTTGAGTCCCTTTACTCCCATTCGTTGCTACATGCTTATGTCCGCTCTCGTGCTGTAAGGCCTTGCATTCTACAGAAGATGCTTCCCGCATGAGGACTTGGCAAATTGTTCGCCGGGCTACTAACCGATTGCGAGGCCGTTGCTTCCACGCTGTTCCTTTCGCACTAGGCGCTTCCACACGTATTTCCCGCTAATCTTTTCTCAAGTTCCGGTTTCACTAGCCTTTTGCTATTCTTCGCCGTCTTTTTCTATCTTTCAAGCAAAAGGTGACTTCCCCAGAACTCAAGCTTGGTTCGACCAAGCCGCCAGGCTTCTGTCGAGGCACCATTCTCATCTGCAACGAAAACCAACGAGTGTGCGGCTGGGTAATGCCTTTAGTCACGAGGGGAAATTTCGATCCAACATACAGAGTCAGCTAGCTGCGTTTCCTAACCGTACTCCGCAGCTACACCATCATTCCCTCGGCAGCGGGCAGGGCTTTCCCTCGGCCTACCGACAACCCTGATTGTTGTCTTTTTTCAGTATCCAAGGTTAGCTAACTTCGTTTCCTAACCGTACTCCGCAGCTACGCTGCATTTCCCTGGGCAGCGAGCAGGGCTTTCCCTTGACCTCCAGAAGACCAACCTGGATACTGAAGATTCCAGCGTCAGAAGTCAGCTAGCTGCGTTTTCTTGCGTACTGCACAGCTACGCCGCCGTTCCCTTGGCAGAGGGCAGGGCGTTCTCTTGGCCTGCCGACCGACCCAATACTAGACTCAAATTCAAGCCCAACATCCGAAACCAGCTAGCTGCGTTTCCTTTCGTACTCTGCAGCTACGCCGCCGTTCCCTTGGCCTGCCGACGGACTCGTACACTGGGCTCGATTTTCCGGATTACACGCGCCCCGCCCAGACCCAATCTGGACCTGCTGCCGGCTTCCGGCAACGGGCTGACGTGTGCATTGAATGCTCGCAACGCCAAGGGAGTACGCTGAGGATTCCCCGGGGATTTGCTACCCCTCAGTATGGGCCCCGGATAAACCCACACCAACCGCTGGCCGTCAGTCATTGAGCAAAACCAGGCAGCCAAAACCGGCTTGGCCCACTCAACATGCCGGGGGCACCACGTGTAGGCCGCCAGATCGAATTTACCTCCTCCCTGTGTGAAGCGACATATATATTATGGTGAGGCTACCCAAAAATAAAATAAAATAATGTGTCTCTGGCCGTGCCACAAGGTATAACGGACTTTAGCTGAAACATGGCGTGGCTCCAGAAGGGCATGCTGGAGCGTACCTCTAATAAACTTGAGATTGACATCAGCTATCCTGTGTATCGACACGCAGCTGTTCAATCATTGATCTACTTCCCACATCAGTTGGCCTTTTACCTTGACCCTGACTATTGGTGAGGATACAGCCATCCAAAGTGGTTGTGGCTTAAGTTCTAACTTCATCTCGAAACTTCACGATTATGGTTTAGCGGAGGGCTGCGGGTTGGTTGCGTACACCTGGTGATCTTTAACGTGGCTATGACATTAGTAAGCTAGTAAGCAAGTGTACGCCTTTGCGTTACTCCTCCGTTAATACGCAGGGCCTTCACGCACTGTGTAATTCCACAAATCACGTTACAGAACACTGCCTGAGAACAAGAATTAGCTGACCACTGTGCCTCCTCATGAATAAATCTCGAAAGCACTGGAAACTTTTTTGAGGCGAATTTAGGCCCAATCTGCGCTCGCATTCCTAGTTTAGTTCTCCCGAAGTGTGAATTTCGCCTTCATTTGATCAGTGGGAAATGCAGAAAAAAAAAAATGTGGTGGGTCAGATGAACAAAAATTGTTGGAAAAAGTTTTCAAGGACGCCACAAACATAGTACATCTTCCCGCAGTAAATGCTGAAAAGCATCATGGATTACTGTTGTGAGCATCGCAGCCCACTCTGAAGCGAAACTACTGCGTCTGGCTTTGCGAATTGGCACCTCAGCTGTCTATAAAGCGAGCAGTAGGCTTTGTCTTGCCGTCTTTAGCACGTTGAATAGCTCAGAAATATTGCCGCTATTTCGATTTGGTGCACAATAAAACAGTCGTTGTCCTAACGACAAGCGGGAATTTCTTGCAATGGTTTGAAATATAAAACTAGGAGGCCGCAATATCACTGGAGATAATCTCAAGTCTGCTTGTGTCAATGTCGCACTTGGAACCATTAGGCATGCAACCCGATTCCCCCAAACGTGCATGCAAACTTACACAAGGTCAGATGAGCATGATCTGAAGCATGTGAAAAATGCTTCGTAGGGAAAAACATTTTGAAGCACTGTTCAACTTACACCGCAGAAATGCGAAAACCGGATCTTTGCTTCTCACGTTGCATCAGGCTTGCCCTCATTATCATTATCAAGTAAAGGCACCATCATTATAATTGCTGCTTTCATCACTGTCATTATCACTAATTACAGCGTCATTGTCATGCAACTGTCATCATCACGGTAGACAAGAATTAAAGTGTGCGTTTCACGAAGAAGAGGTCGTTGAGAACGGCCACGCTTTAATATTTACACAAAAACAGCACCACGACGGAGTCAAGACAGAAGATGGGACTAGCGCTGACTAGCAACTGAAGATTTTATTTGGAAGAACACAATTATATACATTATTTACAACGAAGATTATGGATGAGCAGTACTAACAGCACGGATACCTGATAACTTGAATCTTAACGATCACAATACCGCAGTTCACAGTAATGAACGAAAACAGATGGGTTGCAAACGCTGTTGCGCTGTTTTTTGTCTACGTAGTAACTCGCTCAACTCGTAGTTTTACTGATGTTTTAATATTCTCTCTGCTGGAAACAGCGCGTCGGCCGTTGCCCGAGGTTTTGCATCTTCTGATGAAATCGTGGACACTTATAATATTGTTCTGCCTCATCTGCCGTCCGGTAATATAGTGCTCAACACTGCATTTTTGCCTGGTTAGTTAAATCACTGTCCGTACCGAGGGCTTGACTTCAGGGATGCCCTTGCTCGTGTCATAGACCTTCGGAATATCGTCTGCGTTTGACAATATCAAATGAGCCATGTGTGGATGGTAACTTGTGAGAATAGCGTTTAAAAACAGGCACTCGTGGACGGGGTGGCGCTAGGCTTAAAATGGCTGAAATGAAGGATATCTATTCCGGAAAAAAAGAAATAAGCAGAAGCTGTTTTGATTACGGCATCAAATCGAACATCTCCGCTTTGAAGCCGTATGGCACTGCTCAGTCCTTGGAGCGTGAAAAATGACGCTGCTTAGGGATGGAGCACATGGAGAGAGCACATCGGGAAATGTCTATCACGCTGAAAGCTAGTGTTTTATCTTCAATCATTCCTCACACCCGAGTCTGCTCGACATTCTGGCTTTGGCTACCATTCCGGGCAGGCCTCCACTTTGTCTTCGGTGCAGCGGAGTTGGACCTGTCCGGCGGAAGTGGCGTGCGCCTCGATGTACCCAGTGCCGTCGTTTCAGCCACACAGTGGATGCCTGTGTCATTACGTATGCCGATAGGTTACACGGGGGATCCTAGACCAAATAAGATGAGGTAGTGTCATAGCACATCATGGACATTTCGGATGTTTTAGATGCTTCTGGAGAGCTCACCACAGCGGTTACAAATGGAGCAGTGGCAATGAATAATTCATGTGACCTCAAGCAGCCACCTAATGAACACTCCGACCCCAAGACTGCGGACTCTGGCCAGCTTGAGCATGATACATCTGTCCTTGAGCTGATTCAAAAGTGAGTTCTGCCGCAGAAGTGAGTTCTGCCCCAGCGGCAGATCTCAAGATCTGCCGCTGGGGGCTTCCGAGGAGCCAGCGAATGAGCGTCTATGCTGCTTCATCGGTGGTGTGTCGCTAGAGTGTAGTGGGTCGCGTCTGGAGTCAACCACAGGCGTCTGCAAAGAGCTTCAGACCGTCTTTCGAGTTGCGAGTGACGCAATGCTCCAGACCTTATTTGTGTATGTAACAATGAGGATAGGTTAGGTAATCATGGGCGTTATGACCTCAGTGCTTCTGTTCTCACTAGGTTTGTGAGCATAACCTTGTTGTCATTGGCCGACTGAAAAGTGATAGTATACATTCACGCAGTTCCAATCCTCTTCGAATGTCCGATTTCACAGAATCTACGTTTCTTCTGGCACATTACCAACTCTGCATGAATACTGGGTGACACCAAAATTTATAGTGACCACTGCAGGACATCTGCTAAGATAGAAAAGCATACTAGGTGTCTTCTCCAACCCTAGTTGGAGCTATGGAAGCTAAATAATTCCCTTCTTTCAGATGAAATTGTTCAACGCACTGCATCTACGGGCTTAAAAGAGGCGTGGACAAGTGGCCATCTCTCAGTTTTTCAAAAGTTGGATCTTTTTAAGCCGGAGTTTAAGAGTCTTGCAATTGAAGTATAATCATGGACCAGATTCTTGAAGTGTCTTCACATTTTTGAATTGCAACGCATCTTGAACGAATTGTGTGAGTTTGAAAGAATTTCTCCGGGCTCGTATCTTGATTATATCAACAATATCAAAGCGCAGATACAAAGGTTTAGTGCAGAAAAATAGCACGGTGTCTCGATTAGGTCGCGAACACAAAGATGTTTTATGGAAAAACTATCTCGACGAGCTTTTAATGATGAAATGCAAGCTCCTCGTTTCGAGGAGGTTGCAGAAATTCGTTGCGGAAGGGATACGCACACTGGTACGCCAGCTATTCTTGGTGTCTTCGTTAACTATTATGCGTGGCTCCTCAGTGGTAATAGCAACACGATTCGTGGCAATAGTTTCAATCATATGAAAGATTTTTCTCCTCTTGAAGATTAACAGCGGGCAATCATTGAGGGGTCTATTACTTCAGACGCGGTCACGTTGGCCATATATTCACTAGAGGGCCAGCCGCCTCCTGGCCCGGATGGTCTAAGTATTGAGTTCTATAAAACGTTTATGCCTACCTTGGCACTTCTCCTAATAAAAGGTTTCAGTAGAGCTTACTGGTCAAACAATAATAATACCGAAAACCAAGGACGCATGTAACCTGAAAACTGTTCAAGGGTACCGTCCAATGTCCTTATGCAACGTAGATTATAAGATATTTAGGAAGGTTCTTTCTTCTCGTGTGCAGCTTGGGGCATTCGATTTTTTATGGCCACACAAAGTGTGTGGGATCAAAAACCGTATTGTCGAAAACCATTTCAAATAGTTGGTTTCTTAATAGAGATGGTGTCAGATGAGGTCAATCATGGTGCACCAATTCAGATTGATCTGGCAAATGCTTTTATAAATGCGTCAAGGTATTTGCTTGCTTTATTGGAGAGTGAAAACATTGATGTCTTGCTTCAAGACATTGAATTATGTTATAAAGCGGCCACTATAAGACTGATTGTTAAAGGGAACTTCACCAACCCTATTCCGCTTAAACCATCCGCTCGACGGGGCTTCCCGATATCATCTTTGTTATTCGGTTTAAATCTTCAGCCGCTATGTCGCAGTATCATATAGAAAAAAGCAGTTCGTGGCTTCTCACTACAGCATTGCGAAATCAGGATTGTGGTTTATACTGATGACATTTCCCTTTTCTGTTCTGATAAAAAGACTGTGACCGAGGTTTTGCGTGTAGCTGAGCGGTTTCGTAATAGTTCTGGTGCGTCTCTTAACCTTGATAATTCAAAGGGGTTCTGGCTAGGCCACTTGGGTACAAAACCTAAGTTTTTTGCTGGCAACAGATGGGACTCCGAACACATACAGTATTACGGGGTTCGCCTGAATCATTATCGCAATAGTGCGCCTCACTGGAATTCTCAAATCTCATTAGTTAGGCGACAAACCCAGGATTGAATGGGTAGGGAGCTGTCTCTATTTGCACAAGCACAAGTTTGCAATGTCTTTTTAATTTCGAAGCTTACCTATGCATTACAGGTATTACAAAGTGCAAGAAACAAGGTACAGTTTATGCATATAATTTTTCCTACCTCAATGGAGCCTATACGTGAAGACAATTTGTTTCTGCCTCTTGTGGCTGGTGGAGCGGGTCTAAGCCCTTTATTGTTCGTCTGCTTGTTTCAAGTTTTTTTTTTTTTTTTAACAGAAAGCCATCCCTTCCTCCTAACGGTGTTTAAGTTATGATTAGGTGTGTATTTTCCTAATTTATTTATTCCGGCTGGTGATAAAAATTAGGGCCTTTTTGGGGTTTTGTTAAGGAATTTACTGACACATTCCATTTCCTCACAGTACGATTTAAATTATTACCTCGCCGGGGTGGCGCAGTGGTTACGGCGCTTGACTACTGTTCCCAAGGATGCGGGATCGAATTCCGGCCTCGGCGGTTGTTTTTCGATGGAGGCGAAAAACAAGGCGCCTTTGTGCTGTGCGATGTCAGTGCACTTTAAAGAACCTCAGTTAGTCGAAATTTCCGGAGTCCTCCACTACGGCGTCTCTCATAGCCTGAGTCGCTTTGCGACGTTAAATCCTACAAACTAAACCTATACAGTCTATCCAGAAGACAGATGACGAAAGGTTTGACTGAGATGTTATGTTCTGTACCTATGTATTGCCTGCCTTACCTCCCTTTCTTAAATATAGTGTATTAAAGCTGGTGCAACTTCAGACGCCAAGCTTAACTATCAAAATGTGGCTTCTTGAAAAAGGGACTTTTATGGCATGATCAGTCCACTGTCGCCTGTGTCAGCAGCCAGAAACTATATATCATTGCTTTGTGTATTGCCGTGATGGAGTGTTTTGGGAGTTTTTTCAACAGATGCTTAAAAATTCTAGGGAGCGCTTTGGATCACTAAAATGCCACGAGACCAAAGCCTCTATCGCGCGATGGTCTGAAGCCCTCCACTGCGGCACCTATTTCTGTGTTTTTCCTCCCAATTTCGCGATTACGTGATAGCGCAAGCTACCAGCAAAAACATAAAACATATAAAATGGAAAACCCTAACCACCGGCTGCACGAGTGGCAGCTTGGACTGAACGTTGGAGAAAACAAGAGTTTACTGTAACCTGCTTGCTAGCACATAGCAGCAGCAAAGAAAGAAAGAGCGTAAGAATGCGAAGGGAGCAGCGGAGATGCTCGAGAGGAGAAGCCGTGCGCCGCGCCGTTTGGCTTGAAGCCGGACAGGTAGGAGGGGAGATAGCAACTGCCGCGCGTAGCGACGCTGTATAAAAGGCGGTTGGTGCGTTGAAGCTGCCGTGTTTGCAGCCATCGAAAGAGAGTCGGAAAGTCTTAAACAAACCAGGCTTATGCGTTGGAATGAAAACAGGCGAAACGACGAGTCGAAGAAACCTAGCCAAGTAACCACAATAACCTGGACGTGCAATAAAGGTCAACCAAGGCTAAACAAGCTATGCTTTGACTTTCGATACGTATATCCTAGCATAGCCGAGCTAAGTCACAGCCAATTTTTTAAAGTTCTCTTATGCTGTTTTTGTTGAAACACAATAGGAAATACAATAAAACCCAAATTTCGCTACGATGACAAGTGGGTGCGTTAAAAGAAATCGTATAACATACCCTCACGAAGTAAAACTGCGCCCATTAAAGCTGTAGTGAAGGTCAAGTGTCAGCGCTATGAATTCCTTACCCTTGATCAGGGTCAGTAAATTCGCAGTGGTAAGGAAGCTCTGTAACGATTTGGCAACGCACTTCCCACATCGAGTTGAGAATGAAACCTCTGTCACTCTAACTTATGTTCTGCTTGCCTTTGTTGACCACGCAGGTGGCAGACGTTCACTTAGGAAGGATGCCGCGCTAGACAACTGATCGCGCCAGGTTGTAACTTCTGTACAGGACATATTTTTCGCCAACTAAGAAGATTCTACGAAACCTTGGTTTTATTCCTTTATATCAGTATGGTTGCGCGTAAACGTTCTTTAAATGGTTTCTCTATTTTCGCAAATTTTACGCAACACTGAGGGATCTCTGCGAGCATTAAAAATCATCAATTCATCTTCGAGACACCTTTTAGATCACTGCATCAGGGAGGGGAATGCATTTACATTTGCGGGCCCCCTTCAAAAAGCTTCTTCGAGCACTGTTGTCAATCGCGACACCCTTCTTCCCTCGTCAGTCTCGCGTCCCCTCTGGGGAACTTCCTGTTGACGTTTGGGGTCGTAGTTTCGATGTGAGGCATCACGTGGAATAATGCAAGGCTACAGGTTTGGTAAGCTATTTTTATTGCGATATCAATAATACACCATGTTTCGGCCCGTCGACTAGTCCCGGGAAGGGCACCGTTCGGCCTTGAACAGCCACGAGGAAGACGAAGAAGATGAAGACCAAGAAGATGAAGATAAAAAATAAGAAGACAAAGACGAAGAAGGAGATGAAGACGAAAAAGACGAAAAGCGTCTCTCATAGACTGAGGAGGAGGAGGAGGAAGAACATTTATTTCCGCCGAATATGGTGCAGCAGCCACCTACGAGTCCGCACGCAGGCGTCCGGGGAGGCAGTCTGTCACACCGCGGCCAGAGGACACCCGGCCTCGTCTAGGAGAAGAAGAGGTCTTCAGCCTCGGCCGCCAGGCAGACGGCGAATCGCTGTGTTTTTTCGTCGGAGCTTCTTAGCGTGGTCTCCCATTCATCGCTAGTTTTAATCGCGTTGCGCCCTGGGGCACGAACGCATCTCCATATTATATGATCTAATGTTGCCACGTGGCCGCAAAATTTACAAATTTCAATTTCTGCACCGTCCCTCTTCCGCCCTCTGGCACCCGTCCAACTCCTCCACAGGGGCGAAAAGAAATTTCGAGCTTGAAGTCTTCTCCAGTCGTACGATTCCTTTTTACTCAGGGATCTAACCGGTGGCGGATATATCCTCCGGTCTTTCTTCAAGTTGTCGGTTACATCCCTAAAGGTACCTATACATTCTTTGGTTTTAGATGTTGTGGAGGCGTCCGCAGCACCCCGAGGTAGCGAGGAGCGGGCGAGCATGTGGGCAGCCTCGTTGCCGGCGAGACCGGCGTGTGCTGGGGTCCAGATTATGGTCACGCTTTCGGCGAGAGACGACTCGTTCAGAAGTTTTGCAGCACGATTGCTGACTCTACCTTTGCTAAAATTTCTAACCGCCGCTTTGCTATCGCTGATGACGTGTTTCACGCCTGGTCGTGCAATGGCAATGGCTATTGCAATCTCCTCCGCCTCTACCGGCGGTAGATCTCGATTTCTTTCTATTCCTATGGCGATCCCAGTGTCCAATAGGGCGACCGAGGTTACGTCGCCTTCTTTCCCGATCGCTGCATCGGTGTAGGCAACCGATCCCGGCGGGAGTTTGTCCAATTTGTTAGCGAGGTGCTTAGCTCTGCTTTTCCTCCTCCCCTCGTCGTGTACGGGGTGCATGTTCTTCGGTATGGGCGAGACGTATAGATGCTTTCTGATTTCTCGATCTATGCTTTCTCTGACACTTTCGCCTTCCCCGGGCGCTAGTAGGTTTACCCAATCGAGGATTTGCCTACCCGCCGCCGTTCCTGCGAGTCGCTCTCTCTGGGACAGCCTGACCGCCGCAGCCAGCTCTTTCCACTCATTATGCAACCCCATTTTCTCTAGAATGTCGTTAGAAGTAGTTATGGGGAGTCCTAGAGCGCACTTCGCGCATCTCCTAATTATGGTGTTTAATTTGTGTTCTTCGGTCTTGTTGATATTTAGGAAGGGAGTCGCGTAGCACATTCTGCTCGTAACAAAAGCTTGTACGAGTCTGAGTCTACTAGCCTCCGTGAGACCACTCCTTCTGTTGGACGTCTTCTTAAATACTCTGACTACGAGCTCCGCCTGATCTTTTAATTTCTTAATCAGGCTTTTGTTACTACCCCTGCGGTTGATAATCATACCTAATATTCTAATTTCATCTACTTTCCGGACTTCGTTTCCGTTGACTTTAATTTTGATATCTGGAGTTATCTTCCCACTACTGCTGGTCATTACCAGGAGCTCCGATTTTTCTGGCGAACCGCATAGACCTACGTCCTCTGCGTGATAGCTGATTATATAAGCATCTCATAGACTGAGTTGCTTGGGGACGTTAAACCCCCAAAACCGAAGAAGGCGAAGAAAAAGAAGACGAATAAGACGAAGAACTCTCGGTCACCCGCAGCTAATGCTTTCGCTTCACATTCGGTTCAGCAGCATTGAACCCTTCTCATTTATATGTGGGCTGGTATCTTATGCTCTCGAGTAATACTCCTAAAGGGTGAGCTTAAGTGTCGCCAATAATGTAGCACCTTGCACTGATAGCATAGGGAAATATACTTACGTAAAGAGTGGACACTCCCGTAGAGCCCTGCGGCTGAGCTACGGCACTGTCGCCAGCGCCTTGAGCGGCTAGTCAGACCGGTAATATCGTCCACCGAGGTTTCAGGCTCGGGCTTTCGCTCTGTCTCGGTTTCGATAGCAATGTTTTCGAAACTGAATAAAATTTGGCTAATAAAATATCCAACTTCATCGTCTAAAGAGGAGCGCAAGGGCTTTAATCCTTTCTAAGCATACCCTAAATACAGATGTAATGAAATCGCGGATGGCATCCTTTTTACTCGAAATACTATCGAGCTCTTCAAAGGACCTAAGCAAGATTGAATTAGTTCATGCAGATTGGAATATTGCAATCAGAGCTGTTCTCATTGTAACTTTTACCGTTATTGAGCCGCTTTTCTCACTTGCACAGAATAAGCGGCAGTGGTTCCATACAAACAGTTTATTTTTCTGAAAAGAATACTGGATCACATTTTAAAATGCATCATATTACAAACAGCAGCCAGAAAGAAATGACGGCAAAGCCTGGATCTGGAAGCTGGAAGCCTTGAATAACCCAAAACAGTGTAAAAACAGATGCGAGTGGCTGAAATCATTCGATATATTTCTTCGGGATCTAGCATGACGAGGAAAATGATAAAGCCTTGCTCGGTGGCATGAGCATACAAAAACAGAAAAAAAAAAATACTCGCGGCATTGCTTTGATCATTCTGCGCAATACAAGCAAAGTGATAAGGCTAGGTATCCGCGGCCCTTCACAGCAGATAATAAAGATTACAATAGTTCGCGTCAGTATTTCCCAGAACCTACTATACAGGAATAATCTTTAAATTACAAGCAGACATCGCTACGCCGCCTAGCGGGTGGTCAGACTCTTACTTGCTCTGCCACGAAACGGGACGAGTGTCCGCTCTTTACGTAAGTATGTTTTTCTATGCTGATAGAGCGTGATAGCGGAATAATGTGGTGGGCAAAAGAAGCTTCCGCCGCTGCTATCACAATTCAACTAAGTTTAGCCAGAGTAAAACAACAACTAATGTTTCTCTTTTCTCCGTAATTGATGTCTGTCAAACATATAAATGCATATTTTCATTCAAATTAGTGTTCCAATTCTAATTCAACTGAAATCCAACTTTGTTTTAGCGCCTTATAACACACGAATATTATAAACATATCTGCTTCTGTCAAATTTGTCACCGCGGTATTAACAATCTCGTCACCTTTATTCGCAAGGTATAGCCTTTTATTAGCTTCATTTTGTCTTGTGTACGTTCTTTGCGAAGCCGACACGTGTTGACCTTTTACTCTTTTTCAACAACGTGCTTTTGCTTTATTTCCAAGATTCGCTACATTGCAAAATGCAACAAAATATATGCCTTGTGAGCTTACTAAGCCAAAACGAGGTATATTCATCGTTCAGCTCCAAGTTGAAATATCTCGCTTCATGAAAAGTAGATTTATCGTATTCAGCAGCCAGGATCAATCGAAAATAGGGACGTGTGCAGATCTGAGACACGATATGCCTGGAACACATGAGGCCTCAGAGCGTGGAATATCTTTTTGTGCCATTTGTTTTTGTCCCCCCCGTCTGGATGGAAGACGGGGACAGTCCATCCAAAAGCTCCTCCTAAGCTGCAGGAATATATATTGATTGACCCGACGGTCACTTCATCGGCAACATAGCTTGAATGCAATTTTGGGACTTCGTTATTTTTCCCTTTGGCTACATCCTGTCTGACACGTGCAAGAGAGCAAGTGTTGCAAGAATTGCAGATAAACTTATCGACGAAATAAATCCGTCTCACGGACATAGACAAAACTTTTGGGCCATTAGCGATCCTCGTGTGGAAAGCTTGCTAGAGGGATCTTGTTATACACGGAGGAGCATGCCCCGGATGAGCAAACTTTCACGTGGTGATGATTATAGTTGCCACGTTAAAAAATGTGTTACGTTTTTCACATTACACCCTGCTGCAATACCTCAAGGCGCAATATCTCAAGGCTGAAAACTGCACAATGTTGTATTTTAATGCTTTATTGGAGCATGTAGTGCTGCTAAGAAAATCATATAAATATCCTCTGGTACGTATAATGCACTAACGAAAGCCGCATTGTGCAGTTTTAAAGATGGCATCGCAAGTATCGGAATCATGGAAGAACGCTAACATCATCATAATTCATAAGAAAGGCGACTTAAGGACTTGAAACATTAAAGACATACTGTACACATCATTGTTGAAAATATGTATTGAGAACAAATATGCTTTCAGACACTCAGGGAAATAAATAAAAAAGCGGGCGTGCTGCGAAGTAGAATAGTATAATTAGAATGAAGGAATCGTACACCCTTTGACCAATCAGTCCACCACCATGTCCCTTCCAACTATCGCCAGCATTAAGAAAGCTAGTAATTTTTATCTCATAACAGCGAAAGCCAGAACGTCGTATTTGACGAAATTCTGAGCTTTCGTTCCAAATGGCATCGTACAGTACGGTATGGAAGGCATTATATAATGTAGCATAGTATGATTGAACTGCCGGAGGCGTGCTATAATGTGGTTGGAATGGCATGAAATGTACTGATAATGTGTGGCATGATATTGTATGAGGTGGTAGCATATAATATTGTGTGCTGTGATATTTCATATGAGGCTAAACATTCCACGATAGCTTAAACAATGAGAGACGCCGTAGTATAAGTGTGTGGAAATTTCGACCGTGCTGGATTCTTTAACGTGCACTAGCATCGCAGAGCACACGATAGCTTTGCTTTTGGTCGCTATCGAATTATGGTAGACCGCAGGGGTAGAAGCAGCGTAGCAGCGTAGTTAAACGCCGTGACCTCGAAGCCGTCCTCTAGCAGCGTAGTTAAACGCCGTGACCTCGGAGCCATTTACCATTTTATTCGTCCTCTCGAACTGAAAAAAAAAAAACATAAAGAAGGAGAGGAAGCGCGGGCCAGCAAAAGCTTTGGCAGGCTTAAAGCCTCTGAGCCACCGTAGTGGTGTAGTAACACTGCCCCAACACGGTTGCGCCATAACACTATCGTCGCCAGCTGCGGACGTGTTCACATATTACATACTGACAGAATGTGCAGATGGGGCGGGGTGTACAACGCGATGATTTGTGCAGATCACGCGCTTCAGCATCGCAGGAACGCCTATCAATTCTGGCCAAAAAATGTAAAGATTGTTCATTCTCCCATTCAAGATAATGACACGATTCCCGTTATCTTCTGGCAACCATTCTTTAACCTTTCCAAGCTCAGGTATACTAATAGAATGGCTACATTGTCTGATAGTACAATTCATATATGACTATCTCACAGACAGCAAACGCCGCTATCGTCGTATTAGAGCTATTTGTAGGCATTGTTTACGGGATGATCGATGGCATATGCACAAAATGATGTAAAGGGATATAGTGAAAGGACTGCGATAGGCCCACTGCCTCATTTCTTCCTGTTCCCACGCTTTACTCGCTGCGAATCTGCTTTAATTAGACAGGCTCGACCTAACCCTACCACGCCCCATTTACAACACTCACTTGATTTGTAATAAAAACCCTGGCTCATTCCCATGACCCGAAAAAACAGACGAGTAAATAACAAATTTTCTTTTCACTGTTCACCTCACCTGCTGAAACAAGCCCGCCATAAATAGATGGCGCCATTTTCACTGATACTAGCAGTGTAAGATTGCAACCTTCTGACATATCATTTTGTTTGGAAAATTATTCTTTAGAGGCTATATTCTAATAAAAGAAGTAACTTATAGAAATATTCTGCCCTTTTTCCTCATTTTTCTAGGCCCCAAAAACGGCAACAGCAAAATTACTGCGTTTTTGACCACCCATCGCGGCACTAATTGCAAAGCGGTACATCTGCAGTTCGAACATACAGGGACTTTTCTTGCGCTGTATGAGTAGGATATCTTGCCGCAATTAAAGACGGATTTTGTTTAGAGAAGTGCTGCAATATGAAACCCGACGAAAAGGAAATTGAAGACCATTATGTTTGGTGGCGTATATCAAAGCGTCCAAGGTGTCACAGTCAAACCTTCACCGTTATTTCTTTTCAAATGGTGCTTTAGCACGAAATGCTGCTACACTCAATTTAGTTCCACATAATTTCCATTCATAAGTGGAACATTTAAAAGGTTCCGTTTAAAAGTGGGACCCTGTGAAAAGTTCCCTTTGTGAACGGAACGTATGTGGAATCAATTAGAACTGCAGAAACGATGTTACAACGCTGAAGACTAGCTACTTCAAGGAAATGCATTGTTCTTCTCTCTTGTGCACTTGCGCAGTGCCAGAAAGAAATAATGACTTGAGATGTATGTATACATTTATTAAGTGCGAAGTTTATAGAAGATGCGTAAATATACGATGTACTCCCATTATGGCATACAAGCCCATTTACCAAAACGTGCTGCTCAGTACGCTTCATATTCAGCAGCATTTAAGAGTGTCGTAAGAGGCTAATTACAATGACTGAAATTTCAACCAAGGACACATGAATCAAACAAAAACAGAAACATATCGAAGTAGGCGTTTTTTACTTAGGCTAGGTAAACTGTTTGCTGAGCATAATATAAAACTAGCAGAGGTTTAGCTTGTGGGGAAACAATCTGCAAAAAAGCAATCTGCATAGCTACCCTTATGTTCAGCTTCAAAGTAAAGACATAACTTTTGCGCACAGTAGTTTGCCTTATGGTTCCAGCATTATTTATGCCGTAGGGAAATCACTTCACGTTTGAGCCCCCCTTTCCTCTCGTTGTTGACCATCCTCATTCGTGTGTACAAGGCTTCTAGTTATATGACATCGTCTCTACATTGAACTCCGGGGCACACCACCGTCACGACGTTCAAACGAACCTTCTGTCCTAGCAACTCGCTGTTGTTCTCCTCTACCAACTATCGAGTTATCTGGCTTCTTCTTATTCTCTAATTCTTCTTCTGCTTCTTCTTTTACTTCTTTTCCTGCTTTTTGTGTTCGTATTTTCTCGTCATCTTCTTCATCTTTCACGGTGCCCCGGTGACAAGGTGCCACACCGATGGCTTGAAAACTTATCGCAGTGTAGATTTTGCTACAAACGCATACAGATTTTAGGCCTTACAGCTCAGTGCAACATGAAGTTGCTAAAGCTCTACAACTCTTACGTGGTGCCTAGATGATGTTCATCACAAATGATTTGCTTTGTTAATAAACCAGTCAGTTTAGAAGCTAAATTCAAAGCTTCAGCGTGAATCATGTCTGCCGAATCTAGTGATGTAATCGAGAAAAGGCAGATACATCTGGTTATACTCAGGGGAGTGCGCCCCAGATGAGCAAACTTCCATGTTGTGATGATTAGAATCGCCATGTTAAGAATGTGTTCTTAGGATCAAGCACGATTTCGGATAGGGTACTCTCCCATCTATCATATCCCCACTATCAACCAGGTAATAGAAAAGTGTTCGGAATACAACCAGCCCCTATACATAGTTTTCATAGACTACGATAAAGCATTTGACTAGGTTGAAACCTCAGTAGTCATGCAATCATTGCGAGATCAAGGTGTAGGTGAGCCATATGTGAAAGTACTACAAGATATCTACAGTCACTGCACTGCAACCATAGTTCTGCACAAGGACATTTATAAAATTCCAATCAAGAAAGGTGTTAGTGTAAGAGACTCGATCTCCCCAGTGCTATTTACAACTTGCTTAGAGATTGTATTCAAAGGCATAGAATGGGAGCAGTTAGGCATCAGGGTCGACAGAGAATGTCTCAGTAATCTGCGATTCGGTAAAGACATAGTTTTGTTAGGTAACTTAGTGGACCAATTGCAACTATGATTAATTATTTAGAAAAGATAAGCACAAATGTAGACCTAAATTTAACATGAGGAATAATAAGGCGATCTTGTGCTGCAAAATTTTGCTTGGACATTGGCCCAGTCAGGCGATCATTGCTATCGCATTTTGCCTCCGCCCCTTGGCACTACTTATGTATTGAATTAGGCACAATAAATAAACCAACATGCTGCGGTATATTACAAGTATACGCGAATGAGTATGTGCGACCTAAAACCACAGCAACACATATACGCGAATGAGTATGTGCGACCTAAAACCACAGCAACGCACTATGCGATAGCGCATCTCATACAAATTTGGCGTAACTTCGTTGAACCTGCCATTATTTTCTTAACAATCGAGCGAAATTGGGAGTAAGGGAGTAAAATGCAAAACATATAATATGCGCGTCAGAAACAGTCAGTATGTTTAATAGAATAACAACGTAACTGGACGCAGGACAAAAGGGTAGTTAAATTTTCTTCTACTCTGATGTCTATGACACTACGCATACGCATTCACTACGCCTGCGCAATACGCACTCAAGTGAAAACTCTCTTTTGCAGAAATAAAATCCACGAAGCGTCCCAGCCAGGCTTTGCGATATCTATTTTTTATGTTTGAATTTAGAATTATGTAATATCTATTGTCCATAATAAAGCTCAATCTGAATAAAACATGTACTGTGAAGCGGATTATAGTGCAAATTTGCTTTGCAGATATGATGGCCTGTTTTATTCATTTAGTTACTGAAACATTTGTCTGTCTCTGGAGTCAGGTCGCGTTTGAATTAATAATTGATTGAAAACCTTAGCTTAAATTTGATGTTTAGAAGTATTGCTATGAAAAGAGTTGATGAGGGAGCAACGGTCTGCAAGCCTTGTTGCATGATTCCGTTAGCCACAGCACCGGCTCTAGCTCGCTGAACCAGCATAAGCTGATGTTGCGGGTCCAAGTCGGCTGATAGGTACTCCTACTGCACAAGACTGGGGCTGCCTATTCTAGGCATTATAGGGTTAATACTGCATCTCCATGTTCTGCACTAAAATGAAGTGGCGTCTCCACACAAGACACATTCGTGTTTGTATTCTATGGGCCATGTAGTGCGTATCGTGTAAGCGCTCTTTTTGAATATGTGTTTTGTAGGCGCCAAAGTGCAGCAGCTTGCTTTCGACTTGCCCGTAAAATATAGAAGTGCGCATCTTTTACAGCTCTCTCTTCGCACCCGGATTGTTTCTTCATATATTTCTGGTATTGTGAAGGACTCTGCTGATGGCGCCGCCGGCCGGGCTGCTGTGATGCGCCGCTCACGCTTTCTTGCTGGCCTCAATTAGACACCGACCATCTCACCCTGCATGGAGTTATTCTCTCCTTCGTGCTGCCTATTTGTAATTAAAGGTCTTGGCAGCATTTAGAACGTTTTAAACAGTTGCATGTGTGTCCCTGTGAATGCCTCGGTTTCACTTATAAACGCAATATGCACAGATCCCTCGGGCTCAGAGCGAGGATAGGGATCGTTAACAGTGCGAAAATTTCATTAGAGGCATGTGTACTCCTGCCGGCCTAAATTTCTAGGCACGCATTAATTAAACGTCAGCCGCCCAGAATGTCCGAGGAAGGGCGTTACATTGCTCCGTGCTAATGACACAAACTACTTTCTTTTTAGAACTGAGCTTTCTGTGCAAACATGAGATTCAATTTAAGCAAATATGTTTACATCGGCGAGAAAAGAATTGGGAAACCGAAGCTAGTGTTATACGTTGACATAAAAACTATCTGCCGTTCCGAGCACTTGGCGCAAAAGCATCCGCTAACCGAAATCAGTACCTTGCCAAGTCACCAGCCAAATATTATGCGCAATATGGACGTTTGTGAGTTTCACTCATAAGACCAGTTACTACAACGCCAACGCCGTGTTTTACCTTCATTGAGAGCCTGTTGCTGTCGCGTTTACATGCCGCTGTGTGATAATATATGATAGTGCTACATACCCATTAACTTTGGCACCAATCAGTTGTTATTTGCAACAAACGAACAAGCAAGGACCATGCTAAGATATGTGGAAAGTAGCCTCTCAAAGCGACTTTGGTAATAAGTGCCGTCGTAATGGTGGGCATTGAAATAATAAGTCTATATGAGGATATTTAACCTGCCGAATTGTTATAGCACAGGGGGGCTTTTAGCGCTTCGATGACGAGGGTTCGGTATTTCGCGGCCTTGTTGTCGTCATCTACATAAAATACGTGTAAACACTTCTTACTCATTTTCATTCGAAGCCGAAGTGGGTTTTCCTTGCAATCTAACAAAAATGCAATTCTCGTATGAAGAACCGGGCAAACAACTAAGAGGATCGTCTAAATTTCACACTGAATGAAGTAATGCGACAGCCTAATTGGTTGCCGTTTACCACCGCCCCTTCTGAATTCTTTTATTTGGCTTTTATTCGTGCAGCTACTATGCCACTCATGCTAACAGTATGCAGTCATACAAAATACTAATTGGCTTGTAGGAACAAAAAAGCACCGTATTCGTCACCGTTTTTCTTGGAAACCTAAACAGCGCCGTATATGAAGGGAGGAAGGTTGGAGTTAAAGCGGAGAGAAAAAAAGAGATGACGTTGGTTGGGGGGGAGGGCAGCGAGGAAGTTTGACCACCTCGGAATCAGTTAAGTGCGCCGGCTGACATCGCACAGAACACAGACTCCTCTTTTTCGCCTCCGTCGAAACGCTGCCGCCGGCGGATGTTACGAACTCGTGTACTCAGGTGGAGTAGCCGGACTTCTTAACAACTTGGTCACTGCGGCGCGGCTAGTATGTAGTCAAAACATACCTTCTCTAAAACACCATTGGACATTTAAAATGGCTGTGGCATGGCTCGGCTAAGCCCGAATATGCGAGCGAAAAGTTTGTTTGGTTATGTAGAGCTGCTAAGCCAGGTGAGACTAATATAGACAACCTAGTTTACAGATCGGAATCTTGTTTAATAATGATCAGACGCAGTTTTTTGCGGTTTAATTCCCGAATATCAGTCTGACAACGTCAAAGATAAGCCGAAGCACTGGTTTCAGCGTGTGACTCCTTCATGGCGGTCTGCGCACTTCGGAAACACCACAGGCGAATCTAGACGACAGAGTTATCTAGGGAACATTGAAGGGGGAGGTCACAGGAGGCAAGCCAGATGGTTAGCGGCAGTTTGGCAGTT
Source organism: Amblyomma maculatum (assembly GCA_023969395.1). NCBI lineage: Eukaryota > Metazoa > Arthropoda > Arachnida > Ixodida > Ixodidae > Amblyomma > Amblyomma maculatum. The sequence continues at coordinate 27,995 of JAJIZL010024798.1, forward strand.
GAGTGATAGGCTCTGTAGCATTGTGTCAGGCAATGTTGTGTATTTGCGGAAATATTAACCTGTATGGATAAAGTATTCCAAGTGCGTGAACAAAAAGAAGCAGCAGAAAGTTTGCGAAGACAAAGAAACCGAGCATCAAAGGAAAAAGGAGCGAGTGTGGTAGGCGCTGTGCGCCGCACGTGAGATAATAAGCGGGGCGCTGGCTCCACCGGCGGTACCTGTGGTTAGATTACGGCGCCGATGACATTGGCTTGACGAGGCCAGTAAATCTTTTGCTTTAATTTAATTCTTCGTTCCAATGAAGTGCCATGAACGGGTTAAAGTTTTTTAGACCAGTGTGTCTAACTCGGGATAAATTTTAGTGCAACGTGAATTCCGATCTAACCCTCTTATCTCAAATTCAATGCGCACGTTTATAGCAGCTGCTGGTTTGGCCGTGTAATATAACTCGGAAATCAAGCCACGCGAGGTCCAGTCATTGCGCCGTCATTACCCCCGCCAACTACAACCAGGCACAGCCATGCTCAGATTTCCTTCGCTTACAACACTTGACGCTGACAATGCTGTCGCTGGGTTATGGAAACCGTTGCCCTTTAACACTATCAAATAAAATTATAACAATATTGTAAACGTGACTGCGTGGCTGAAAGCGTGTGTGGTTAACAGCCGTCGCTTCGTTCACGCCATCTTTATTATTTTTATTCCCGATCCCAACAACGATGTTTTCTCGAATGAATAGAGCCTGCCTTTCAACAGAATGAGACCTTTGGAGCGTAAGACGGTGTGCGAAGACGGCTGAATTAGATACGTAGCGATGAGAAGTCGGCAGCGTAGATAGCAAGGGTTGCCGCCAGTGTGGCACCTTGCATCATCAAGCCAATGTCGTGCTTGGCTGATGAGTAGAGAGGATGACTTAATGTGTCAAGGGCACTGTTCAGCACAAAATCCGCATTAGAGTTTTAAAAGACTAACAGTTGTCCATATCACAAACCCCGAACTCTTATTTGAGATATCAATTCCATACAGGTTTAGGAAGAGCGCTTTGCTAATAAGCACTGTTTTCAAGGGACAACTTTTTGCAATTTTGCTTTGGAGATATAGAAATAATTAAACTTTATATTTTTCCGCCTCCATTTTCCAGCAAATATTTACCTGCGAGCTTTCAGCATTGTAAAATTTGCTCATAACAGTGTAGAGGCGGGTATTGTCTGCATCGTTGTGACTCAGTCACATATATGTGCTTTCCCGTTTTTTAAAACAACTCAGTGCGCCTTCCGATATTCAGCCCCAAGGAGCACTTAACTACTCCAACTATAGCGAAATCTCGCAATCAATGTATTATAAGAACAAAACCGAAGCCTGTCAGTTTGTTGTCAATTCTCTATGCGACGTGAAGCAAAATAATCTTCTAGAACATTACTGTTTTTCTACAGCGAAGGTACCACAGCGAAGTTAGGCTTTCTTAGCCCATTTTTTTTCTTTATAATTTCTTTACAAAGCAGGCACATATGGAGCTGCACTCTCGAAGACTGCCTGTAATGCCATTTTTGTCTGTTTTGGGTGTTGTGCAACATAACTGGATTTGCGAAACTAGAGCTGAATCGCCCAAAAGTTTGTTTTAAACACGAAGCTAAAACGGTCTTTCTTTTGCAACATCGTCACCGGTATGCTTCCTTGCACCGCCTAAAGCACTTTAAACCCAGAGTTAGCAGCACGCCGCTCTCAATGCTCCTCGCTTTGAATGAAATTTCATCCAGAAACACCGCCAGCCTAAATTGGGGTCCATCTGAGGTACAGCAACTACACACGAGGCTCCAAACTATCGAGGACGTTTTTGGAGACAGTTTCAGCTCTCCCCGCCTAATACTCTGCCTGGACGGACAAACGGGGCCAGTGCACCCAAAACTTGTTTCGCTCGAAAGCAAGAGAAATTTAAATCGGTGCAGCCGCGGTAATTGCTTTGGATCCGTGTCACGCGAAAGTTCTTTTCGGAAAATTTATTTTTTGAAGTGTTATCATACCTACCGAGGGAGATTTTAGGAGGAAGAAAACAGTTTTAGAAAAATCTGTAGGAATAATCTGTTCGTTAATGAGCCGTCATGCTACATTTAATCTCAATTTTAAGGCATTCTTGCTGTGTACAATTATGGCACATGTCATATGGCGTCAGTGTCTCTGCATAGTAGAGGCCTAATTACTTGAAGTGAGTTATCAAGTCTGGAAAATTGAGCCAAATTAAGCAAGCCAAAAAGACTGAACAAAAACAAAAACCATGTTTTAATTTCAGTTCTAATAACTATACAGAAAGGTGCCAATCTTAAATGCGCTGAGTAGCTTAGATGACACTCACACCTCCCTCCCTCCCTTCCCCCCCCCCCAGAAAAAACAAAATATTTTGTCTTAGTTTGTTGAAAGCTCATGCAAGTCGAAGGCACGAAGAGGTTACCATAATTGTTAGCGCACGACTGAGCCAAATGTTTCTGTGATAATTTTATTCTTTTAACCTAGCATTCTAGAACAAGATCAGCTTCTTATTTTCAGCGTTATATTTTTCGTTGTTCCTTTCTCTGCGTCGGCACATCTTGCTGCCATGTAGTACTTTCGACTGCTTAAACTTTTCAGGGTCTCTTGATTTGTAGGCGGGTGCACGGTGGGAGTAGCATAATTTTGGACACCATACACGCGCACCATCGTGCCACATAGGAGGAGAGGATTGTAATAGTATCTTGTGCTCGATACTAGCCTAGGACTCGTGACCTTTATCTTTTTATAGCGAGTTCCTAGTGCCACCACCAACATCTTTTATAAGAGCTACCTCTGTGTGACTGACCTTTTATGTGGGCATTTTCATGAAATGCAAAATACTTATGTTATCTACACTTCAAACCCACATAAAAGCGGCGTTCCTAAATTGCAGCAGCACTATAAGATAAAGAGTGACTACTGAGCACCCATCCTTTCTTTAGGTTCTGTATTCGCCTTTCAAGCGAATCGATGTCTATTGAAAAACACTACCTGAAGGTAACCACTGTACTAAAGAAAAAACATTTGTCTTTCTGGTGTCCGAGCATAGAAAAAGCACAAGACCACAATACTTCAGATGTCCGTGATATTCCCACGGATTATGGATATATCGCTTTCGCAAGGTCGCAATGTTGATAAGCAGCAAATGCCTAGATTTATCGCAGCTCAAAACGTTTACACACACACAATTCCTTTCTGTGAATTTTGAGGCAATATTCCTAAAGCTATAAGATGATCCCTAATTGTTACACCTTTCTATTTTTTTCGGAAGAGTCTAAAGCTATCCTTGGAGATACTGCGACTTAGTTAGATTCCAAGAGTTCCGCAACCGAATTGGGTGCCGCTATCGATAAAAAAAGTCGCATCAAAGTAATCACAACGTCTAGCTACTTTTGGTTTCCTTTTGTGGCCCTTGGGGCAAACGATTTGAATAGGGGCTTTGTGAGCGCTTTGTTACTGTTTAATACAGAAAGGGATGCGTAATCGAATCCTGGGTCAATTGCCACCGCACCCTCCTATCTATTAGCGCATATTCGGGTTAGCAGCTCCTGATAAATCTACTATGTCTTGTGGCCACGCGACGTGGCACGATCCGCCATCCAGTCGACGTCCGGCCGTGTTATCTGTCAAATATAAACTTCTGGAGCATTGGTCGTGATTTTTCAGTTAAAGCAGCCGCAACTCCGAAGCTAGATTTAGTACCAAATGAAACATTTTGTGGTCAAAATAGACCTCTCCCGGCCTACGTCACGAATGACGTTTCGGAAGAGGAGCGAAGGGGGCAACCGCCCCGGGCAAAACATTCCGCTGCTCGTGGCAAGGTGCGAAGAATTTGGTCTCGTTTGGTGACAACTTGCTGTGTTTTTCGCATTGCCGTCAAGATCCCGCGTGGAGTGATGCGATATTCGATCGCAGATGACCAACTACATGTTTCTTCCATTATATACGCGGTCCAAATGTGTTTTTCAGCTGTGCAAAGAGCCAAGCGACAAACGTCGCGCGCCGGCAGGTCTCGCCGGCAGGCCTCGAGCTCCACCAACATGACCAAATAAATAATAACCAGTTTAAAGTGCAAGACCAAGGAGTTCTTGAAAATGCAATGCATCCGGCGAAAAATAAGTAAATGAATACATGAAAGCTGAGTGAGTGCCACTCCTGTGATCATTAAAAGAAGCAAAATCTTCACCCATAGGCCCCCGCATTCGTAACATAAATATACCAGCTTCTACTGGTATTCTTGCTGCTGTAGTCCTCCTGGATTGAATGACGTGGCAGCTTGACTTCACCTTTTTTAATCGTGTTCTCTTAAGCCAAGTAGTGCTTCTTTAAAACGCATTGCAAGGAATTTTTTTAGACGGACGAAGATTTTTTTCCTATATTTAACAAAGTAATGACAGAAGAAACCACTGATCCTACGCAAAGGTTATTTCTTTGTTCATTGTACTTTGGAGTGGAATGAACACTTTCTCGGAGAGCAGGCCTGAAGCTTGAGATACAAAACGTAAGCTGCAGTCTGGGCAACTACCGCAATGAAAAACTTGCGAAACAAGCAAACCAAAGTTTTTTCCGATAGATGAATCACTTACATATGTAGGAAAAGCATCACGAAAGAACAGAAAGACTGTATGCAAAAAAGACGTGGTAGACTTGAGCTCCGCTTTAAGGGTCATTAGGTTCTCTTGTGGGAGCCTTCTGACACTTGCGTTGTTTAGGCGGGTACTGCAAATAAGTTAACGTTTGATTAGCTTTTAGTCCCTCCTGAGCTGATCTCTACCAACTTCCTAATACGTTTGTATATTTGTATCCAAAAATAACCGCATAATTGTCTTTCACACCAACTACATGCAAAAACGCGTGGCTCTTTAAAGGGCATCATTGTGCTCAAATAAATATTTTCAGACGCTAAAAAAATGTATAAATAATAGTTTGGTGCTAAAGGAAATGCCAGCTTTTTTCCATGAACTTAGTTTAAATGTGAAGCCGAATCCAATTGTACTTGGAAAGGTAATAGTGTCATATATTATGAGGCTGCCCCAGCTGTAGATTCATTTTTCTTATTTGCTTCGAGCACTCCACGAGCTTTGAGCTGATCTCTTTCATTGGCAGCAGTAGAAAAGTTTAACCGATGTTTCCATGCTTCGTACTTCCTGAAGGGCAAAAACGCGGAAGAACTGTTTCAAAGCCCTTTGAAAAAGGCGGTAGGCTGACATTTCTGCCAGCTATAGATTCGATACATGAAAGTGGTCGTAGACATGCGCCGAAGTTTCCGGAAAAAAACTAAGGGTTTTTAATGTGGGCAAAGTCAAGCTCAAAACAGAGCTAGAATATGCGTTTAACTTTAGGCTTCGGTATACAACATGGGGTACGCAATAGTTCTGAAAGCTTAGGGAAGCGAACTTTGGATGGCAGTCACGTTCTTTCATAAAACGTTGCGGGAAACGTGACTCTAGAAAAGCGATGCAGCTGTTCCTACGATGACGAAGATTGAGAACAGGCATCCATAAAAAGGCGGAAACGTCGTGCAATACCTAGAACAGAAGAAATTGAAATCAGATTTTTGTATTGTTCTTTGTTGTACAACATTGTTCATCCGCTCAGATGCCACTCTTCAACTCTTTTTATGTTGTGCACAAAATGTTAAAGCATACACCGCGGATAGTGACAACAAAGAAAAAAACCTCTAAATTTCAGGAAGCTTTGGGTTCTATGTTCTTTGTTTTCAGTTTTTTTTTCTGCAAGTATACTGTGCTTTTATTTTTTTGCTCTCTATACCTGTATTTTAAAAACAAGCAAACATAGATCTCAAACCAAGTAACACCCCAAAGCGAAATATGCGTCCACCACAGCGCTCTAGGCGAGAGAAATTTTTAAAAACGTTTGTAAGATATCTCATAACCATAGCTTAAATAACAGTGCTCGAACAGGGCACTATGACTTGATGAACGATAAGAAACTTCTCTGTATTCTTTTTCCGGACTAGAAATCCTCTTAGAAATAAACCGAGGAAAAAAACAACTGATTATTCAATGCTATTGCGCTCGTAAATTTATTTGCAGGCTTCCTGTACACGTCATGCTTGTACACGAGAATATAGAATATTTATTTCGGGGTTTTACCTCTTATAGCGTAGAGGATACATCAGTCCTAAATTTATTCACTAATTTGTCATGCGATTAGTGTGGTCAGTCAAATTTGCATAGCATCACATTTTTTCTAGTCTTCTTACTCTAGAAAAGATAATTTGCCTATGCTCTTCTTCAATAAGAAACAAAATGCTCTGTCTGGAGGCCGCTGTTGCTGAGAATGTGGAAATGGCAGCTTTTACTAAAACTTAGCTAAATTAATGCATCAGGTCTGAAGTCAAGCTGCACTGGAAGCTAAGGATCTTACAGCACACTTTTTGTGTTAAGAGCGGCGTATTGGTCACGAGATAAAGCACTCGACTGTTCACTACGCCGGCCTCGACGCCAAGATTGCTTCCAAGAGTTAGACGTCGATCAAAACGGGGTAGTAGGGGTCTCACATTTTTACTCAAGCTACCACTTCGGCTTGTCTCGCATACAACGGCTCCTACTCGAGTTTCTTACCACATCCACTACGGCACTTCCACGTTCATCCTGGAATTAGGCGCATATGAACCCTGCGAAACGATCCAATTAACATCGACGTCATAAAAGCACTGCAGAGTCTGAGCGGGCTTTACCAGCATAGATCGCGCTTGGTAAACTAAAGATAACAACATATATGTAGAGAGTACTTGTGTATGAACTTCTCGCTGCTTGTACATACGAATTATTCTTGCGTACATTTGGGTTAGCCCATTCCTTAGAAAACGTTTTTGTAGAGTGAGGTTAGGTTTAAACCGGCGGTTACGTTAAACCGAGGCCCGTTTAATTTAGGGTGACGTTCTGCATCGCCAAATTTCTCGCGGTATTATTGCTTTATTGAAACAAAAGCCTTCATAGCTCACGAGGCGCTGTGACGCCGGAAGTTTTCCGCAGTGCCGTTCAATAAAATGGGTTCACGAAACTTGGTCCAAGTGACGTGTTCACGTGGTTAAAACACGAGTAAGGGAATCGTGTCTTTGCCAGGACTCAAAGCATCATATTTTCGTGCCCCAGCTGAGCCTGCTAGCCTCTACTCCACGCCAACCTTCTGAAAATGCATTCAAAATTCTCCTTGCCTAGCGTAATGACGTCGCAGGGCGTTAAATGAAAGAAAAAATAGCAGCGCTGGGGCGGAGGAGGAAAATGTCAGGGCCAGTGAGGCTTGAGGAATCTTGTCTGCGGTGCGCGCAAACCTCACTTGACAGGATCGCTCCTCCTGAAGTTTTGAATCGTTGTTTGGTGTGGCTCAGCGCAAAAGCTCTTTGACTGGTGCAGTTTTAGTGCCTTCCGAAACGCCGGCGACCTCCAAATATTACCGGGATATTCTGAAAATAATCGTGCCTGCAAACAAACTCTAATTTATATTGTTTACATTTCCAGAATGCTGAATAATAAATTGTTTAGACATATAAGTATTTCTCTGGTTAGAGGTGCAATAGAAAGCAAAAAAGCACACTGACTATATAACTGGCACCTGTGTTGGAAAACGCGCATGTCAAACATGCGCATGTGCCAAAAGCGAGGCAGGGAGAATGCAGCATTGTGGCTCGAGCTCTTTCTAAAAATGAAAAAGAAAGGCCCAAGGCATGCAATAACCACAGCTGTGCGTAAGAGTAGTGTCTATCAAGTACTTGTGAATAAAGTGACTAATTTTAAACCAACTGACAAAATTTCCAATCAGTAAACTTTCGGTTAATTCAATTATTTTTTGGGCAGTTCATTACCGCCCATTCATAACGATATGCTTAGATGAAAGACACCCGCTTCACTAAAAGCTCTGCTGCACCGCCAGCACTACAATATACTACGGGAGTAGGGAAGCTTTTCGCTTCCATCGAAAACCGTCCGCCGCGTCCCGGATTTGATAGGAAGCGTAAACGGATATAGGTGCCGAAATGCTATGAAGTAATTTCCACCCCCTGTGGATCTTTAACATGCACGGGCTTCCCACTGCATACGGGCACCTCTCTGCTGCGCTTCTATCAAACACAGCTGCCGGTGGTCTAGATCGAAGCCGGGTACCCCGACTCGGTACGACTGGGTGTCTTTACCGCTGAGCCACCATGACTTTCTTTCTTCGGAGGGGGGGCGCATTTTGTGTAATTTCGTCTCCGGGAAACGTAAGGAGCAGTATCTTACGTTCTTGTGGATGCCTAAACTTCCCAAGGTTACCCAGTCTTTTCTTTGCGCACTTTGTTTATATTTTTGTGTAGGATGATCTTGCGGTAAAGAAAGGTGCGCTATCTGGCTTCAGTCCAAACCATTCGGGTGCAGCTGAAGGTTGCTAGAGATTTGCTGAAATGAGCTCGAGCAATGAGATTTAGCAGCTCTTCCCAATTTTTAATAGTATTTCTCTAGCTATGTTACAGAAACTATCGAAGAATCAGTCCGGGGTGATGTGAGCACAGAGCTACCGCCTACCACAGCCATGCCCGCGATGTTTCGTTCAAAACGCCGATGTAGACGATCAGTCTTCTGCATCACATACCTTCTGACGCTGTCACGTTGAAATTAAACCGTGTCGTTTGCGCAAAATCTAAGCTTTAATATATAATTATGTAAATGGTTTTGTAAAATGTCGCAAGTTACAAAGAAAGGTGCATAAATTACCAGAAGTAATAAAATTTAATGATTTTCAGCCACTCCGTTTATTTGATACGATTCGCAGAGCAAGGCGATTGTTGCGGCCTGGCGGCAAATTCAGCGGGCCGGCCTTCATGGCTGCCTCTGCTTTCTCGGCCAAATCAAGTCAGAGAGAGCAGTGAGCGCCGACCCCAAAACAGTTGCGTTTATGCAGTACACTCTAATCGCTCTATTGTGCCTCCTTTGCGCCACCTTGAAGACCACGTGTTTACTCAATAATGCAACAAAAGAAAATTTTCCTTCAGCTGCTAGTTTTCAGCAATGTACCAGGGGGGACAGTGGCCTTTATAGAGATAGCAGATGTTAAGGAACTCTTTACCCGGCTCCTCAACATTGGAGAAGAGCTCCGCGCAGAAAGAATTCGTGACCTCTCAAAGGTTTCTTGTCGTCACTAATGAGCTGCATTAATTAGAAGCTGTTACTTGCCAAAGAGCAAGTGGAACACATTCAAACAACCTTTTCAGGACACTTCACGTTTACTTAAGTTTACTTAAGAGTCTGGGCGAGTTCCCTTTGTGTTCAGTGCCAGGTTTCGCCGTTCAGCCGACTAGAAAGACACAAGAAAGGCAGGGGGTCCAAAAGAAAGGATAGGGAAATATTCAGTGCCGAGCCAAATATAGAGAAAACGAAATGGGAGAGGTTTGACCCTAGCCTCGGTTTAAAACGCTATGACGCGACAACGACAACTCAAGAAAAATTACGGCACCACATGTGGCGCCGTGCTCTTTGTGTTGTCACCATTGCGCCGTAGGGCTCTCAAGTCTTGAAACAACTCGACCGTCATTTTAGATAGGATTATTCACTGGCTCAGTGCCAAAGTAGATGCTGCGACAAGAATTCTTATATTTGTGTCGATATGGCACACTACACGAGCACTTTGCTTTTTTGCCTCCATCGTAAAGCGGACGCCGCGGCCGACATTAGATCCCGTTGCCTTGGGTTCAGCAGCGGGCGCCCTATCCACTGAGTCATTGCAGCTTATCTAGAGGATGCAAAACTGGCACGAAAGTATTACGTAACTAAGAGAGGGAGCGTAAGGTTTACATAAAGTATAAAAACCACCTGCTCTCTAACGCTTATACGTAGAAGCTGTTTAGTGGCGGTAGATCTCTTCACAAGAAAACGTTCAAACGTTAAGACATTATTTAAAAACAACTCCAATTAAAAATTCTCTACAATTAAGACGATCATCTAACCGCACTAGTTTGTTTCAATTTGAGCGAGTTTGTATTATGCCAGTATAAAGTTTGAAAGCATTAATGCAGTTGTAATCGATTACAGGTCTGTAGTTGTCAGATATTTTTCAGGGCCTGTAATTTACCGCTGAAATCATTTGACTTTGAAATGAAAGAATTAAAATATAATCGGTTACTTATTTTTTCAGATGTTTCCAAGACTGCAACCTACCCCCCCCCAGAAAACTTTCAAGGTATACACCTTGTTATTGTGACCCAGAAATATATGAGCGCTCGCGAGCATCATTTTCAATTTGTCATGATAGTTGTAAGCTGGGTTGTCATATCATAGCTCTTTTTTCTATATTATTTGATTTCTAGCGTTAAAATCTCTCTGGCGTCAGGAGGAGGAGGCAGAAAATGAGGAGGAAAGGCAGAGAGGTTAACCCGTAAAGGAAACCGGTTTGCTACCCTGCACTGGGGGAAAGAGGCGAGTGGATATAAAAGTTGTGAGAAAGGGATGGGTAAAGTTAATACAGTCACATCACAGACATGTCACATCACATCACATCACAGTCATATCAAGTAACATAACAGCAAAAATCAGTCTTTCAATTAGGCCTGTGCTTTTCATAAAAGCGGAGCAGTGCCAGGGAGGCCTTCACCGCTGACGATCGCCGTGGCCAGGGACCTAAAATCTTAATTTCAGTCAAGGGGCGTCCATCTAGATGCTCCAGCGCACGGCATCGACACTGTCTTCCCTCACTGCATATGGGGCACTCACAAAAAATGTGGCCTACAGACTCTTCGCACCCGCAGTTTGTACATGCAGGACTGTTTGCCATACCTATCATAAAAGAATACGAGTTTGGGAATGCAACACCAACCCACAGGCGGCACAGCAAATTGCTAGACTGATTTGATTGCCCGGTGTTCTTGAACGTACGTCATAATGACAGAGCATAAGGCGCTAACTTTTAGCACAACTCCTGTAAAATATTGTCGTCTTTTAAGACGTTCATCTAGCCGCACTGGTTTGTTTCAGTTTAAGGGAATTCGCATTATGGCAGTACAATGTCTGAAGAAAATTATGCAGTTATAATCGACTACTTTGTAGTTATCAGAAATATTTCTGGGGGTTTATTGTACCGCTGTAATCAGTTGAATTTGAAATTGCAGAATCCTGAATGTAGTTGCGTACTTATGTTCTGTAACGTGTACGTGTACAAAAAAACTTTCAAGGCAGAAATATTGTTACTCTGGCACAAAAATATCGAAGTGCTCGCGGGCATCACTTTCAATTTGTCAAGGTAGTTGTAAGCTCGGTTGTCATATCATAGTTGTGTTTTTTATAATATGTGATTTCTAGCGCTAAACTGCTTCTGGCACCAAGCTGATTTGACAACCTGGTGTTCTTGAACGTACGCTGATATCGACAGAGCATAGGGTGCTTTTAATGTTTACTTCCAACTAAACTCGAGCACCGTGGCTTCGATTAAAATTACGTCCTCTAATTCATCGGCAGACGGAACCAAATAGAGAGTCGGAAGAATATGTGACTTTTGTTTACAAATATGGCACTGCGTAGGTCCTCTAATTCACCTGAGAGCAGTAATTCACCTGAGAGCAGTAAAATTTCCACTCCGTAGTAAAAACATCCCCAAAACCACATAAAAAAATCTAGGTCATCTTATGCGCCTCCAAAGACTGTATTATTTTGCTTTAATGACTTAAGCTGTAAACCCAATATCCTAGAAGCCTACTTGCGGATCTCCTACAATATTACGTCCAAAGGGAGCTGTAGTCTGGCTCGCTTTCTAAGGAAACGTCTCAGTAACGGAGAACAAACAGGAAATAAAGGCCCCATCTGCCACGCTGTAATTTCCGGTTGCTGTGGCGAGACGAGTCACGATATCGGACGCTGTGATTGCTACTCGGCAGATCGAGGGTGGCAGTCGAGCTCGAAGCCGCTGTAACGTACGCACTTTTGCTGGCTATTACCCCCGTGGTTTCTGTTGCAATAACCGTAACAAACGTAATCCGTGTCCTGCCGGGTAAATTATAGTTGCGCTCCCACCACATGATTGCCGAAGCACCTATTTAGGTTGCCACCCTGTTTTCATAGCGGTGCACTCATTTTGTTTGTATATTTTGCGCCTACGGAGCAAAATGAGAGTTGAGGGAAATATACATTAATATTAGTGTGGCGAGGAAACGTTCACGTATTGTCGTTCTTGTTTGAAAAAAAAATAAACTTGATTCCTCATTTTTCAGAGTATAGAATGAACTGTCTACCCACTTCCAAAAAATGGTTACCTCCATCATAAACTGGCAAGGAGAGAGGCCAGAGCACGTGTTCGACACAAGGCACGTGCGAATAAAGCCGGCTCTGTTAACGTGCAAGCAGCAGAATACACGCATGGCTCAGTCTATGCGAAATGCACAATATCCAGCAGATTTGAAGGCATCACGTGAGACTCGATAATTGCCCAAACATCCGTAGAGGCGGAAAAACTCGTTATAGCAATCGTGATAGCCTCATCCAGTGCCACCCTCATCATCACCGATTCTAAAACTACCGTACAAAATTCCCCTCGAGGCAAGCAATATACTGCCTCTCACAAAGTTCTGCTCACCAAACCTCAGCTACTCCTACCGAAAGCCAGTCTGTGTACCGGCCCATTCGTGAAACTTCGGTAATGATGCTGCCCATTCTGCTGCTCGAGCATACTACTGGCCGGCTATTTGACGGGAAATGCATCTGACCGAAGCGACAAAGCCGTTTCTCGCGGTATAGAAAAACAAATATCAGTATTACATCCTAATTCATAATTACATCTCAAACAAGCTTTATCCTGGGCGAGAATTCTGTTTATATACCTAAGCTCAGATAAATAATTTTAATCACAATCCTCAAGTAAACTTTATGTATTATGTGCTAAATCCAGGGGTATGCTTGCGATAGAACGCTACCGACTTAAAGAATGTTGCAAGAATTGGAGCGGTAAAATGAAGGTATTTTCCAAAATATCGGGGAAATTCTAAATTGCCCAAAAGAGCACCAAAACTTGTGTTGCTGGTTTCAAGAAGATTTAGCTTTATAGGAGTCATGCGCTACATTTTTATCATCTCGTGGAGTAAAGCTTAACCCAACACACAGAAGGAGTTCATCACAGACATGCCGGTTTACTTTGACATCGCAATCAAAATGGCGTCTCTGCTTTGCACCCCTAAAAGTGCAGTCTTGATTTTGTTCGTGAGATTTTTTTTCTATTACACAGACTTGTACAGCAACAATATTAAGTGAAGTTGTAGGGAAAAATTGCTTGTGCTCTAAACTAATCGAGCCTTCCGTTATGTTGCCAATAAAGAAGCGCTTGGGTTTTAAAAATAATATTAAATGGGAATGCAAATCTTATAGCAAATAATACACTTCTTTTGCCCTTTATAGCCTTCTTTTCTTTGGAACTCGATTTAAAATTGACAACCTTGCTTGTTTTGTTTTTCAATACTTTCCGCAACTAAAGCAGCAAGGTAGTATGTGCCTCAACTTTCGTCCATGAATTTGATTGCTTTCAATTTGAAGCTTTCAGCAACTAAAGGAGTTCTGGAGTTCTGGCGTATTTACCTCAAGTTTTGTTTTATTGAATATTGAGTTTTATTCGTAGCTCGCCAGCAGCGGACCGCTAATTGTAGGTGATTCACGTAAATGCCAAAAGTTGGTATAAACTTGTATATCCAAACAAAATGGAAAGATTCATTAGGCTTGTTGTAGCCCTTGATGTGTGAAATAGGTTACAATTGATTTTTCCAAGTAGCCATCCATCAAATTTTATCGTCGTAATATTGGTGAATAAATTAACACTGTACACTAGAATAATTTTCTTGCGAACTTGTATTGTGTCAAAAAGGTTACGCAGGGTCAGAAAAACGCTTATTCAAAAAATGTCTGTGCCTGAATTTTTAAGTGTGCTTCTATTTTGAATACCATAGCATTATCTAAACAGTGCGGTAAGTTTGCGTTTCGAGTTTGCAGTTAAGAGAGGAAGTAAATCTGAATCACAATCTGAGGACCACCCCAGCATTCTAAGCGAATTTTAGTTTTCTCTCACTTATCGCGGTAGATATTAATGTGATATAAGAACGGTTGGGTGTGTGACTGCTCAGATATCGTTTGTAAACGCAGCATGTTCAAAGTGAGGGTAGAATTCAACACATATTGTCTTGTACTTTATATTCAAATAAAATTGCAGGAAGCAGAAATTAACGTCAAGGAAGAAAAAACAGAGGTTGGCGGTCAATAGCGGCTTCGGCATAGGGCGGCATGGATAAGATGTGCTATGATATAGTTAAGTTCAGGGACTTTTAATTCAAAGAATGCAAGCCCAGAGGAGCCTAACACCACCCTAGCAAGGCACATTTATGCTTAGAGGAATTTAGGTTATTGTCTCAGCAAACTCCTAAACATCGGGTTATCATTATCAGAACCAACAAAAATTATAACCTCGAACGTGTGTAATATACTGTGGGGCTCCTTTTCGCCAGTAGCTGACATCAAAAAAAATATGCACAACAATAATATATCTGGTGAGGATCCCAACAAACTTAAGCACTAGTTAAGCCATTTCGCTGTTTCGAAGAGCTTACCCTCTGGCGTTTCTTACTCTGACCGGATTCCTCGCGATCTATCTTCTTAATGCTAATGCCTTTCTACGCACATAGGCTGCGAATATGTCCACAGGAAGAAGCAAAAAGATTTCTTGACAAATATCAAACACTAATATCCCATTCCCTAGGCGAGCTCGCGATCCACTACATCGTGCAACTAAGAAACCGATAGTAATTTGCCTTGTGTAGCATGACAATAAGCAAAAGTGATCCACTCAGTGGCAATAATAATGAGGACAGTAGAATGACAATATGGGTGCGTTTAGCTGAAAATAATGCTGGTAGCAATAATGACGATGATGACAGCAAGGATGGTAATAACGTCGCAATTAGCAAAAACAGTCCCGTAGAGTAGGGTGTGCCATTTTCGTTCTTAAGGAGACTTAAGGGCAGTCCTTTATTGTTAATGTTTTGCCGTCCTTCAATTCTTATTCCCCCATTCTGTTCCTGAGAGATCATTTCGTGTCCAGAGCTGCTCCCCAGGCGATTGTTCTCCCTTAATTACAAGCATCGGCTGCTTTTACAACGACGTTAGGTTGCCTAAGATGTAAAGTAACGTAAAGTAAAGAGAAGTAAATGGATAGTAAAAAACGAGCCCTACGGCCTAAGAAACACCGAGATGAGGGAAAGGCACTGAGCAGTCTGCCCTGACACGAAGAATACAGAAGGCTGAACGCCGGGGAGCGTAAACCAGAAAACTTTGAGAATGAATTCGAGACAGCGGTCGAATTGACAATGCTGGGGGAAGGTCCCTGAATATGTGAAATATCTTAGGTGAACATGAACGCTTTCTACCTCGAAGGACAGTGGAAGATAAAAAGATGTGCGCTGTAAGGACAGCCTGAAAAACGAAAAGAATACTTGTGTGCAGCAACCGCCATTTATGAGCAGTCATAAATTGAGGTATGCCTATATTGTAATGAATTCACATTAATATTTTCCCGCACGTAATCATAGAGCAAATGCCTCCTTCGCGCAGCCCCGTCTTGCTGTAGTAAATGAACTCTATCCCTCCCGCATGCGAGATCTGAATTCTATATACAGGGACATCACCATCCACTACGCCACCATCGCCTGAAGGCGTAGAAATAAAATGCAGTTATCATGTTGCCGAAGTGAATACTGTGTCTCAGAAAAGATACTGCCATGCCAGTGTTTGTTGATACACTATG
>JAJIZL010024798.1:48783-76773 GCA_023969395.1 Amblyomma maculatum
TGTGTGTGTGTGTGTGTGTGTGTGTGTGTGTGTGTGTGTAGGTTCGGTTTGTTTCATATTTCATTGGCGTGTCCTAGTTATAGGAAGCAAGTGTTTTTTAAAATACGGATATAGGCTGGATGCACTTCGTTCGCGTACATGAATTATCCTACCCGCCTATTTACTACTCCTATAAATTCACCCTTCGTTTATCCCATACACATTCATGAAATATCGTCCTACACTGCTACTATATGCAAGCCCCTGCCCCCTCCCCTCAAAATAGATGTGAAGGCTTTCTTTCACAAATCCTTATCAGCGTGCGGGATTTCAGGGCATAGTGGCAGAGGGTCTCACTAGGGATAGAAGGATCATGGGCCCGATTTTTATATTCTGCCAAGTCTGTGACGTCGCGCTACTTCCTGACATCGTAAAGCATGGCAACATTTAAGTGTTCCGCCGTGTTACCTGCTTACTAGCTTCCGTTAGAGACATGCCAGTAATTTCCGCTTCCAGTACCCACTACATTGATAACAAGTCCCCCTAAGTGCATATAAGCCTGTCCAATATTAACATTAACGTTAACACCTATAGTAAACGTTACAATTCCACCTGAAGTACACACACATTGATTGCGAGAAATTCCTTACAGACCACGATAATCAGATAGGAAGCAGAACGCAGAGTAGAATTGGGCTAACAGGAGAGGAAAAATCTAATAGCCGACGACTGAGCCGGATCTAATAACTTTAAAACGTTTTCTTTATTTCTTTTTTGAAAATGTTTTCCAAATTCTTATTTACGGGTATTACTTCCGGCTGCTCGTTCTATTAAGGTGCTATAGGATGCCCGTCTCAGGAGGGTGAGATAAATTGGATACAACGTTCCGTTTGTCCCGAATGAAACTATGCTGCTCAATTTTACGTCTTCTCGGGCAGCAATCGATTTTCGAAATTCCAGCTATAAACGATCGGGATACATGAGCTGAGTTCTAGGTTTAAATTTCAGATCTGCTATTTCTTTTTCGCTTATTCAGAACTACTTATAATATTGCGCGTCACAGAATCAAGTAATCTGCTACACTTTTACCACTGTTTCAAACTGGGAGTAGTCGTGCACTATCATCTTTCTTTTCAATTTGATGTTAAGCACCCAGCATATTTATTGTAGTACTTAACGCCTCCGTTTCCCCGCACACCTAGCTGTCGATACCTCCACTATTCTATTATTAATTCCTTATGTTCTACTTTATTAGGTTCCATTGTGTGTGAGTGGTTATGAACAACAAAGCGCACATAACCTAATGCACTATATAGAGAAAACAAGAAAACGAGCTCAAAGAAAATGACCACCTCATTCTATATTTCATTCAATACCCTGCTGTGTGTACCAATCAAACGGCCATCTACAATCTTCACTTTGTGCTCAAGACGATTAGAGATTTTAAGGAAAGCAGCTGGAACTAAGCCAAATGGTTTGTTGGGCGAGTTGGTTGAAACACGGACAGATATGTGTTTGTCTTTCTGTATCGGTCCATGCTCCAGCCCTGTTTAAAATAAAGCTGAAACACCTATTAATATTTAGTGAGAAATCTTGTGCTGCAAATATGTTCACAATGCTGGTATATCATTTGTTTCAAACTTTCTTTCCTAACGTGGCTGCATTGATGCAAAGCACAGGAATTTACTTTATCATGGTAACTGGTGATAGAACACTAACTCGGCGCATTAGGTAATGTATGAACGTTGCTGACACAATTTAGTCACAAGATTTGAAGACATAATTATTTTTGCGCGCTTCTGTTGCTTTTATAAACTACAAGCACATCGTTTAGACAAATGCATTATTGGGCATATCTTCATAGCGGTTCTAAATAAAGAAAGCATCACTTGCGCATTAATTGAGGGAAGCATTTGCTTTTGAGTCAGCAAGTTGTTTGTAGTAGGATCGGCAGTAAGGTGATTTGGTAGCAGTTCTTAATTGGGATGGAAAACAACGCAATGGAACATAGGACAGAGGAACACGGAAAGGAAGTGGTGGCTGGCAAATACATTTTTTGTTTTAAGAAGCAAAACAAACTTATATCTTACTATATAGTAAGGCATCAGCTACCGCGCACACGGTTATGTTTTGTGCACATGCTCTTGTGATGTGAATCTTTGAGGTTGTATTCAGGGATTGTGTGCGGGAACTCATTGATCAATTGAAAGTGAGCTATAAGTTGGTTATCTTCCATAACAAAGTAATGCATTTGAGAGTCAGCATGTGTCTTTGCTTTCTTTGTACATCAGCGCCTTTTCTATTTGCAGTTTTGGGCTCGAAATATGAACGCTAATTTCAGGACATACACAATTTATTATCCAAGCCTAATTAAATGGCAGCTCCAGTCCTAGAAGTATACAACTCTCACATCTCTGTTGAATAGACCTCTTCATTATAGAAACCTTTTAACACTGACTCCACTGTCCGAATGCTATTCTGTGCATAGAACACGGCAAATATAAACCTTCCTGTCTATATCGCCTCTTTCGATTTTTCTTTGTTACATCCCCGGCTTACGCGTTTTAAGCCATGAACGAAACGTTCAGCGATAGCGCTTAACTTCCCCACTGTTTTCAGGATGATTCCTATGGCTCCACATAGACGAATAGTTTCACCTCGACGAATGGAGAGTTCTGCACCTGTATTCATGGAAGCGATCTCGATGGCTGTCAAAACTTGACTGCGAGTAGAACTCGGCCTATTCTGGTGTTATAGCAGCTCCTACCATCAACTGCCTCTCACTTGTCCGCTAGACACGCTGCTTGAGAAAAGAGTGCATGGTAAAAGCAACGGCGATATCGGTGACTCGACAACTAATGGGGTCACAGTTGGTACAGCAGCCAATAAAGTAGTTGGCGTCACTATGCGGACAGCTCCGCGGCAGAGCACCAATCACACATACAGTGACCTTGATAAGAGATTTGGCTTGATGAGTGCTTTCACTGTAAGAGGCAAATGATGAAACAGTAGACCAGTGGTGAGGCATCGATGCCGCTAATAGGACTCCAGCGCTCATTTGAGAGTTTAAGAGGAAACGCGAAAGATTTGAAAAAAATTAAAGTGAAGGAGCAAATCTTATTATCTCGAATGCGTAATTATAAAATGCTATAACTATACTGATGACGACGATCCGCTCCATTTATGCATACGAAAATTTCGCTTTCAAAATTTGACCTCAAGTTGCCAGAAGTAGTTCATTTTGCCAAAGGAAATCGATGAGGTTCATATTTGCCAATAAATTCCTGAAAGTTAAAAATATTCGGAACGATTATTCGTAGATATTGGCTGTTATGGGGAATATTATGATATGCCAGAACACTGCGTTCATAAGCCATTTCCCATTGTAAATATTACTTGTTCATAATTTCTACGTATGCGCATGTCAGTGGGCCCCACAACGCAGCCTACGATCTCGACATAGTCGCCATAGTTACTAATCTGCTATTCTATAAAAATGTTGTGTTGTGTGCATAAATATTATACCCAGAAAAATGTTACGTTCCAGTAAAAGGGTGCCAGCATGATCTGAACATAACAGCTTCTCTATAGGAATCCCGTTCTCCTCTACACAGGAAGCCATTTCCTTCCTCGTGAATGTACGATTAGGACTAGTCAAAAAGCATCAGAGCATATGCCAGCATTGTTTTCGTCTACGAAGCTTCGAAACTACTAAACTAAATGAAATCTGTGGTCGTTCTGTGATTGTAGTTGGACTTCAAGTACGTGTTTTGTAGAAAGTTGGGTAGGTATGAAGGAATTTTGCGTCTAAAGAAAATTGAACCCTCTTGGCGTCTTTTTGCTATTCAGGCCAGTAAACCGGTCAAGAAAAGAAAAAGCACAGAAACGTATAGCGCCAGCAGAAACAGTTTTTTCAACAGTTTCCTAGGGCTCACGTGCGCGTACAGGCCAAAATCAATGAAGGTAAAGGTGTCCTGTCGAGAACTGGGGGCACTATTATGTAATTTAAGTTGTTAAGATAAGTTTAAGACATTCTCTGCTCCATGAGGTACTTGTGGCCTACACAGGGACGTGTGCGCAACTCGAAGCGGTTTTATAGCGGTCCATTTGGTGGAAAAGCTCCTCAGGAGAGTTAAATTTTCCGCGGGCTCAAATATTTTCAGGAATTGCTTTGTGCCATGTGGAGGGTATCACAAGAGAAATGGCCCAAATTTACGAGCTCAGACGCATTGCTTCAGAAAAAAAAAAAAAGTGAAACTTATGTTTTATTGAGATCGCGAAAAAATATTTAACCTTTATTATTGAAGTGCCGAGTGCCCCTTTTATGGATATAATATTGTAATCACTAAAATAACCCGACGTACTAACACCTTACTACCAGTTCCAGTATAGGGCTTATATGAATATAGCGACTGGCTGAGCCATGAAACTTCTGCGAGAAGAGTGTGTGAATAACTCTTATAGAATCAAAATAGTGCAAGTTTCGGAAACATGCTGAATATAAACAGCTCTATCTCCTTGCAGGATGGTCATAAAGCGCCCCGGTATCAAGTAAACAAATACCACATGATGGAGTGGTGGGAACGTCTGCGTATTTCTGCAAACTCATTTAGCTTAAAACGTTGCTCTATCGCACTTACTTTTTTCTTAAGTATTGTCTGTTTTTGGCGTCATCAAATTGAAAAAAGAATTGCAAAATAAACTATTTCGCTAAATAACAGATGTAGTGTCCTCGAAGCTTGTATTTCCCGATGCAATGCACAATTATCTGGCTGCAGAAACATTAAACAAACTCTGGCTGTAAAACAAGAGTACGGTTAAAATTTGGATAGGAATGTTGATATTGATGGACCGAAGCTCCTAATCTCTGAAACATGTGGCAAAGAAAATGCAGAAAGATTGTTGACGGAAAAAAATATCCAGCAAAGACTTGAAGTCTTCTCGCTGATTATGACGGATTAGCTCCTCGGGGCATGCGGTGAAAACCGCCAAAACAGAGTTCACTTGCGATGTCATTGTCTGCTGAAGCGAATGGGATAAAGAAACTGCGCTGATTTTTACCCTTCGCATGGACCAATTTGAAAATCGTCGGAGGAAAGCCAGGCGACAGTGTCCGGACCATATTTCTGGCTCTGTCTATATTTTGGGCGTTTAACGTCACAAAGCAACCCAGGCTATGAGAAATGCCACAGTGCAGGACTCAGAAAATTTCGATCCCTTGGGCTCTTTAAGGTGCTCTTACATCACACAGCAAGCGGGAACCTTTTTTTCGCCTGAAGTAAAAAGCAGTAGCCGAGGCAGAGATTCAATCCAGCGTCCTTAGATTAAGGAGTCGAATATACCTTTACACAGAGCCAGTGCAGCGGGACGTATCATTTTGTTTTAAAGTTCCACTTTCAAAATGCTGAGGGGCGTGTAGCCTTCAAAGAAATGCGCGATTTGTGTTACACTTCCGCCTAACAATATCCAAATGTGGTTAACAATCTCTGGCAAGTTGCATAGAAATCAGCACTGGGCTTAACATTATCATTACTACCGTTCTTAGTTAAGTTAGTTAGGTCTTAGAAGATTTTGTAGAGGTGCGGTTGGTGCGGTAGAGCACGTATTAATTACAAATATCAGAAACTACACCGGTGTTTAGCTGCAGTCAACCACAGGCTCACTAGCAGAATTTTGTTTAACATCATCCCGCAGTGCCTGCTCTTCAATAAAGGTTTTATGCTAAATCCTGATTGTGCTTTGTTACAGTGCAGTAAAGACGCACGAGACCCGCCCTTGTAAGTCTTGCGCCAGCTCATACTAACTAAAGGTTCAGTGCACTATCACGCAGATAACGAACACTCATCCGGCATAAATAGGGGCACTTCTATGTATACCTGTTATATTGTTATGTGATGTAAATTGTACATTTTCAAAACGACACAAACAAACAATTATTTGCCCTATTTGTCTCGCTTACTATAACTCAATTTACAACCTTCTCTAAACTCTACACTGAAAATTGGATATACTAGCAAGAACTCAGAATGGCTCAAAAACACTTCAAAATCCTGAACTGTTTTGATAATCTCAGTTATATATGCCGCTTACCACCGTGAGAGCTGCCGTTATTGCTTTGTACAAGGTAATTAGTTTGTCATGTACTGCAGTGCTCAGTTGTTGAACATAATATGGGAAACAATTGTTCTGAAATGAGAAGTACCAGAGAAAAGCGAAAATTCGTATAAAAAACGTTGTTCAACTCGTAGCTGTGGTCTTCAGATTTTGCGGCAGCGTTCACACAATCAACAGAGCCTACTATATGAAACTTGCAAAGTAGCTTTATGAAAAAAGTGCAATTATTATATGTATCTAACGAATAATAATTGGAGGAACTTTTCGGGGACAATTTTTCCGACGTTTTCTCGAACAGTATAGGTTTACATTAAAGGAGACTACTAAGAAAGCCGGAGCTTTCTGCCAGACTACGGGAGAAGACGGCAGTATTTGTTCACTTTTAATGATACCCGAATCAGGTACCAGATAAAAAAGAAAAGCAGCACTGTAAATTAATTCCAATCCTCGGTCCGGAACACTATACGTCGCCAACCGCACGTACAGAGTTTTTTCTCATTACGGCGGGCATCAATGCTGCCCGCCCGAATTCTTTATATCCACACGGACGTAAAGATTACCGTGACTCTAACTACAGTGGCTGTCCTTTCAGCTGCGAGGTATGCTTGTTACGCAGCGAACGACGTTTCAGTTTCTGCCTTTCTGAGTTCACTCATTACTGTAAGAGCATTACGGCCAAGTTATTAAATTTCGCAAGGCAAAGAATATTCTGTCTTGGATTATTTGTTCATGATAACGTCTTTTCAACCGTTTTGATATTGTTTTAATTTTGAATACAGGATGCAGAGAACATATTTTAAATTCAACAGCACTTTGGACGCACGGTGCCCAGAACACATTTTAAACTCAACTGCTACCAGTTCTTTTCAGCCGGGAAACAAAACATTAAAACTTCCAAGTGGCAGGATGACCACACAAGCCGATAGAAAAAGATACTTGCTATGCAAGTTTTGTCTTATCTGCTTGGGTTAAGGTAATATGCAGAGCTCGTTTTAAATTTCTTGTCACGTTATTGACTTATTAAGCCATTCGCTCGACAACCGAGATTAAGCTGCAAATAGAAGGGGCTTTTTACATAAAATCAAGTAGTAGCAAAAAGGAAATACTTCCCTTAGGTACTAAAATGTTGAATGAATTAAATTCAACATAGAATAAACTAAGATCTATATTGTACATACAATTGATGAAATCTTTACGTTCCGGAAGCGGAAATTAAGATACTCAGCGCGGAATATAAGCAATAATAAAAATAAATGTTTCGGTCGGGAAATGAAACATTTGTCCTGAATATATTTCTAAATTTTGTATCCCACAGAAATGACTGCATATCTTATTGCAGCTTTCTAACGTCAGCGTCATTTCCCTGGCTTGTTCAGTATTTCAAATTATCCAATTCAAGATCATGAATTGCACTTCCATGTCCTCTCAAATAATGCAATGCAAGTCTTTGGCGATAAATCGTGTGAGCGGCAACTATTCGGCAATATTTTATACGTAACAGCTGTGGGTGAGGTTTCTATGGCAGCCTGTCATCATAAAACATCAACAAAGAGAACACTTGAAAGTACTGTAAAGAAGACCGGCGTAACTGACCACTCCTTCTCCACACGAACCTAACAGATTCTACAAGTATTAAAGTGACGTCAGTTTAAAACATGCTTCTCTACGGGAAGTGCAACACATCACATGGTTTAAAGCCCCATAAGATCTTTCTTAAAACTTTGTGGTTTATTTTTATGCTGTCCAGTCAGGCGACATTGAAAAATAAGACTACCAGAGAAAAACAGAATTAGTGCAATTTGCTGAAGGTCAGCTCGAAATAAACCCGAAAAGTTTATCTCAATTTGCAGGATTACAGATAAGGGGGCCCAAGATACATAATTTTTACACGACCCATGTGTCACATTGACTTTGCATGGATGTTGAAACACCAAATTTAAGTTTCATGTAGTTATCACCATTCAGCACAAGTTTTACCAGAGGCCTCCAAATTTTTTTGCAAGACGTTTTCTCCTTTCTGGCTGCTGTATATCGCCGACGCTTTTGCAGAGGTTCAAATAAGCAGCCTAATTAAGCTCCTAATGAGGAGTTAATGGGAAGTAAATGAGCATTGAAGCCAAAGACTGCGAATACAAAAGTAACGCAGACTATTGACAAGCGGTCCATGTGAATTTGAGAGAGAAAGAAAGAGAACTCACTTTATTGCAGTTTTAGCCGCAACGTTGGACAGCTCGTATTGCAGACCGCCCGAAGCGAGACAAGTGATTCATAAAACATTGGGCGTCCAGGTTTAGCGCGGGGATTTTGTGGCTGAGCGGTATTCCAAAATACAATGAGAAAGGGGTTTCCTTTTCGAATGGCTCTAATGGCAGTTATAAAGCGGAATGACCTAAATGCTGTGGGGCACAGTAGAGCCCAACTATGAATATCTGCTTTTGGTAGAAACAGAGGTTGGGCAAAGAATACTCACGTGTATGTGTGCGTAGGGGCGGGGGGGGGGGGTGCGTACGTGCGTTCGTGTGAAAGAAGTCGTTATTATAAGATAAATCTCTAGTCCCACCCATATGCTGCCTTAAAGACGCACTAAACGGTGGCAGCAAGACTTTTTCCCTGTGAATGCCATTACAATTATCTTAATAGCGGTATTGTTTTGGAAAACGACAGGTTGAAACGGTGGACGGTTAATGGTGCACGATATTCACTTGGTAGCTTCGTCTTTCTCACTACCTCCTTGTAAAAAGCAGAAAAATGGGCCCCAGGGTCCCGAAAAATGGACTGTCGATTATTCTGGAAAGCGAATGCGTTCCTTCGAAGCTTTAACACTACTCTGGGTTGCGGGATACAAACCATGTTCATTATCAGCGTATTTAAGTCTTAATAAAAACTTGGTTAAACGTTATTTTTACTTGGTGATATCTACACTAATTGCGCTTATTATTTCGATCATATATTTCTAAACATAGTAATAAAAAACCAAGTGTGCGTGTCGTAACCGGGCATCATGTGTGGAGGACACTTATAGTGTCTTGTTTTCTTTTTAAATTGTTGTCTCGCTGTTTTTACGTACTCGAAATTGCGCTTGACGCATTATTCTGGAGATCCTTATCCGGACGCCAAGCGTAATCAATAAGAAGCGTAAAAACCATCCTCTGTGCTTAAACCGAACATGGGCAATTCTGTAACGAACCACACTTGATATCAAGATAACACTGTCTGGAATCACCGATGATCCCCTTCCTCAAAGATATCCCACACAATCTTTTATCACGCAACTTCTTGGCTCGTTTTCTAAAGGCCACACAAAATATAAAAAAATAAAGCTGATGACAGCGCAGTTGCATGCGCGTGTACAAAGTGTGTTTGCTTCAGGCAAAGGGAGACTTTTTGATAGCTGTGCCTGCTGTTACATGTTATTTTCGCTTTTTCCAAACCGTAATCAACAGTTTTCGTTTTCTTCTCGACGAATGACCATCTAACCCGGCTAATCTTACGCCGCTAATGCCAGTCGCAGCGGAAAAGTAAACTGCTGTTAGGGAGGGATGTTTGGTAGAGGTTCTCAGACTATCGCTACGAACAACACACCCCTAATTTGCGATAACGCAAACATTACCATCCTGTATTCCAGCCCTCTCTGCTGACGTATACAGTTAGCATTTCGACACGACGCGGACTGTGCCTGGCAAGGTTGCACTAATCTTTACTGTGCCATTTGCGCTGAGAAAGCGTTAATGATACGTCTGCTTTAAATGGCCTAACTACGTTAATATTAGGATATCTCTGACTACTGGTGTTACTATTATCAGTGGTAATATTAGTAGACACTATGTCTCATAGTAACGACTGCTGCTAACACGGAATGCAAGCTGTTCTGGTTTTGAGAATAGCGGTAACATGGCGGTAATAGTTTCGCGACCGACAGCCATTTTCACTATACGCTGAAGTCGGCACGCACGCAAACAACGCAAGGATTACGCCATTAAGTCAGAAATTGTCCTCGAAATCTTGTGAAAAAGCTTATTAGGAGAACTGGCGAATGTATTGGGCAGACTATGTTCATCTGAGAATAAAACATTTTACAATTCCTGTCAATTTACAATTTGCATTTTACAATTTACATTTTACAATTCCTGTTTAGAATGCTGTCAAAAGCTATAAATCAGAAACATTGCGCTTTATTCAAGGAATATGTT
The DNA here is from genome assembly GCA_023969395.1 of Amblyomma maculatum. Taxonomy (NCBI): domain Eukaryota; kingdom Metazoa; phylum Arthropoda; class Arachnida; order Ixodida; family Ixodidae; genus Amblyomma; species Amblyomma maculatum. The sequence continues at coordinate 59,067 of JAJIZL010024798.1, forward strand.
CCGCCTAGGTGAATATGGTTTGCGGCAATATTAATGCGAGAGCTACAAAGGCTCGGTTCCCGAGATAAAAATGGTGTCGCTTGCATTTTTAGCGAAAAATACTTGACACGCCTTTGGTAAGTGACAGTTGGTAGTTGGTGAGGTAGGGTGCTTATTGGTGGCAGGCTTTTGGGACGACGCACGATCACGTGGAGTGGGCGAGTTACAGGAGCCTTACTTTCCGCTCCCCCGCAAATGGCTGGGTGAGGAAATCAATCTGCAGCCAAATACCACCGCTATCGAAGATGTATTTTCTAGCCACGGCCCACACACTTGAATGTATTTCATAGGTAATAATATTCTTAACCTGCTGCCATTCTCTCTGTCTTTCAGTCTTTCATCAACATGAAAGCAGGCGTCTTCCAAACAGACTGGACTTTCTGCGTTTCAGTCCACCAATCTGTTTTCGGCTTTCTTTTGAGCTTCAAGCCGTCCGATTATCTCTATAAATATAATGGGCCCCTAGATATACTCAAGACCTCCGACCACCGTCTTCAAGCAGCACGCCGTTCGATTTTGTCAAAAAGTTAAGGAATTGACAATTAAACTGTTTTCATTTTGCTACAAAATACGGCTCCAGCCAATAAGTCAATCCTGCATTGATTTTCCTCTCTTATAAGACGAGAGGTTAATCGTAAATGACTAATTACAAACTTCTAACCTTGAATTTGCGCTTGGGATCATAACACTACAGTGCAGTACCTAATGCTTCAGTCAAAGTCCATTTACCCAGGCCCAATTAATGGCACGTAACTGTGGTTTTTTTGCGTAGCAGGACCACGGATGAAAAATATAAGAAAAAAATACTCTCTACTGTTTTAAACGTGACTCCGAAATGGCCTAATTCATCATTACCATCACCCGGAGTAAACCCACTGCAGGCAATGTACCTCCTGTCTTGTGCTAGCTGCCCCTTCTTGACCCCAGAAACTTCTTAGTCTCATCGAACCACCTAAATATTGTTCATCCTCTGTTTTTCTTCCTTCCCGTGAAATCTAATTTACCATTTCTTCACATTACTTTTCTTGCCCATGCCCATTTTTTGTTCTTGATTGCGACTATAATCTCATTAAACCGAGTTTCTTCCCTGACCCACTTTGCACGCTTCCTCTCTATTAACGTTACACACACCAAACTCCCTTCCATAGTTATCTGCGTTGTCTTAAACTTGAATTGAGCCTTCTTTTTTAGCGCTCGTATGTCCGCACCGTAGTTGCCATGGGATGAAATACGTTGATGAGGGCAGCTTAGTAAGGATTTGTAATAAATATATTAATGGTATGTACGCAGATGAGAGTACGTACTAGGAACCCAAAATAAAACACACCACATAAAGCAAAAATATTTTGGTTTGCGATGCAACCTTTCAAGCAGATAGCATGTGTACAGTTCAGTGCGTATGTGTCACCGGTTAATAATGATATGTGATTAACGCCCTATTGAAAAAACCTATTTGCGGTTTTAATAGGTCCTGTATGAAATATTATGGGAGTATGCAGGAGCCGAAATGGGACATAAAGGACCCATAAAGACGCATTCAAGACTAGTAGGAGGACGCGCAGGATATGCATATAGGTCCTGTTACTCCTTTTCAGACTCCTTTATCTCCTGTATATCACATGTGGGATATATGTTAGGAATTATCGGAGTTGTGAATAGGTCCTGTGTACCATGATACAGGAGTTGGATGGGCTCCTTAATCAGGATTTGTTTATGGAAGTTTGAAAAGGCAAATTTTATAAACGCATGCGGTGTCCCCTCTAAATTCAGTCAAGACTTAAAAACAAGAAAGCCTTTTTCAAATTTGAATGAAATGATCATGAAAGTTTGTTTTACATTTCGATTTCTGCATGCGCTGCTGTGAGCGCATGCGGTAATTACAATCAACAATCGCTGCACGTCTTCCGACCTTATGACGCATGTTCATATCTGTAACTGATGACGAGTCTGCAATACGGAAGTGCAGGGAATAAATTCGCCTTTCCACATGAACATAAGTATGTTCGAGCATAACTCAAAACACACGTCGCCGCCTACCGAACCATTCATTGATAGCTGCATATCAACAGCGATGCTTATTTAAGGGTTTGCATATTCAAAGGGAGCGATGGGAAGTAAAATACCGCCGCCGCTGCTCCGCTGGCAGCATGTGAAGTTAAAAGGTCATATATATGACAAGCGGATGCGTACGAGATATCTCTGTAGTAGAAAGAAAAATGCGCTCTAACATGGCGAAAAAATAGCCAGTACGTAACATATTCGCATATTCCTAGGTATACGTGCAAAACACTGATACGTTTCAATGATAGATGATATTGCCTATGTGTATTGATAGAAAAGAAAAAGGTTCAGCGTGTTTACAGGGCAATCGTCGAAGGACGACCGCACGTAAGAAAAAGATGCAAAGTGCGAAACACAAAATCGCAATAGAAAACGACGAATATAAGCATACAAACCATCTGCCGCCGTAGTGTAGTGGTTAGCGTGCTGGGCTGGTATACGGTGTAATCCGGGAGATCATTGTTCGATTCCTGGTGCGGCAAGATTTTTTTCTTTATTTTTTTTTATTTACGTGCATTTTTTTATTTACTTGAACGTCTTTTTAGCCTGCATCCTCATTTTCCCCACAACGAGGGGCGCTGACCACATTCGACAACGCACATAGCCTGCGACTCCTACTACTCCTTTAACTCCTACCACTCCCTCAACTCCCACAACTCCCATGTCCAATAACCCCATATGAATAGGTCCTATATACAGATTTTTTTCAATAGGGCGTTGCGCTACTAATGGTACGCAGACTCCCCGACACCTTTAAAAAATGGCGGGGAGGGGGGGTGACAGCTGCCTTGGTCGGAAATGAGCTCCTTGCTACTTGCGTGGCCATCTGAGAAGTCAGCTACATGTATTGACAGAAGGCGGCGGTCTTTTGGTGCCAAACTTTCGCCGACTGAAGCCAGAGAGAGAGCCAGAGATCGGTTCAGTCAGAATTAACAATCACAACAAACTGTGGACAGCAAGAGACGATACAGAGGAACTCACACTGACACTTAAAACACACAACATGACGTTCACAAAGAGCAATGCAGACCATGTAACCACGAATGCTCTAATATTGAACAGAGACTGCAAAACAATAAACAATATACGAGAGAGTGAGATAAAAACGAAATTGTTCTCCGAGCGCTGTCGTAGAGCAACTTCTAGAGATTCATGATGTGTTCTCCTGTAGACGTGCGCCTCTACCTCGGAGAATTAGTGAGCTTGCTGAACAGCGGTTTGGCCCCGAGAGCCGGGCAACAAAACTTGATTTGCTGCAACACTGGCTTCAAAACTGGCGCTGTCGCGAAGCGACGGGACCTGAATAAATAGGACGCTCCGCTCTGACTGTCATGACGTGCCAAAACAGGCGCGCAGATACAATATGACTTGCACGGTTCAATCATCCTCTCTTCCCCTCTCGAGATGCGCGTTGTCATTGGTCAGCTTCGGTAAAACCTTCTGGAGAAATCCAGTTTCTTCTCCGCCTAGTGATTAAGGGGGGGGGGGGGGGGTGACGCCGATAAATTTAAGGCTACGCGATCCCCTCGTGCGGAAATGAAGTCATTTCTCTAATCTTCTGTAATCCTCCACGCGACTCCACGCGACTCCACGCAACGTCTCGTCGTCTTCACTGTGTTGGTCCCGTGTTATTCGTGTCATTAAATACTATGAACGAAATTAATCATAAGTAAGATAACTATTTATCGTGCATTTGCAAGCTGTCACATGGTTTTACATAATTTACATTTCACTTTCAACTCGATTATTTCAGTTGGCATGTCGATCATATGTTTTGTGTTGCACAAATGCGTAGGAGCTAGACAACAAGAAAGTCATAGCATCTTTCGAACCTGCACATGGCCTTTGTACAGGTGTATGTCTCGGGGTTATAAGGATACCGGTGGGCTCAATTCCCATCGCTGAAGCACTTCCGAATTTGGTAGCCACCGCCAATATGGTCATTACGTGCGATCTCATGACGTCACATTACACACTGACACAGAACAAAAGCGTCGGTGCTGCACGAGCCTCGAAGCTTCAGACAAACGTTCGCACAGCGGCCAATTATCACAACGAGAACCCTGTGCTAAATCCCTAAGCCGGAAATTAAAGCAGTCTGAAGCATTCGCGTCTAAAACGAACTGGCACAGGCGTTGCACTGTGTAATATGGGCGCTTTGAACCTGAAAAATAAAAGAATATCCTCAGAAATAGAGTAGATTTTATTACTTGGCCCATGTTATAACTTTTTGTGGGACGACGCTGCCATTGGTACTCGTGACTCGCTCGTTCCGCATAGCCGGATATTATGGCGGCTGCGACAAATAAAGACCCGATTTATTGTCGGCGCGGTACGTCAATGGCGGCCTCGTAAAATGAGACCCAGGCTGCCGCCTCTGGTGCATTGGATGTCCGCGTAGGCGGCTGTCCAAAGAACAGACGTGACACTGGCAGCTAGCTAACTGCTCCATAAATATTTATGCAAATTTCAGGGGGTGTAAAAAATTGACTTCCTCTCTTGTAATGTATGGGAGCAGCTGGCCTCATGAAATAAGTGCAGCTGACTGCTGCACGTTTTCTTGAATGTTATTGCAACTACGAACTCGTATGCCGGTTCTACCCAATGTCCTCAAATACTAATCTGTTCTCGGTTGCATGCGTTAAAATAATACGAAGTACTGTGCAGCGCTAGCTGTATGTCAGTTGTTGGACTGTTTTTATAATTTCCTTTTGTCTTCGTACTCACTACTGAAAAAAAAAACTTTTTTTTTATTCCGAATAATGCTCCATAATGTGCGAAATCACTAAGCTACACCCGCATTATAAAGCAAGCTGCCTTGTCCTAAATTGTTGTGTCAAGTGAGTAGAACATAAAACGACGTACCCAAAGCCATACGGGGCCGAGTTTTGTATAACGCCTAATACTATCGTTAAGAACAAGAAATATATCGAGACTGTTCGTAGCCGTTTCCCTAGCATTTCAGAAAGGCACGGGCGTCCTAATGGAAGGTTTCGGCTTGAAACAGACGGAAATCTACATGAACCTAAGCACTAAAGGCGCGAACGAAAAGACAGTATTACAAATGTCGTAAAAGCACGTGAAAAATTACAATACCTCTTACATAAATACAAGCAGCGGCAATTAAAACATCTTATAAAAAGCCTTAGGGTATCAAAGAGAAATAATTAACGTTGCTAACTAAATTTTGTAGTCCCGATAATGCCGGCCATAGTCCGACTCCATTCGTGCTTAAGAAGTACTTAACTTCTGAGGATTACGTAAAACATTTATTGCGTAAAGGGAAACCTAAGCTACGGCAAACATTCTTTCTGTTCCTTCTGTTGAAGATCACAATGCGATGTAATATCTCTTAAGCGGGCAGTAAAATGAGTTTTAAATAAGAACAGGGAAGTTAAATTTCGTATATTATACATAAAGAATATAGAGACATGTTGTTTAACGCATAATTTTGAATTGAAACCTAGTACAAGATAACACCCTCAGTTATCAAATTATGAGAACTTACATCACATATGGAACTGGTGCACAGACGAATGTCCTTTTCCTTTCTTAAAGTGCAGTTAGGATCCAGTGATTTATGCACGCGAAGTCGCACCGTACTTCAAAGCCGTCTTCTTTTTTATTTAAGCTATCACTACTCGCCGTATGTGGTAGGTAATAACTATAGGTTTTCGGCTGGTGCAATCAAAATCATTGGTTGATTATTCCAACTATGTGTGCGTATTTAAAAAAATGATTGTAATGTTAAGCAACTTGTTTTTATTTTTTTTTGTCGTGAGTTTTATTCAACGCGACGGCTTCAACCTAAAATCAGTCATCAAAAGACTGCGTACCTTTGAATGCGGTAAAACAACATAGCAGTGGAAATGCTTTGCTCTTAAGCAATTTTCCACACACACCAATTACGATCGCAATCAGCCTATTTTTTCGTGCGCAAGATCTGCAGAAGAAAGCATATATGATAGGATACATTCTGAAAAAAAAAAAAAAACTAGCATTTTTTTTTGCGGCGAGTATAGTAAGCGAGACTGCCGTGAAGCAATTCATGCAACAAAGGAAACAAACAGGTCCCTGCCGAAGAAACAATGGTTGCGTCGTCGAAAGAGAGCTTATAGTATGAAAGTAAATCGGGTGAGTGAGAAGATTGCAATGCCATAGAAAGTGTCGACTCGTCGTTAGAGCACTGCAGGGAAAAGGGGCTGTTTCAATTCAAGTTGCCTAATTACTCCTCTTCCTGCTAATATATAAGGTTCGTATTTAAATCAGCGCAAAACAATATCAATAAAGCAGCCCACTTTAACCAGAAATTCTCGGAGGCGCACGTTCAGCATTAAAATGCGGCTTCGTGCTTTGCGCCTTTTATACTGAAAAATCAAATCGCCCTTTCGTAAAGTTAGATTATATGAAATAGGCTGTCTTAGGCGTATAACACCATGCATGCCGAAAATGGTTGGAGAACATGCCTCAATGACTTCACGCCTGAACTTTGTATACCTGTCCAATACAAGCTATTACCAAGAAATAAGCGTCCTCTGCGGGAACCCCTAGAGGGTGCTAATGGGATTTCTAAGATATCGTCGCACAGATCTAGCAAGTGAATCCGGCTATCATCAATGCTTGTTCCAAAACGTAACAACAGGGAAATATATTTTGACCGTAGATACAAAGGGCTCAGTGATCCTAAAACATGGCATGACGTATGCGAGTGGTAGGCGCCTGAATACCCACTGTGGCTGTACGAGATGATATCACTAAGAACTGCTGGTAATATTAGACCACCGTGAGTTTACTGCGTGTCCTAGGGCTGCACAAACAAAATAACGTTTTTAACACTTTCTTCATTCTTAAACACTTTCACCATGATTTTGTTTGATGTCACAAAATAACCCTACTTTATGCTTAGTATATTTGTTCCTTTACTCCAATAAAATGTCAGGTTCGGGTCAGCGCTGGTGGTTTGTTCCGTCTTGTGCTCTGTCTTATGTCTTAGTGTGCGCTAGTTTTCATTAGGTATGTTTTCGTGTACATAGGTTGGTAAAATTCTCTATCACAAACTAGCCTCTAAGTCAACTGAGATCTTTATTTATTTATTTATTTATTTATTTATTTATTTATTTATTTATTTATTTACTTATTTATTTATTTATTTATTTATTTATTTATTTATTTATTTATTTATTTATTTATTTATTTATTTATTTATTTGTTTATTTATTTATGTCAAGAATCCTCTAAGGGTACTCATGATAAGGGTATTATATAGGGGTGGTAAATATGAAACATGAATATAAGAGAAGGAGTATCTGGTATTAGGAACTGAACAAAATACAAAACAAGAAACGAGCAATAGCTGAAAAGTCGGCAAGTATAAAAGTGTGTCCGATCAACAAGCCGCAATTTAACATAATGGAAAAAGACAGCATAAACCACAACGAAAAAACTAAATTCGAACACATGACGGTGAGTACAAAGGAATAAAAAAAAAATGCCGCTCTCATATGTTAAAAGGTTGCGAAATGTTGTTCTTTTCGCTTCAGATTAAATTGTGGAAGGCAGCAGGTTCCGATCAATAATGGTTTTGAGTATGAACGATGTGCAAAAGTTTAAGTATGGCATGCGATGCATTTGATCGTGAAATTATGATACAAGGCATGGAAAGACTGCTGAGGGCGAAGGAAAGAAATATTCGTGAAGCAAAGGATGATGGTAAATTATCTGGAAAAGCGTTAAGCGAGGTAGTGGGCTACGATGGGAAAAGCTTTCAAGTACAACAATAGCTTTCAACGCCGTCAGGCTTGTAAAACGTGAGTAGTGAGGAAAAATAAAATGAGGGGCACGCTTTTGCCGGCATTCGATGTTATCTGTGGTGCAGGCTTGATCTTGCCCCATACAGCAGATGCGTACTGAAGTTGAGATAGAATTATTCTAATTAAGCAAGTTTGCGCACGTGTGGCTGAGGATGTCGAAGGCTAAGGTTTGAGAGGTCAAATGAATGGCCAGCAGCTGCAGGCCATTCACTTATTATGATAGTTTCATGTTAAGATGATAGTTTCATGTTCCGTGTGAGATTGTTAATATGATAGTTCCGTGTTAAGTCCCACTTTAGGTAAACTTCTAAACTCCTAAAGTCTTCTAAGAGGAAGCTGCCTCTACTGTTACGCAATAAAAGAATATGTGGTTGGGATTCGAAAAGAATTCCTATTGAAGGAGATCAAATTTGTATTGTAGGAGTTTACGGTTAGTAGCGACAGCTGGCAACAAGAGTAGATAGAATCGAGATCAGTTTGCAAATATTATCGCTCATATTCAATTTCAAATGGTTCTTTACGCAACACAGTTCTAAGCAAAGATGGTAACTTGGAAATAATGGAATTTGGTAAGTCATTAATGAATTTTAAGCGCAGTGGTATGAAGCTACCCCGAACACTCCACAAAGAACAGTTGCGTGACACTTTACATATGAAATGACTTGGTATTTATCTGTTGCCTGTTCCCGTGAGCACATTCTGCTGGTACATCCTGAGGACGTCACTCTTTCGACAAGTAAAGGTTTCGCCTTAAAAACAGCTGTACGCCACACCCGGCTGCAACGTTTTAGAAACGACGAGGCCCTGTGGGGATTGATATGTGCAATTTCTTTTTATGCCACTAGTACCTTCGGGTGTGCTTGGGAGATCTTGCTTCCATTTTACAAAAGTCTCTCCAGTAGATGGACGAGGCTATACACATGAAACAGCGTATTTAAGCCTAGCAGCCAATACTTAAAATCTATTTTTACAAGGCCAAATAACGCACCCCGAGTGTCGCACGGATCCTGCGGTGGTTTTATAGAAGATCGAACTGGAATTCTCCTGCCGATACTGGGGCAGTAAAACAGAGTTAATGCGCTCGCGTGATTTGGCTTCCTGTTATTGTGTTGGTGCGTGGTTTTCATGGGTTGCGCACATGTGCTAGCTAGATCCAAGGCGTTATAAGCACGAATGTTTCCTAATAATATTTTTCAAGTCAAAGGGTCCTGAAAGGTTACTTGCGGTGTAATGTGTTGCAAGAAATGTATAGAGGCGGTATTCGATTAGGATTCGATTCATATATTAATGCTTTGCTGGAGCGTATAATTTACAAATAATTTCCAATAAGTACGCCTGACGACCGCTCGCGAAACAATGGGGCGACACATTCCGATGCGACGTCGCATGGACTTGTTCAGCACGTCCGCTGATTGGACGCTGCCAGGTTACGCGAACGGGACAGGGCACCTTCGCGACTTGTTTACTTCGTTTGGCGCGCCGATGTGGACTGAGTTGACGGGGGAGAGGAGGAACATCATTTTCCATGCTTAAAAAGGTAGCTTAGAGACTTTTGCTTTGCAGTGATGATTGATTGGATAACTATTGCTCGTGTGCGTTTTCTAATTTTGAAACTAGCTTTTCTTAGGCGCTGTAAAAGCATTTGGTATGTGCGCGTTTCTTGCTTATTTTGCTTTTTCACGCTGTCCAAACTAATATACGTTTTACGCTACTTGTTGGAGATAAGAAAAGAAAAAACTGTTGAGGAAGTTTTGACGAGGTTAGTTTACAGCGAGCATTACAAACAGGCCTCACATCTATATTGAAAATCTTGAAATAGATTAGTCTGTAAATAAAGAGAATAATTAGCGTAAACAATGAAATAAAGGATTTAAGTGTACGACGCACACCGCTAAATAATTTTTTTTTTCCTGAACGTGGAGCATTACCTGCGCTTCTATCTTGAAAGCTGCTGAGGACATAAGGGGATTACGCGCCGGATGAAAAAACTCAGCTTTTGCAACACCTTTTTGGGAGGCTCTGGTATTGTCGACAAAACATCTTTCGAAATAGTACTTCTGCACAACATCTAGCTATATGTGGGAAGGAAAGAAAAAGTACTGTTAACAGAAAGATGCGCCTCGGCTCCCTTTGTTACTCAAGTTGTGTGTACGGATATTAACTTTTATCGCATTTCCTGGTCATAAAAAGAAGGAAGCTCCATCTATATCGCCTATATAAAGAGGCCAACAGCGCCACACTGCAAATATACAAAGGGGTGGCCTCATCTGATAACCCTTCTAATATTTACTTCGCATATCGTTTTGCTTCGCCTGATTCGCACCTTGCAGCTTACTGACGTTCAAACATTCCTTCAGGGGAAAAGGTACCGTGCTTTTGGCAGTGGTAATTTGTTGTCGGTGTCAGCAATCTCGGCGTACCTTTCATAACCATCATAACACTCGTTATAATTGTATTTCTGTAGCAGAAGCTCTGCTCAGCGCAGGAGTCATGGATGATTTTGGTTTGGCAGTTGTGGATAGGTAAGCCCTAAATGTGTGAAGAACATGTTCGGGTACTCTAGTTCAAAATCTATTCAGAATGGGTGCTCTGAAAAAGTAGTTAAGCTGTTTGCGTCTGAACAATGCAGGAAGGGATATCACAGCACATGGTTTTCTTGAAATGGACTCACAACTGTCTGGGGCGAAATAAACTTGAAGAGCTGAAGGCAGGGCTTCGATTTGGTCCACATGCTCAGTGAGGTTGTTGAACCAAGCAAAGTTGCTTGGTCGTAAGAAATAGCACTACAAGCATTTGCCTAAGTTTACTTCATGGAATAGAACTATCTGTACTTCAGTTGGGCTTGCGTGCGCATATAGTACTGTGGAGTTTCTTAGGGCTTTCTTTTGCTTTTCCAAGCAAATATAAAATCTCTTCGTCTAAAGAAATAAAAATGGATGGCACACTCTCCGCCGTAGCATATACAATGCGCGCCGGTTCCTTGCGTTAGTATAATAACATTTTGTATCTATGTTAATGCCCGAGCTTACGGCCTTCTCCTTGCGTGACTTGTCATTGTTCTGACCCAGTGCAAGCAGATATCAATGTCTGTACAGTCGGAAAAGATGAAAAAATGGGGAAGCAGTTTGCCTTTATGGTGAAAGTATTCATAGTCTCTGCAATCGGCGAGGGCAGAATGAGTCTAGGTTAACGACTCTCTGGACAAAGGAGACTTCAGGCTACGCTCAGATGGACTCGCCTTACGCGTCTTTGGCTGTAATATTTCGCATCTTCAGAGGGAAAGTCTATGGCACTATGACGCATATAAATACTGTCGTCTTCCTCGTCTTGTGAGGCATCTTCGTTTTCCAAGGATCCTGCGTTCTTCCAACGCAAACATTTCATTTTGCCAAGCTTGGAGAACAACTACAGTAAAACGTCGGCTTCCCAGCTGACTTCGCCAGCTTAACTGAAGGGCGATTTGGCTCAATTTGAGAAAAGTTTTTTTTTGCGAGATTTAATTAGAATGCTAAGGCACTACGCTCAAATAATATGGCTCCGTTAAAGCACGCAAAGTTATGATTTTCGCAGCTACTTAGGAAAGCAGTTGGAAATGCCCCACATTCTTCAGCTGAGTTCCACTAACATCAAGCGAATTAGTGAACTGCAGAGCAAAACACCTTAAGGAATCAGGGCCCGCTTGCACAAACGATCTTAAGACTGTCTTAGCTAAGTCCAGACTTAACTGCAGTCTTAAGGATAGGCCGTTAGCATGGCTGCTTAAGACTGGAGCTAAGACTGGGCTTCAGTCTTGACTTGAATAAGTCGCTTGCAAGATTACGACTCTAGTGCCGTCTTAGCTAAGACACAAGGACGGCAGGTACCTAAGTAGCGAAACAGGGGAAAGCAGGGACGTGCTGGCCCCGTCCCAGCTTTGAGATGTAAACATTGCCATTCTTGCGTTGTGCTAGATCCGTGCCGTTGCTTTTTTGCGACTTAAGATTGTGTCATGAGGTAAAATGACTAACGTGGTTGCTGAGGGTGTTCGTGGAAGCCACTCTGGTGAACACGGGCCGAGCCGAAGTGAGCAACGAAGATTGCAGTCGGGTGTTTTGCTGTTTGGCCTGTGCGCTCACTAGTTCGTTTTTTCCTCTGTCAGCATTCGTTCTCCAGCAGTCTATTTCTCTGCAACTGTTGAAATCACTGGTTCTGCGTTTCGGCATCCGGCTGCAAGCGTACGAAGCATTTGGGCCCCTTTCGCGGCGCAGTAAGGCAGCCAAGCACATCGTCAACCAGTGAGCGTTCAGTGAAAAGAAAGAAAAAAATAGAATGTGCTATAAAATCGTCCTTGTGACTAAGTGCGTCTCCGGTGATGGCCGAAGAGCTTCCGCGTCCAACGCGCATGCTGTGATGTGTAATTTTATTCGACGTATGTGTGTGTGCGCGCTTATGTGTGCGTGCTGTGCACCGTGTGCATACGTCTCGTGGCAAGGTGATGAGTTGTGCGCGTGATCACGCCTGTGTCACGTCTGTGGTCGTCGGTGGCTTTAATGCAATGCTGTGCTCTCTACATGCCTCCATTTTACTGTCTCCGTACTGTAAACGACCGGTGATCAGCACAAACTTTCGTCCTTGGGTCGTGTTCGTGTTCACAAAGCATTTGGGCTGCGATTGGCGTGAATTGCAGTAACATTCGCGCTGCAATTAACGCACAAATGGCAAGAAAGGTTTTATGAAGTTGGATGTGAGGAAAAATCGGGAAGAGACACGCACAGACCACGTTTTCACTAGTTGCTGCTATCGCAGCATTTTATTTTATTCCTTTATTTTTGCAATGTGCGGCACAGATGTGCTACCATTTTTCCCCCCGCTTTAGTACAGATATGTTCTTTGTATGAAGATTGGGAAAGACTCAACCTTGCTATTATCTTTGTTTTTGCTGGCCGTATTTTTACCTTTTGACATAATAGGGATTGCGGTATGGTGTGTTGCACTGCAGAAAACAGTCTAGTTTGATAGCTAACAAGGGGTATATTCATTACCTGTGTTGCTTGATGTTGATTAAATATAGTAAGCTTGACAGACAGGACTTTTTGCGTGGCACATGTCTTCAAAAATCGGAACAGCTGTCTGACGATTTGGTGGTGCTCCACATTTGTGAATAGGGCATACACGTGCATACACATAAGAGCGCATGCCCATAAAACATCAAGTGCTTAAGCGACTCTTACTAAGCGGTGTCAATGACAGGACTTGTTGCCGCTTGGCTGGAATACCAAGCACTCATGCATCAATTGTAGTCGTAACAAGTCATTGCTAGACATTTGGTCATTACAAGTCATTTTATTCATTTCTAATCAATTGCAATTACAGGTCGTCGGTACACATGTGGGTCATCACAAGTCATAACCTCTAATAATACCACTATCATTTTTCCTTTCACCTGTTCTCATATGACAGACACTTCCCGGTGACCGGTCCGCCGCTCACCTACTGAAAATTAACAAATCGACTATGTCTTCATTCAAGCACCCATTTAGTGCTGTCTGTACATCCTCTGCCCATACGTTTTGAGAACATGATTTTTTTTGTTTACAGGATTTAGCATGTCAAGTTTTAAGCAATGTCATAGTCGGGATGTGCACAAGCTTACTGTGCCTTTTTTTAACATACACTGAGATTGCCCAGTGCACGGCCAGCTTTGTGTTTAGTCACCATCAAAACGCAGACACCAAGGCAGAATCGAAGTAGGGTTCTCCAAATCTAGCAGTCAAGTTCCATAAACTGGGCCACTGCGTTGTGCTGAGACAACATTAGTACCCATAGGCCGCCGAGCTACAAGCTGTGATGTGAATAATGTAATTTAGGGCCTAGGAACAACACAAAGGCTTGGTAATGAGAAATTATTGAGGCTGAAAACAAGGCAACTAACGAAGGAAACAGTTTATTTTGCAAGAGGAAATTACTGAGAAAAATTATTCTTGAAAAAAACAACAACAAAAAACTCATAAGCAATAGGCATGCAAATGCTTGCTGGGCACTGGCCTTATTAGACAGTGACCAACTAGCATGAGTCTCTTGCTGCTGGCTGAAAACATTTTGCATGCACTTGCACAATGACATCGGCAAAGGTGTTCATAGAACGGCTGAAAAAAGGAAACATGCAGTAGACTGAAATCAGTGACCCCCCCCCCCCCCTCCCAACAGTCTTAATAATAACTGTCAGCATTTCCAAACAAGGACCACTGAATAGGGATGTTGCATGTTTATGTAATTTTATTTAATATTTAATGTATTTAATAAAAATTGCATTGTAATATTCTAAATGTTACACAGGTACCTCTTGAAAAATTCAGTGCACTATGCATCACATTGTGAAATACAAAACAGCAATTTAATAATAATAATATTATAATATGCTTTATTTTTCCTTTAATACAAGGAAAGGAGCAGCCACTAAAAAGCTGCTTCGAAGAGCAGCTTGACGCCCCGGCTGCGCCTGTATGTGATGGCATTTAACAGCAGAGAAGCCACGCTTACACAATGAATAAATAATGAATGGAGAAATAATTAGATTACAAAAAAGCACAAGGTAAATTAGGAAAAATACATGAAAATAATACAGAGACATGCTGCACAATAGAACACTTAATTTAAAAATATGTATTCATAGAACATTTTACGGATTAATTTATTGGGAGGAAGAGAGAAATCTTGACCACTATAAGGGAATTATTGATTTAATATGGTAGAAAGCCTGAAGCGAAGCATCTGCTTGACATAGTTCGTCCGGCATGCTGTAACGTGCCAATGCTCCGGGTTACGGGTGTCGTATGTGTGTGTTGTCTTGAAGCGCTGCTATGAGTGTTAGTGTGTTGTCCTTTTTATTGATGTCTTGTTTATATAATCACAAAAGCCTGTAGGTATGCAAAGATGTTACTTTACCCATTTTTAGCTGCTTAAATATTGGTCCTGTATGTTCGAGGTAAGAAGCTTTAGCAATATTTCTTATTGTACGTTTTTCTGCTGTTGTTGTTGCCCATACTAGCAAGGAGTAGTTCAGAACTGACGAAAAGAGTGAATTATAAAGCATAATGTTAATGGTAAGTGGAAATACTGGGAAATGTCTGCGTAGAGAACTTATTGTGTGTGGTAGTTTGTTGACTAAATATTCTATGTGAACTTCCCATGTCATGTGCCCTGAGAAGTACACGCCTAACGTTTTCACAGAGAGCAATTTCTGTTTTAGTGCCACTGAGTGTATTGATAGAGCTCGATTGCTTTATTTGTGGGATGGAAGAGAACTGCTTTTGTTTTATTGTCAGTGAGTTTTAGACTGTTTTGACACGCTCAGTGTTCAGTTTTTTTTCCAAGGTTATGTTAGCCCGACTGGATAGCTCTATGCCCGAGTGACAGAGAAAAACAGACTTGTATCATCAGCGTAAATGTGTTTTGCAGATGAATCTATGGAAACAAGATCATTACTGTAGAGAATAAAAAGAAGGGGGCCTAAAAGACTGCTTTACGGTATTTCTCTGTATACCATATTGGTGGGCATGTCCCCCCCCCCTTTTATTTTCCCCTGAAGTTTCATTTAAACCCAGCCAAACACCCCATTAAAATTGTAGCCTCCCATCTAATTTCAAATAATAGGTTAACCATTGTCAATATGAGCTGCTGGTGCACATGCAGTTAAAGAATCACAGTGTTCGGATATTAGCGAGGACAAAGAACATACTTTCATTAACGGTATTTAACGTCCCTTATGAAATCAGGTACGAAGGAGAGTGCATAAATATGTCAACAACCATTTACTGGTGCTGGGTGTTGTGACCGTGACCTACTTTGTCTGCTGTAATCATTAAAGGTATTGAAAACCTCTGCCTGGAGGCTGAAAACCACTGAAAACCTCATGCCTGGAGGCTTTGTAGGAGGCTTTCACTTAACAGCAAAAGCAAAGATTAAGATGCTAGACAAGTGACGATACTGCACTTATAGAGCTGACGTGAAGAACAGTATGCAATTTTGTTCTGCTGTACCATAATCGAGCTATTTCTCTGCTGAAATATTTAAATTTTTGTAAGCAGGAATGTGTTGAAACAAAATGCTTTCAAACTTGGCATATTGCAATCATTACACTCAATTCTTGGCCTTTTGTGATTCACATGAATATTTCAATGATGACCATTTGGAAGTGAAGTGCGGCATAGCACAACCACAAGGAAATGTATACAATTAATATATCATGATGCAGAATCTTAGCAAAATAGCCTGTTGTGCACATTGTTTCCATGCACTCAGCCTGCTCAACAACCTAAAGAAAAACTAAGCAATTTAAAAAGATCATGAGCCTTAAAGGGTTGAATATTGAAGGATTGTAGTTTGTCATGTAAAATATTGTGATGCTACTATCTGAAAAAGCCTGAGCCAACGGCAAATAAAGATGAGACGGTTTTCAGCGTTCTGCACGTCGTAGTGCAACTAAGTCTCTGTGCCAGCAATTAAGTGCGGTTCGTGCAACACTGACAAAAATTCGAATAGTTCAGGCTTATTAACAATACTGCGGGCATTAACATTTAGCAGATTGAGTTCCTTATTGAATATTTGTCAATGGTCTTTATCGCATGAGCTGCCGCAAGTGCTGCTCAGCTTAACACGACTGTTAGTTTCCATGTTCCAGGTATAGGCTACACCATTTACTCTCAGTTTGTCACGGATAAGTTTAACTTTTGTGCCTGCGTCTTTAGCGTCTTTTGCTGATTGCCACAGTAGCTTTCACAGCAACATAATACATAAATAAATAATGCATAAAGGACAAGCCTTGGTTCAGAGCTGGATTTTGCTACAGCACATTTTTATCGTGGTAATGCAGCCTGAGAAAAAGGTCTTCGAGACATGGGACAGAATATACAAGGGAGTTGGAAACATCTCTCACATTCTTGGCAAACACATAACGTACCTGCCTGCAGCAACAGGTAGTATCAGTATTCAAAACACATTGCTCACATTGGATACAGGAGTCTGAGTATCTGAACTCTGTGGGATAATGAAAGCGTTCCAAAAGTTGCATATGCAGTAATACATTTTAAACGGTGTATTGATACTTTGCTATAAATGAATGCAATTGCCTTTTTAATTGCATAAACACTTTGCAAACATCTGCATTCTTGTGAATCACACTTTAAAAGCAGGCCGGTCAGGACTCCACCAATTGCCTCCACAAAAGTGAGTGCTTAAATATGCTGGAGCCTGATACAGCAACTTTTAAGGTTTGCTAGATATGTTAGAAGTCCACTGGCAGCTGCAGCTTCACATGTGTTGACACTGATTGTTTCGGCACCACACAAAGCTGACAAGGCTGACACCAACAGCACAGGTGCAACGGGTCTCACTTCTCTAGCGGCACTGTGAACATCCAAGTTGCACACACTGAACACATAGTGCTGACACCAAGCACACATGAGCAATCAAAACGATCTGCAGCTGGTCTCACTTCTGGTGATGCTGTGAAGGGCTCCACACAATAAGCACGCAGCGTTGACACCAAAAGCAGCGGGGACATATAAACATCCAACCATCAACGAGCTTTTTGCGAGCTGCTACCTGAGATGGCAGAACAAGTGCTGTTTGAACAGCGCAAAATCACTGAAGCACTAATGCGAAGACGATCAGTTGGTTTGTGCACGCTCTCAGATGCAGCCCAGCACTAGGATCTTGAAGAGAGTGCAATGGATGGCGCCCACGACACGTTGAAAGCCTCCCAAAGCTTTAATGTATTCACGCCAGGCCCATCCTCCGGAGAATGACGGCTGGAAAGA